>CM035107.1:85285076-85795076 GCA_020205505.1 Panax japonicus
CCTATCTTTTCGGGGCTTCCTCTGTTTTATTTATTTATTTATATATATGTCAGCCACCCATTGTTACAGTTTATTTATTAATTATTACTACTAATATTACTTAATTATCTTGAAGATTATTGTTATTATGAGTAGTTCTTTTATAAAACAAGATAAGCTAAGCTAAGCTAAGCTAAGCTAAGCTAAGCTAAGCTAGATCTAGAAAAAGGAAGGACGTGTTTGCAGCGTTCGCAAATCACGCTTCCCTTTTGCCCTTCTCAATCTCTAACTTGTAAATCCTCAATCCAATCTATTTAGATTAAAATTACAACATATTAAATTAGTATAATTCATAATTAAAATTACAATTTAACTTTTAATCTCAAAGGACGACATATTAAATTTTAAAATTAGTATAATTCATTAAAATTTAAAATAAAATAAATTCTATTGTTTACCTCAAAAGTCAAGTTATATATCTAATTTTGGAATCGACAAAATACTAATTTCATTTTCATTAAGTCTTGACAGACATGAAAATTGAACCGGAATATTGGACAGGTTCAATTTTTTATATTTTTTTACTTGCAACTCTCAAAAAATTTATAGTATTTATTCCAATAGGAATATTTATAAAATATAGTGTTTTAGGTGTAATTTGGATATGTATCCAAATTACACCTAAAATATTATAGTTTGTAAAAATTCCTGTTAAAATAAATACTATACATTTTTTAAGAATCGCAAGCGAAAAAAAAACTAAAAATGTTCAATATTCATGTCCAATAAAAATGTCCATGTAGAATAACTCTTTCATTTTGAGCCTTTTTTTGGGATAACTCTACTCTAAGAAGTCTAAAGTTTGCTTTCGGCTGTCTGTCCCCTGACTCCTGAGACGTACATAATTTTTCAAACTTAACTTTTAGTTGTGTAACAAAAAAATAAAAACAATTAAAACGAATTTGAATGGTTGTAACGCCTTAAACAAAATGGGGATGTAGCTCAAATGGCAGAGCGCTCGCTTTGCATGCGAGAGGTACAGGGTTCGATCCCCTGCATCTCCATCTGTACTTTAATTTTATTGAAAAGTTTTGCACTGTTTATGTTGTTTTCTCCTACTCCTGTAGTCCTGTGCTTGCAAAAAATTTTCTTTCACAAACTGACAGTCAAATGTAATTGTCTTTATTGCCCCTTGAAGCTGATTCTTTTGACTAGTTTGTTGTTCTTTTGAGGTACAGATTATTCAAATGAACAAGTTCATACAACCATTAGCAACATAAGGATATGCATATATCACATCTTTGACATAGACATGCAGTTGAATATTAGACTATTCCAAGGAAAGGAAATAGATATTAGCTTGGTTGCCAGTAATTGCAAAGTTGATCAAAAGAATTTAAACACAAACATTGTTACAGACCAAGCTTCCATGAAGCTCATGTATAATCTTAAGAAAAAAGAGAGGAAAGGACAACAAGCCCAACATCCATGAGAAAGAAACTTGTCAATGTCTCATATCTACTACAAAAAGAAATTTAAGTAGCTACCTTCAACATAGTTTGACTGTAATTGTGGGTTGACGATCTAAATACAAAAAGGAATTGATACCAAGGATCATGAAACTTTAATCATCCTTCAGTCTTCTGAGAAGTTTGGAAGCCCAGCGGCGAACACGTCTCTTCAGCGTGTACCCAACAACTATTCCAGCAACAAAGCAGAAGGCACATAGCTTGGAGCAGGTCCATAGGGAAACGAAGTGCCTGCAATTTAGAGATACACGCTCAATTTAGAAAACATGTTAAGAATTCATATTACAAGTTCTGAAAGGGATGGATTGCAGAGGGAATCTTAACTCTTTGTTACACTGTTGGGGAAATGTCAGCGGATCGGCGGTTCACTCGTGGAAAAATATTAACAACATGATATATCTGAAAGAATGTATATTTTCGAATGCTTCCAATTACGGATAACTAAATCTCAAAAAGTATTCTTCAAGCAATAGACATTCAGATATGCAAACCAGATGACATCTTAGAACCTGGTTTGCAACATCTGCACTTGGCATTGTTATCTTCTTCCCCTAATTACTCATGAAAGGTTTAGTACTCACTCCTAGCTACACATAACATGGACTGGTACAGTTCAGTATATCAGTTTTCTGACTCCAAGGGTCCCTATCAATAACCACTTATAATTTAGTAATGTTATCAGCAATGTACTGATCATTCATATCAAATCTGGTTTCTAAATGTGCTGGGGGGGGGTGGGTGGGTGGGTGGGGGGGAGGGGATGTTCTCACTTTGATTTTACCATCGAGGTAGAAACCTTATCATAGTTGGCAGAGAACTTATTTGGTACACCATAGTACCCTACCTTAACACCGGCAATCTCCAGGTGCCTAGGTGATATGGTAGAACCCCACTTATTAATAAAGCCAAAAGGCCCAAAAATGTTTAAAAATAAATAAAAAAGAGTGATTATTTATACATAATAGACACTACTTAACACTATAAAATGACATACAATTCATAAGATGGACTGTATACAAATGAAATTATGGTTACATCTTTTAAACTTGATTACTAATCTAACTTGGAGAAGAAAATATTGAGCAATCAACAAATTGTATCTTTTTTTATATCATAGTTATCATAAATTTATGAATGAATTCCTATCAATCTAAGATTCACCTAATCATATATCAGTTTAACATCCGTACATTTGTATTTGTGTATAAGATATAATCAAGTAAAATATTATACAATATATATTTTGATCAAATGACAAGTTTGTACAGATATTATGTCCAGTGAAGGTCAAGTGATTCAGGCAAGGGTCACATAGGATAGAATTGCTTAGGCAAGGATGCAAAAAGATCTAGACTGTCACTCAGATCATGCTCGTCCATGCACCAACTACCTAGGCGTTTCGACCTGCTTACAGTCAAAAAACTTCCAATACTAGTATAGGCATATTAATTCTACAAAATATGTGGAATCTTTTGGCCCATAGGCCATAGATGGATCCAAGGAGAAACAAGTATTAAAAGGCGACATGATGCAAGACAAGTAATCCACGACTGGCCTATGCAATAACAAGAATCCTAATAGCATTTACTTCAAAATATTTCCGAGAGAAATCAAATCTAATCTTCATCGAAGTCCTATCAATTCTAGTTTCCACACAGAGTTCCAAGTTTTCCACAATTTCTTTAACACTGCACACAGCTTCACCCTTACTTAATACTCCATTAGTTCAGCAAAAAGAGTTCCATTTGCCAAAAAAAGTAAATTGGACCTTTTTGTGGAACGGAGGGAGTTGTAAAAGTGAGTAGAAAAATTATAAGCATTCAGTATTTTTATAACAGAATCTAGAAGAACTAAATCTTTCCGAAGTGAGAGGAGGGAAGGCGCGCTACAAGTAACATAACAGCCAGCTGAAAAACGTTAGCTAGCTAGGCTAGCGCGCAATGGCATTCTCTGATCTTCAAGCTCCGCCCAACCTAAATTATGTTCATGGTAGGTATCCAATTTCCAATGATTAAAGACTAAAAAATAAGCACCCATCTGTGCTTGACCCTGCTGGCCTGCTACTCAGAGATTAATTGTAGCAAGAAGAAGAATAAAATTATGGATACAGAGCCAGAGGTAACATAAATATACTTAAACTACGAAGAATTCAGAAGAGCATTCAGCAGAGAGAGAGAGAGAATTAAACCTAGGAGGTCGGGTGAGCAAGAGGTCGGAGGACAGAGCAGGAGCAGGGGCAGCTGAATTGAAAGATGGTTTGTTATTAAGGTCCAAGGAAGACGAGATTTTGGATAGAAGTTTAGAGTCCTGCCCCATTGCGCTACGCACAGCCTTCTGCAATTCCTCCATTCGATCAAAACCTAAAAATACTAAACACCCCAGCTATCAACTCAATTAATTAATAAATAATAAAGATAATATGATATTTATAATTAGTTGTTATATATATTTTTTATATAAATACAAATAAGTTTAAATAATTTGTGTCAATAGAGTTAGTAATACATCTTCTAAAAATTTACATACTCTTTATATCTTTACGACTGAATTATTAAATTAAAGATAAAAAACAAAATAAATGTGAACATATCATTGAAAAACAATTGATTCACTGTATATATGAAAATGATTCATAACATGTATTTGTTATTAATTAAAAATAGACATATACCATCATTAGCTTCCACCACAAGAAACAACGACCTAAATTAGAATTGAAAATTTTAAGTTTGTCACTATTAGTATTGGACGACGGGTTACGTTACATGTGTCATCCGCTATTAATAGTAGTGAATGTCGCTAAAAATAGTACTGTTGTCCGCTACTATTAGTAAGCGATGTAGCCAACGTGAATTTTTCAGTTCTAATCTCGGTCGTTAGTTTTTAAATTGAACCATAAAATAGCGGATACCCATTTTTTATCCATAATAAATACTACCTCCGTCCTATAATAAGTGCTTTTTTAGCTAAAATTACACATACCAATACACAAGCTAAAATGACAAAAATATTCTTAATATATTTTCTTTGAAGTTGAAGAGTTAATGAGTGTCATTTAATTGTAGTGATAGTAACATATAATAAATACCATTGAATGCATAAGGGCATATATGAGAAAATATTGTAAAAATTATATTGAAGTTCTAACACATCATTTATTTTGAAAAAAACTATTAAGCCTAAAAAAACACTTATTATGGGACGAAAGTAGTATATATTATGAATCATTATATCCCTTGTAGTGGCAATTGATTGCCACAATACTATTCCAGCAACTATGATCTTAACTCTTGATTTCGATATTGGATGGCTCAGACTAATCTTAATTTTCCCCTGCCACTAGAAGCTCTATGGGCACCAATATTGGCACAAGTAATTACGAAAAAGCCACTCATATATGTATATATGACCAATTTTAATATTGGTAACGGACCCTTTTGGACGGAGGGAGGGTGGGGACTACTCCGTTTCATATCCCTGTTCAGTTTATTTTGACCGTACTACCGTGTAATCAATTAATATGGTCAACAATCGGCCACGCCAAAGGCCTATCCCCTTCTTCCCTCTATCTTTCTCTCTCCTTATATTTCCTCTGCAACAACAGGAAAAAATTAAACAAGAACCCCCAATTAAACCCAAAACTTCTTATTATAAGGATTAATGGCTGCTGCTTCTTCAGTATCTCTACCAAAGCACTCCCTTCCTCCTTTTTTATCTACCCAATCCCGTAAATCATCATCAGTAATTTGTCAAAACTTCCCATTTGTCTCCAAATCATCAAAATCTCAGTTTTACGGCCTCAAGCTCTCTCACTCCTCTTCTCTGTCTTTCCCATCTTCTTTTTCAACCAAGACTTCCATTTTTGCCAAGGTACATTACATTCACATTATTTTACCCCAAAATAAAAATTATAGCCGTTTATTTCTTCTTAATTTTTGGTTTAATTTGGCTGGTCTTCTTTAATTTACTCTGTTTGTGATTTCTTGAAGGTGGAAAAGGGTTCTGTGCCCCCATCATTTACATTGAAAGATCAAGATGGCAAAACTGTGAGCCTTTCCAAGTTCAAAGGCAAGCCTGTAGTTGTCTATTTCTACCCTGCTGATGAAACCCCTGGCTGCACCAAGCAGGTCCCTTTTTCCCCCTGGATTTTCTTTCATTTTTAAATTAACATGAAAAGATTTTGCATATGCTTATTGTTGGAAAATATAGTAATTAACAAGACGAATAATATAAATAAATTGAAACAACTTAGCTGGAAAACCGAGGCGTAGCGTAGCTACTGTCCTAAAAAGTGATTTCGCCCCCACTGATAATAATCATGGTACAAATGGGCTACCGGCGGCCACTCTCCAGGATTCAACGGCAAAGTCTCCGATCGTGTGTACTCACGGAAGGAGGCTTTGGACTTATCTATGTGGATTGCCCAATTAACAGAGTATATATTTGTGTAAGAAATTCAACCTGATATTATGTGAAGAACAAAGGCGATTTCTTGTTAGGAGAAGAAGAAGATGATAATGATATATCACTTATGCTAAGAAGAATAATAATGATATTTATAAGGATGATCAGAATGTTAGACAAATTAAGTTGGGAATTGCCCATTAACCGTTGGGGGTTACAGAAAACGTAACGGCTAGAGTATTAACTCTAAACAAGGGTTACAGAAACTTTGGAGAATAACCAACAATCCCCCACATGATCCAAAATTATCAAAGATAGAAAAATTAAAAGGAAGTGAGAAAGGCAATGGATTTTAGATACATAACGTCGATACCTTATGGGTTTGAATCGACACTTAGTGGAACAAGCTCATGATTGTAGATTATAGGTGAATTAAATTCTTGAACCTATTATCTGCTATACAATCAATTGAGCTTGCACACATATCTTAAATCCTGAATCCACACAAGTTCGCGTTTGGGCGCGTTCTAGGCCTTGCGCCATGTCCCAGATTTTCATAAAGGCTCTAGATAGTATGTCAAAGACTCTCATAGGAAGCGGCCTACACTTCCACCTTTATATAGGTGAACCCATCAAGTGTATACTGACATACACCACTCTTTAGGGGCTATAAGTTTCATTAAGAATCTAAACGATTCATCCTTTCACAATTTGTCAGTAAGCACCACATGCACACAAGAAGGGATATAAATAATTGTAGTGCTATAATTAAGTAATTACGTGACTTGTTGTTACCCATTGAACCCAATTCATGGGATCTCCAATCACATGGGTTGGGTTTCCATCGCGTATTACTTACTCAAGATATTGGCAATAGTCCCATCCATCTGGATGCTTCTTGGACTCTCTTTTTAATTAATCCCTTTGTAATCGGATCCGCTAGGTTCTTTTCAGACCTTTCAAATTTCCATGGAAATAACACCGTTTACTGATCAGTCCTCATTCAATATTATGTCTCAAGCGAATACGTCTCTGTTTCCCATTATACACATGGTTCATTGCTCGTCCAATAGCAGCTTGAGAATCACAATGCAGAGATATGTAAGGAATTATTATGTCTCTGCTAATAAATTCCTCAGCCACTCTGCTTCTGTACCTGTCAATTCTAATACAATAAATTTAGATTTCATAGTAGATTTAACAGTACAAGTTTGTTTAGTAGATCTCCAAGAGACAACTCATCCACTTAAAGTAAACACATATCTACTAGTGGAGCTTGTTTCATCATTATCAGATACCCAATTAGTATCACAATATTCTTCAAAAACATTAGGATTATCAGAAAAATGTACACTTACATTAACTGTTCCTCTTAAATACCTCATTAGACGTGAAAATACATTCCAATGAACTTGTGAAGGATTATGCGTATATCTGCTAAGTCTACTAATGAAATATTCAACATCAGGTCGAGTACAATTCATTACACTATCAATGATTCTGGCATCTTCAATTTGTGCAATACCAATCCCCTTTATTTTTCTTTATATGCACACACTAGAATCACAAGGTGTTCCTAATGGCTCTCCATTAAAGAAATTAAATTTCTTAAGAATTCCACATAATAAAAACAAACCATGTGCATTTTTATTAATTCTCATGCCAAAAATCAAGTTCGTTTTTCATGTCAAATTTAGAGAATAAAAAATGTTTTAATAATTTTCACAACTTTCTCATCAGTACCAAATATTAGCAAATTATTCACATATAATCACATCACAATTTTTATGTTTTGTATCTCATACATATATCACATTTCTCATGCTTCACATCTCATGTATAATTATTCATAATGGATTCTAGTTCACTATTAATGACATTTTTTCAAAAGACTGCAGCAAATGATTTCATTGCTTCTTCATAAGTTTTAGGGTCATCTTCAGTTATCAAAAGTCTAAATTCAACACTGTTTGAAACATATCCAATAAAAATACAAACCATTGTTTTATGTCCAAATTTATTTCTTTTTAAATTCTGGTATAGCTACTTTAGCTAGATACACCCACATTTTAAGATACCCCAAGTTAAGAGTACATGTGTTATTACAACATGGTAATTTAATTCCAAGCACCAACAATTAATATTTCAAAAATATTAACAAAGGAATTAAATAACATACAATATTACTCAATTAATATTCCAAGTATGTTATAAACACATTAAAATACTTTCATAAAATTTACAACGGTATCTTATCATCACCAAACGTTACTGTAATTTTCTAGAATTTTTCTGAAGATCATGCAAATTATCACAATTAATTAACTATTGCATAATTAAATTAGAGATTAACTAAAATTATCCAAATATATTAATTTTCCAAAACTTCAGTGGAAATATTAATTTTATTAAAATAATTAATATCTGTTAAATTTTCAGAATTTAATAATTACAATAACTATTTATTAATTGATTCAGAAAAGCATTCTTCCCACATATTAGAAGATAAGTTAAAGCTAATTAACATGACATTTTAAATATCATTAATAAGTACCCCATCCATGTGTCTTTGAAAATTGTTCTTGCAAATATTTTTCCTAATATCACATGGAAACCAAAAGGAATGTTAAAAACTTATTTCAAGCAAATAAAATACTTGAAAGATCACAACATAATACTAAAAGCCTATTTAAAGCAAACACAATACTTAAAAGTTCACAGAAAAGGGGTAGTGTTCGAGAACCCACAAAAAGCATAGGGCCCAATAGACACGATTTAAACCACATGCAAACAATAACCCAGCGACCGAGCAAATTTTTTTGGCAAATGGACATCTTGTGGCAATTAAGCGGCTCAACAGAGGAACGTCCGAAGAACAGACTATAGATTTTCTATTCGAGCTTGCCACTACAGCACATGTAGATCATCCTAATACCGATAAACTGGATGGGTAACAAATTCATATATATCATATATATCATCAATAGACACATAGTCTAACCCCAATGAATGATTTAATATATATAACAAACAACATGTATTCTTGTTAATAGATCGAAATCACTTTTTAGATTGTTGGAAAATATAGTAATTAACAAGACGAATAATATAAATAAATTGAAACAACTTAGCTGGAAAATCGAGGCGTAGCGTAGCTACTGTCCTAAAAAGTGATTTCGCCCCCACTGATAATAATCATGGTACAAATGGGCTACCGGCGGCCACTCTCCAGGATTCAACGGCAAAGTCTCCGATCGTGTGTACTCACGGAAGGAGGCTTTGGACTTGTCTATGTGGATTGCCCAATTAACAGAGTATATATTTGTGTAAGAAATTCAACCTGATATTATGTGAAGAACAAAGGCGATTTCTTGTTAGGAGAAGAAGAAGATGATAATGATATATCACTTATGCTAAGAAGAATAATAGTGATATTTATAAGGATGATCAAAATGTTAGACAAATTAAGTTGGGAATTGCCCATTAACCGTTGGGGGTTACAGAAAACGTAACGGCTAGAGTATTAACTCTAAACGGGGGTTACAGAAATTTTGGAGAATAACCAACACTTATTGCTTAGCTTCAAAAGTTTGTTTTCAAGTTTACCTGTAAAGATGTTAACTTTTGCTCCCAATTCACATCAATTGAATAAATTTTGAGTACAATTTTATAGGTCCTAAAGTATAAGTATATACACCGAGGCCCCAGGTTGCTAGAAACTATCATGCTACTTAATTTTACAATTTTCAAAATTTTCTAATACCTTATGTAGTGGCTAGGAATCCCTCTAATTTTTTGAAACTTGAAATTTCACTCAGATATTTGATGTTCTATATAATTTTTAGTACCTGCCAGTAAGTTCATTGATCAACCTTTGGTGGACTTGGAAGGAAAACACGGCCTATTTTAACAGAAAAGCTAAAAAATAATTGAAAAATAAAAATAAATGGCCAACTTCTTAATTAAAAGTATGTTGAAATAGAAAAGCAGTAAAATTAGCACAAAGTAGTATGGACTGGAATGTTTAGGTGTCATTTGTGCAAAAAATTTATAGCCCAAATGCTGCAATTTTAGATGTGGAATAACAAGTGACAACAGGATGGGGCCTATGGTAAGGCGTTTAGTATTGTTGTGAATCTTAATTACCATGACTGATATTCACTGGACTAACCACCAATAAAGCTAACAAATTTTCTGTGAATTTAACAGGCATGTGCCTTCAGGGACTCTTATGAGAAATTCAAGAAAGCAGGAGCTGAGGTTGTTGGGATCAGTGGTGATGATTCATCGTCACACAAGGTAAAACAAACTTCTTGGTTGAGAGACAAATCTTATTTTTACGGCTCTAACATAATAATAATACAAAGATATCCTTGCAAATGTTCATATATTGTTCATTGACTTAATATCATCGGCACAACCTGTTATATTTTTGTGAGGTCTAACCATCTCATTTCATATAAAGGGCTTTGATTTTTTTTTAAAGCTGAGGATAAGCAGTTGACTTGTTAATTTGCTTAAATTTCAATGAGTCAGAGTCTTCATACAACTGATTGTAAGTTTTAGTTCTTACACGGCGGACCAGCCTTGAAACTTTAGTAAGCTCCAACTTGCAATATTATCCAATTATGCTCTTAAGTCTTAACATTCGAAAGCTCATCATATTCATGGCATGCTTGGCGTTCTTTGACCTCAAATATGTTATTGAACTGCCTTTATGTTTTGACCATGCCCAATTTAAATTAGCAGGAAAAATCATGTAGTTTAAGACCTACGACCTCAGACATGGAAGAAAAGTGCATGATACTTGGTACTTTCTACATTTTTTTCATTGTTATATTATTGTACCTGTTATGAGGTATTGTTACTATTATGACTTAGGTAACCAATTAGTCTGGGTATAGAAGCAGCTTATAGTGGGGCGGCAATGAGTACTGTGAGTTATTGGGGGCTACTTGGGTAATGGGTAGAGAGAGTTCTCTCTCATGAGTGATTAATTCACCATAGTTGTACTACTTGAAAACCTGGACGTAGTCTAAAAGCCAAACCACGTAAAGACTGTGTCTTGTGTTATTCTTCTCTTGCTTCTGTGATTGTTTGTTATCCACTGTGTGTGTTGTTTGCTTGTCCATCAGCCATTTTCATAACAAGATATATTTGTGAGTAACATGAAGGTTCAAACTTATGTAGGCATTTGCGAAGAAATACAAACTTCCATTCACATTGTTGAGTGACGAGGGTAACAAGGTTAGGAAAGAATGGGGCGTGCCATCTGATCTTTTTGGTACATTGCCAGGAAGGCAAACTTATGTCCTTGACAAGACTGGAAATGTTCAGCTTATTTACAATAACCAGTTTCAACCTGAAAAGCATATCGATGAGACCTTGAAGTTACTTCAAAGTCTTTGAACCTTTCTTACTCCACGATCTCATCTCAATGTGGTTTTTTCTTCAATCTTCCCATTTAAGTCTGATATTTATGAATGTAGATCTTTAGTTTTTCTTGTACAAGTTTCGTCTTGAGAGTTATGATTTGTATGTATACTCATCATTAATTTCTACAATCGGAATGAAGAGAATTGTTTTATTTATAAATATTGTAACCGAATGCTCTTATACAGGGTATACCTTTCTTTTTATTCTTTCACAACTCTACCCTACACCACATTACTTTGTGGCTTATTCCACAGAGTTGGGAATTGTTCCATTACAACCATATACCTGGTTGCAAGTATTCTACCCACTTATTGTTTATTGTTCAGACAAATATATAAATAAAATAACAAATTGATTAGAATTTACCCATAGGATATTATTGTTGAGTCATGATTTTACTTTTCCTTTTCATAATCTTGACTGTTGTAAGGGCTAAATGCTTCAGCAAACCAGTTCTTCTTCCTCCATGAGTTCCATCCCATCTCTTCACAGATTTCATCATTGTAGTTGATACTGAAAGTAGAAATGCAGTTCCTCTTGTAAAACCTGGTGCTCCTTTTCATAATTTCCATCTCTGTGGTTATTTGTTCAAGCATCTTCTCCACACTAGGGAGCTTAAACTGATCAGCAACGAGTCGAGCTAGCCATTTGCACCGAATCTCTGAAGTGCGCAGGTTTGAAACACTCTCCACATAACCCATAAACGCCATGTTCGGAATGAAAGGATGAATAGTACCCCTGTCACACAAACATAAAAATTAAGTGGAATATAACTCTCATTTTTGGACAGACAAAATGAGAGCTTAAGGCTTACCTATACAAGGGCATCATACCGGAAGGGAATTCCATCAAACTCCGAAAGGGATCTGGTAATATAGCTTTGAGCTTTTTCTTGCCGTCATAACCAGTAGCAAAAACCACCACATCAGCGTTCAACTTGGTGTTATCTTCAAATTCAACTCCTCCCTCCCAAAACCACCAGCGAGACGCTCTTTTGAACATGATCTTCCCCTTATCAGCCTCAGCGAAGAAATTCTCTGGCAAGATGGCCATCTGACAAGACGCGTAGTCTTCCACAAAAGGATGATCTGGTTTTAATCCATACTTTTCCAGTGGAAGCTTCCATGCCAAATAGGACTCGATAATCTTTGAAACTCCTAGCCTCTGTCGAACGAACATTAGCTATTTATTAATTAATAACCGACTAATATAATAGACATTTAAAAAAAAAGAAAAAGAGGGAGTTTATTAAAAGAATTTTTTAAGAGAGGAAATGAAGTTACTATAGGAGATGATAGGTGGCAAAGGAGGGTCCTGAAGAGGCCTTGATTAGGTCTTTCATGGAGGAACTGAGAAAATCTTGTTGAATAGAACAAGTAAAATGGTAAACCCCAGATGGAATAATGTGGAACAGTCCAATGCAAACTCCTTATCACCATGGTGCATGGTTCGCCTTCTGGTCCTTAATTAGCAAATTCACAAGATAATTAGAACGTATATTAATTACTATTAGCTAGCTAGTGTGTGTGTGTGTGTGTGTGTTACTTAAACTTGAACTTATAAAACAAACTTTACTTTTGAAAGCTCAACAAATTTTTTTAATAGAATATGTGTATTAGTTAATGAGGGTTTACGATGATATTACTAGCTACTCGATTTTTGGCGATTTTTCCTTTCTATATTAAAAGGAATATATTTAAATCAAATCACAGTTTAACACATACAAAATATAAACATTAAGTTCAAACTAAATCATAATTAATTGTGAAATAATATTTTAATTATTAGCTAGGTTACTCCTCAAAATAAAAACTTCTTTTAATTTAAGATATGGAGTAATGATAAATAAATAAACATCATCCCATTGAACTAGTATTACTATATATAGAAAGAAAGTATGGGGTGCCACCGTGCCAGGGTGGGTATAAGTTGATTTTCTCTTTCATAGGTAAACTCTTGTCTGATCAAAGTCCAAACTAATTAAAGTAATACGAATAATTAAGATTAAACAAACTACTCAGTCAACAAGTCAATTAATATATCAAACATTCGACTTTCTCCAGCTGTTTTGACACTACTTTATGCCTTTAATTATGTTATCACGGATCGGTTAACATTGAAATTTATTTTTTTAATAAATTAGTTAATTGTTTAATAGGATGATAACACACATATAATCTCGTATGTGTGTCAACATTCTATTGACTAATTAATCAACTAACTTAAAATAAATTTTATCGTAACCAATTCGTGTTCACACGCTACTTACTACTCATGTCCTTCTAGATTCATCACCTCATAATCACATATAATATCATTCTCTCTCTCTCTCCAAATCTTTTCCAAGTCAAAACCATGCAAAATTCCTCCACCCTAACCATACGTACTTATTTATATATGAATATATATATATATATATATATTCATACATACGCACATACTAATATAGTTACTTAGTTTTATATACATCTAGAATTTAGAACTAAAATACCTTGGTTAGCTTCAGCACATTCAACAGCCAAGTCAATCGCGGATTTCCTATAGCCAACGACGACCACCTTCTTGCCTTTGAGTAGTTCCACAGAGGCTTCTTCATCGAGTTTGCTGTAATCAAGGGAATGCATCACCTTCCCTTTAAACACTTCTGGCCCTTTGTTACAAGGGAATGTAGGTATTTTCGGTTCATCCCCATATCTCCCAGTACAAACCACCAGAAACTCAAACGAATACCACTGCATTAATCAATTACCCAAAAAAATAAATAAAAAGTTAATAAATTAGATATTAGCTTATCAGGGTATTGAAAATGGAGTATATATTGATGTAAATACTATAGACTAATTTATTTTTTCAAGCATAATATTTTTAATAATATTTGCTACAACCGTAATAGTTATGACATGTCAACGAATATAAATAATGACAAGTTAAGAACTTTACATCACTTAATTTATAGTCTAAAATTAGAGTCTAATTTTAGAACGACAAAAAAGGAAAAGAAACATATATATATATATATATATATATATATATATATATATATATATATATATATATATATAATTTAAGAAACGAAGGAGTAATTTAGTTCATTGTAAGGCTTTAAAAGAGACATCAGCTGTAGTATCTATTGCATGCATGCATGCATGTGTGTCCAATTTTGCACGCAAACTCGTAAATCTTTATCATCTTCGATCCTACCATATGAGCAAATATTGCGCATGCAAAATAATTAAATTTTTTTTTCACTTTGGACTAAAATAGAGTACTTTATATATATATATATAAGTGTCCGATGATTATTTTAAAAGATATCTATTGGTGTGACAATTATTGATGTGAGAGAGCGTCAAATTAAAAAATTTGCTTGTGTGGATAGTTTTATTTGAGAACGATTTATACCTGAATAATTTCTGATTGATGAGTTTGGACAGCAACCTCCCACACCGGCTGGCCAGCGCTAATTAGATTTCCATACTGATGACCGGTGGTTTCACGATCACCACAAAACCGGATTTCCACCACCTTTGAGTTGAATTTCACAAACCTCAACAAATCAAAGTGGGTGGCATAAGAATAGAGATAATCCAATATTTCCTTAGAAGATGGGAAACTTGAATTATCTCTTTGAGTCCAAGGGAAATCAGAGAACTCGTAATCGCAACGAGGAGTTTGAAGCTTTGTGGACCTATATGAGCAGTGTTTCCAGACTCCTCCGACGGACTCGGTGGCCTCAAAAACCACTGGGTTGTATTCCGAGAGCTGTTTAGCAGCAGCCATACCGCTAATGCCAGCTCCTATAATGCCAATTTTGGAGAAAATAGCCATTAGGTATTTTTTTGTGGTTATGCTTTAGCTTAATAGAGGGATGGTTTTTCATTTGGAGATTAATCAGCTATTTATAGCAGTAGTGCATGGGTAAAACAGGCCATGTTCGGAGCACGTGACGTAGACTTGAGTATGGGTTTAGATAGAGAAAGTAAAAATAATCAACATTTCCATTTTATATATAGAAATAAAAATAATATATTCTTAAACATATTTAAGTCCAGGTAAATATTATTGCAATCACTTGGTACGTCACTTGTAACATTTTTAATTGCTCTCAACATGTACTCTCACTAGTTGAACAATATTATTTTCTTTTTTTTCTGCAAAAAAAAAAACAAAAATTATTTGCACAAAATTTATTTTACTCTTTCTTTTTCTTTTCTTTTTTTTGCAAAAATAATAAGGAAAAAAAATGACTGCATGCAACAGTAGTTTTGCTAATAATAGTTAAAAGTTTTTTTTTTTTAAATTAACGTTTGTATATAAATATAATCTTATAATCATATGACATAAATATTTTTTGGAATTGATGATTATGATTTATGTCCCCACCTTTTTTTGTCCTGTTTCTCTAAATACTTAATCTTCTACGTAGTTACTTAGTTGAAAAGATTAACAGAAACAATGGTTTCTCTAATTATTTGTAAATGTTGGTCGAATAATTTTTCTGTATCTTCATGCCCTCTTCTTCCTAACAATTTAATAGATCAATCTGTGTACTGTATATAGTGTATATAGTATAGTATAAGCCACATGCATGATGTTGGCTAACTGGTTTATAATTAAGGAAACTGATATTTTTGGATGTTAAAATGATATTTTCATACGGAATCTTTTTAAGGGGATCGGGGGTTCCAATTGGGGGTAGTGACAGGCCGGAATTTTATTTTATTTTTTTTGGTTTTGAGTACCAAATAATTAATGAGATTTATTGAAACTGGAATTTTTATAAAATACAGTGATTTAGGTGTCATTTGGATACATGTAAAAAGCAGGGTTGCACAGACTGTACAACTCTATTTTTTACATGTATCCAAATTACACATAAATCACTGAATTTTATAAAAATTTCAGTTCTAATAAATCACATTAATTATTTGATAGTCAAAAGCAAAAAATAAATAATCCGACCAGTCACTATCCCGGTCGGAGCCCGCCGGTCCTCTGAGACTTATTGTTTCACACGAATCTCTTTTACATGGAAGAAATACTCACTCACTATTCACGTGAGAGGAAATATGTGAAAATATTAATTTTTTATGTGAAAATATTAGTTGTTATAATTAATTGCAATACTGTTAACACCAGTGGCGAAGCCACATAGAGCTTTGTGGGGTCAATCTACCCCACTAAAATTTTATTTTGCTTTATAATGTAAGGTAAATTTTAAAATTTTTAAGTATTATATATAAATTGACCCTACTAAAATTTTATAAATTTTCTATTATACGGGGTCAAATTGAAAATTTATAACTTTTTTTCATTAAATTTTAACCACATATGACTCATATCCTCTCAATATATGTATTTCTCTGTAATATTTTAAACTAAATAATAATTTAATTTATATTATTTTAAAAATAAATAATGAATTACTTATTAATGAACAGTTGTGATTAAAAAAATCTATTATGAGTCAATATAATGTATATATACCATATATTATTACTCATTATATTTTTATTGTAATATAGTATATATATATACCTAAAATAATAAAGTATTAAAAAAAATGGCTCAGGAGCGTTGCCCCCGAACCCCCGCCAAATTATTTGTAGCTTAATAATAATTTCGACCCCACTAACACATGTTTCTGGCTTCGCCGGTGATTAACACCATCACCAATCCAAGTTATTAACATTATATATATATATATATATATATATATATATATATATATATATATATATATATACACAGCGGATTAGGTCCGGACTCCCGGACCTGATCAAATCCGGACCCCAAAAATTTTTTTTTTTTTTTTTTGGTAGAACAACTAAAAAAAAAAAAAAATTATGGAACTGAAATTTTTTCAAAATACAGTGTTTTGGGTGTGTTTTTAATACATACCCCAACCAATGTATGTACAGTCTGCCCAAACTGTACAGACATATTTCGTTATAGGCATTCAAATCACGCCCAAAACACTGTATTATGGAAAAATTTCAATTCCATAATTTTTTTTTTTTTTGTTGTTTCAAAAAAAAAAAAGCAAAAAAAAAAAAAAAAAAAATGGTCCGTATTTTAGTAGAGTCCGGGATCCCGGACTGGATCCGGACTCTATATATATATATATATATATATATATATATATATATATATATAGCAATAACTGAATACTATAATTTAATTATATAGCCTAGCCAGTTTGAGTCAACAACTAACAATGTATTAGAGTTTAACTAATTAAATTAGTTAGCAAAAAGTCCACCAACTAGGTTTCGAGAACATAAGTATACTCTCTTTATTTCTAAATAAGTGGCGTTTTGGGAGTTTAAAATTTTTAAATATATTTGACGTAAATAAATTTTTAGAAAATATTAATTATAATTTTTCTTCTATTGCTCTCAAGTAATTTCTCTCTCTCATTTATCTAGGCAACTTATTACGTATTTCTTTAATTCATGCAAGGATAACCAAAGACAATACATATCAATATTAATGACAGAATTAAAACAATAAAAAACTTTTTTAATAAATGTGAAACACTTTAAAAGGCCACTTATTTAGAAATAGAGGGAGTAATGTACACATGTAAGAAGATACAGAGAAAATGTAATGCAATTGCCTGTTTAATAAAAACATAATGAAATGGCTCTGAATTTGAATGAGTCGAATGAAATTGAATAATGAATGAAAAAAATTGTTTGATAATTGTTATGTCTAAAACATCTGAATAATAGATTTTTATTATTTTACCCCTCTGAAAATATTCAAAGTTGTAAATTTATTTAATATTACTTAATATAATAGTTAATATTGTGAAAAAAATACTTCATTCAGCCGTTATTCAGCTCATTCATCAAAAAAATGACACTATACCATTCAGCCCAAATTGTCTGATTGGCTAATCGGTTCAGACGATTTTTTTTCAAAACAAATGTACTGAATGACTGAATTGACCAGTCATTCAGTGCGTAACACACAGCCACTTAGTCTAATTAGGGTCTTCTTTGAGAGGCTGCAAGTGCATTTAGTAATCATACATGAATCTACCAAGGTACTAAAATTGTTAGTGAGCATCACATTTGTATATACAAGTGTGTGTTTATGTGTGTACGATCGAGTTATGTAGTTGTTTTTAGAGTTTTTTTACGGTTACAAAATCATTAATTATTAATCTAGGTCACGGTTGGATTACTCTGTCTTAAAATAAAAGTTATTTGTCCATCCTAAATTCAGAACTATTTTTTAAACTGGTTGATATCTAGTTAATTTATTGAATGTATAATATATATATATAGATCATAGGAATGTTACAATAATGGTTTTGCATAAGCCGTTTTAAGTTTGACCATTAATATTAAATTGGGATTAGATTAAGCTCCATTAACTTACTAATGTTGATCGACTTAGTTATATATACCCACACAAGTACACATCAATTGAGTTAGAATCTTTCACTCTCAAAATGAAGAAAAAATGGCATCGCCTGCCGGGCTTTTGGTGCAGCCGTCTGGTTTGAAAAGGAAACTGCCGAGAAAATATATAAGAAGAAACAGGAGGGAAATTATATATGGAGGATATATATATATATATATATATATATATATATATATATATATATATATATATATTGATATATGAATTAAGGTACGTACCAAATTACACGTCTCTTGTGATACATAGTACGTAAAAGTAGTTTCAGTAGTTAAGATTCTATCCATGACCAGAATCAAGCTTTTCATTTCCTCGCAACTTAACTGTAGTCCTGTTGCTTCTATCAACTTTTGACTGCTTAGGTTACTTTTTAAATTTTCTACCAACTTTTTTAACTACCCTCCGCACGAAAAAGAGAGCGAGTAAATATTCCAACTATGCTAAAATTAAC
The DNA here is from genome assembly GCA_020205505.1 of Panax japonicus. Lineage (NCBI taxonomy): Eukaryota > Viridiplantae > Streptophyta > Magnoliopsida > Apiales > Araliaceae > Panax > Panax japonicus. The sequence goes on from CM035107.1 coordinate 85,304,307, forward strand.
AAATTTGCTAAATTGCAAAAGTATTGAACCCTAAATTTATCAATTTGTGAAGATATGGTACATGAGTTTTCAATGTAGCAAATCCTTATCTCATGGTATAAATAAAAACGCACATTTTAAGGTATGATTTTTTTGTAAAATGATAAACTCAGAATACAGTTTTGCATTTTAGTCTAACAAATTTCTACGTAGTTTGGATCTTTGAAGAAAATTTTAACTCGTAATTAATCAACACTCCACACGCATGCAAATACATTCTTTTGTATGATTTGGGACTTTGAGTTGATTATTATTTGATTATTCTTACTGACATACCTAGATAGGGTTTGGTATAATGTCACCTGTTCTTTTTCTTTTCATTAATTCAGTTTACCAAACTGTAATGGAGAATACATAGTTTTTCAGTGTATTCACATTAATCACTACGAATTCAACGCAAATATATCCATCCCCATTGTACTTTTAGTAGTTGTATATATATCCAAGCATACTTTGAACCTGACTCTTGTGGTCAATTCTAAGTACCTGACTATTTGATGAGTTGAAATCAAAGATTTAATCTCCGGAAAAAACAAAGAAAGGTAAAAAAACAAAAAAAGAAAAAAGAGAAGAGCTGGAATCAAACAAGTGATTGTGGGTTAATGAATAAGTTTATAATTAATTACCATGTATTTGTTTTCTTCTTTCCAAAAAAATGTCAAATTTGAACTTCAATGATATTAGGATGAATTACATATTCTATTACATTTTAAAAAGAATTACAATAATAGTGCCCTCATAAAATTTTTAAACAACTAATACACTTCCATATTTATTTATAATTTTAGTGCATTTAGGATTCCTTAATTTAGGAAATTAGTATTCAACTAGATATATACCCGCGCGTTGCGGCGGAATTATTTATTTTTTTAATAATAAATGTGTACGTACAATTAATAAATTAAAATATAATAATTAAGAATATGGTAAATTGTTATCCAGATTAATTAACATGTCAACAATAATAAATTATCATATGGTCTTCTGTAAGTTTAGTAGTATAATATTTCTGCTAAATTTGGATTACAAAAGGTCTCCATATATTTAGACCAGAGTGAGGAAAGGAAATTCCTTCTTATCCTGATCTCAGGAAAAAGGAAATTAATAATCAAATCCTTAAATCCAACAAAATCTTGGTAGTTGAAGGATAAATTTAAAAAAAAAATACGTGGACGACGAGCTGTAAGGACTATGCCATTTTCACCAACTGTAACAGCTACCTTGCGTAAAGTACCCCCATTCCCGCATTTTGGACAGAAGATTTTACCAATTTCTGTAGTCACCTTGTAGCATGCATGGCATTTTAGAATCAATCTGAAAAATATGAAAATGATTAAGACATAACTGCATATACTCATCCACTAAATATATGTAAGATACCCCTAGTAATGCTAAAGAAGAATTATAACCACTCAAGGAAACTAATTTCTCATAAATTCAATACTAACTTACATAATACTCCAACTAATAGTGTTGCTGGCACACATATAGCACAAACAAATTTATGATGTGAATCGAGTGCACAAGAAACACAAAGTGCCCATTAGCACGCACCATGTTAAAGTAAGGCAAAAGATTTATATACCTGTGCAACTCGCAGATTTGCATTCCTCCAGGCACTAACAGGCGTAAACCCATTTGCAGAAGAACATTTTCCATTGCAAAGCCACTGGTTATACAAACCATTACTAATGATTTCAGCTTCATCTCCTTCATCAGTAATATTTCCCCTGTTGTCACAGGTAATATCTCGAAGCAAGTTTATTCAAAATGTTGACCAGAGTAGCTTAAACACAAGGCACGAGTTCTGTAATCAATATTACACAAAAACACGAGAATGTTATATGTTTTTTACTTGTTTTATTTGGGTGGAACAGTCAGATCTGCGTATGACAGCATAGACTTGAAGGATAAATTTAGAAATTTGCAAAATGAAGAACTAAAACATTGCTTACCAAAAGTATAGGCAGTTGGAAACATAGATCTTTCCTGTAAGCCATTTTTATGCATGATTGTATTGTTGTTGATGCATTCCCATTCTGATGCATCATTCCATGCTGCTTCTTTGTCATTCAAAGGCCTCTACCTCACTGCTACAAATATCTTCTCATCGTGTGCAATTGACCACGATTGCGAGAGGAACCAACCTTATAAATTGCTTGTGCAAAGAATATATAGAAAGCCCTTTGCAGTTCTATTATCTGCAATACAAGAATTTTCATGGCAACTTGTTACCTTTTAATTCCAAACATGTTTGAACATGAAGAAAAATGAAGAACTTTTACCTCTGAATTTGTCAGCACTTTCCAAATAACTTTGCCATTAATTTTGCAACTCAACAATTTATTATGATTTTGTCTTGTAACGTTCAGCTTGAAAAAATATTTTCTGCTGCTGTCCTAAAATCCCGACTATAACAACAAAACCCCACAAGAACTTATAATTTTGCGATATTATGAAAGCTAGCTTACCAGTTCCAGTCACAGAAGAAATGCATAAAGATTCTGCAGTTACTATAACTTAAGTTTTTTTTTGTAAGGGGGTTGTTTTTCTACTCTTAACTGATGAATAACGATTAGCCATGATAAAGAAATGATCCATCAACTAACAATGAAAACTTATATGAACATTCAGATGAGCAACTAACAAATAACATAAATGAAAGTTATGTCTAAACCTGTATAAACAACTTCTTTGATTCCCTAATATCTTATAAATGTTTTCAAAAATTTTCAGGGGAGGTATACATAACATAATAAATTTATACCCCCTCCACTCTACAATAATGGGATTATTTTTGTGGAACAGATGGAGTATAAAATTATAGAGGGAATAATGTTGCACAAAATTGTACAATTTATTAGTCAAAAAATCTTTCCAATTGAACCTGCTTGACATTCTAACATGCAATAAGAAACATACTCAGCCCTTCAAATTTAAATTTAACCTAGCTTGATTGTTATCTTGATCAAAAACCTTGTAATTCAAAAGCACAAATTTTTTAATACAACTCCAGAATTGGTTCTCTCAAATTTATGCATGAACATGGGTATAAAGCCTTCTTTACAAGCATTAAAAATTTACATACATCAATAAGACAAAAAAATAATTCCGAACCTTTATGTGGGGGGTGCGTGGGGGGGGGGGGGGGGTCCACTCTCCCTACAGAAACGAAAATCTTATAATTTTCTTTAGTTTGAGGAATGCACCAAATGATGAAAAGCATAATCGACCCAAACAAAAAGAGACGCATAAAGCTGATCCAGTTGTAGTGATAAAACATCGCTCTTGTATCCCTACAAGATCTTATAGTCATGGAGATGTGGAGAAATTATGTATCATGAAGAGAGTGCAAGGCGTTTAAAAAAAGAATTAAAAAAAGAACTAAAATACCTTGACAACTAAAATAGATATACGGCTAATCTTAATCACATCAGCTACAATAAAAGGAATTTCTTGATATGGTCTACTCTGTCATCTAAGATTCATGAGTGGACAATTAATTTTAGCTATAAATTTCATTCAGAGTACTTGGTCCAAGATAACTTACTGCATCTGAAGAATCCTCTGATATTGAGACTGAACTCCGACTATTATTGTCATCTCGTCCAAAAATAAAGGATCGTACCATGCTTGATTTATGTTTATTCAATGATGGAAGAGAATGATTAGACACTCGTCCAAGAAAAGATGACTGCATATATAACATTGACAAAACTTCAAAAAAAAGTCTTGATCAAACCATAAACTCTGCAGCTTGCAAAGACTAAAGCAGGGGATCGTTGTTATGCCAAATTATAGTAAAAATGAGAATGCCGAATTGAGGAATGTATCATCACAGGAATGTTGTAAAGCATAAGATAATAGAATTGAACATCTAGAAAACAAATATATAAATCAAACTTGAGGTCCAATTTATAGCACAGGAAAAATTATTTGCAAAGTTAAACGAATTAACATGTACTCCCTCCGTTCCAAAATATAATATCATTATTGACTTTCAGAAGTCAACTTAACACATTTTCAAACTCAAAATGAACATGATTTTATAATTTGGATTATATTATAGAGGCTAAGTCTGGGAGTTCCAATACTAATAATAAGCTAAAATAGCAATATGAAACCCTGTAATCTCACCTGATCATTAACCCTTGCATTTGACAACTACCACTCAAAACTGGGGTGATCTAGATAGCAATCCAAACAACATCAATTACAGTGTCCAAAAGCATGTCTGCATTACATAGTGATGCCACCTAAAGCACCTAGCATCCTAACCATGATAAGAAAAAAATCCCATAATAATAATTACCAACAAAAACACATTAAAATTAAATTTATTTTTAAAATCCCATAATAATAAATTTGCAAATAACGAAAGGAAACATTATGGGAAATTAAAATTGAAAGGATTGGAAACATAAACATTAGGCGAAACCAAATAATCAGACCCAGTCAATTGAGATCATCCCTGCCAGCCCCAGCCATGGATTCCAGCAACAGATGAAAAATGATTATTATAAACCCAATCTAATTATTATAAACCCAACCGGACAGATGAAAACAGAACAAAATAATAGGAAGAACTACCCAAATCAGTAAGCAAACCCAATCCGGGAACCAACAGAACCAAGGGGATGGGATATCTGCATAAAACAATTTGTCTAACCCAGTTGCCGGCGATGACAATCCATGACAATACATAGATCTGAACCAGAGATCTGATCCGATTTCCGTCGACGACATGGCAAGCGATGCGAGATCGGATTTTTATATCGAAGATTATCATCAACCGGTGACAGTACGTATGTATAAGCCAAAGACTCCGTCAATTGCGCCGATCGAATGTTATGTGCCGATGGAAGCCATCTATGATTTCGGATATTAGTTTGAAGGGACTCTGTTGTGAAGGATTTTCTGGTAAAGGACATTTAGGTGTAATATTTATGATGTACAGGTGTTCTAAGGTTAGAAGGACAGATGGCACTATATGTGATAGGACAGATGTCAATATATTGTGTCAAAAACTGTGATTTAGCATCATAACCAAGAAAAAAATCCCATAATAATAATTACCAACAAAAACACATCAAAATTAAATTTATTTTTAAAATCCCATAATAATAATTTTTCAAATAACGAAAGGAAACATTATGGGAAATTAAAATTGAAAGGATTGGAAACATAAACATTAGGCGAAACCAAATAATCAGACCCAGTCAATTGAGATCATCCCTGCCAGCCCCAGCCATGGATTCCAGCAACAGATGAAAAATGATTATTATAAACCCAATCTAATTATTATAAACCCAACCGGACAGATGAAAACAGAACAAAATAATAGGAAGAACTACCCAAATCAGTAAGCAAACCCAATCCGGGAACCAACAGAACCAAGGGGATGGGATATCTGCATAAAATAATTTGTCTAACCCAGTTGCCGGCGATGACAATCCATGACAATACATAGATCTGAACCAGAGATCTGATCCGATTTCCGTCGACGACATGGCAAGCGATGCGAGATCGGATTTTTATATCGAAGATTATCATCAACCGGTGACAGTATGTATAAGCCAAAGACTCTGTCAATTGCGCCGATCGAATGTTATGTGCCGATGGAAGCCATCTATGATTTCGGATATTAGTTTGAAGGGACTCTGTTGTGAAGGATTTTCTGGTAAAGGACATTTAGGTGTAATATTTATGATGTACAAGTGTTCTAAGGTTAGAAGGACAGATGGCACTATATGTGATAGGACAGATGTCAATATATTGTGTCAAAAACTGTGATTTAGTATATATAATAGATTAGAATTCCTTAACTCATCACTTCTTTTCTCTCTTCTCATCTATAACAACTGCAGTTATATATATATATATATATATATATATATATATGTATATATAACCAAACCATAGCCACTGTCGTCACTTTTACGTCTGGCCCAATTGAGCCGGTCACCGGAAAACTAGGGGTAATGGCTGTGATTCACTGGGAGTTCACCGGAGAACTAGGAAGACAACAACATGGCTCAGCCTTCCCGACGAGAGCAATGGCTGATCTGCATCTAGTATACTTAGTAACACCCATTAATGTTGATGTTGAGCCAGATTGGGAATTGTATTACGAAAGATTTATGGAGTTGTCTCCCTTGATCAGGTAAAATTCCTTTCTTACTCGCTGTTAGGGTTCAATGTCCAAATAGGAAAATAAACAATGTCAGTTATAATTATTGCATGTTACTTCTGAAATCATTCTGCCTGGAACTTTAGTATATCCTTCTAATGCATTCAATTGGTTACTGTCATATGCTACCTATAAATGGTCTTTTTTAAATTGTAAGTATTCACCTTCAATATCACTCTTACAGGGCAAAGAGGAACCAAACCTTCATATCTAGGTAACCAAACTGTCATATCAAAGTAATCAATCAACCTCCAAACTTTAAATTTTTTCTTAGTACAATTGCTTAACAAACCTTCAGATCAAGGTAACCAAAACTTCGTACCAAAGTAACAAAACCTTCATAACAAAGTAACTAATTCACATCCACACCTTTAGTTTTTTCATAGTGCAGTTAGTAACCAAACCTTCAGACCATGGTAACCAATTCAATTTTATCAAGTTATCAATTTCGTTTGAATGTGATGCAGTTGATAACCAACCATTCATTCAAAGGTAACCATTTTATTATTTATGAGTAACAAAGTATTTATAAAAAAAATTCAGAACATTAATAGTTACATTTATTTATTTTTAAATTTTTTGTAGGGCGAATCTTCTTCTTATTCTCATTGGCGTTTTGGACAACGAAAATTCGCGGCGATGTAGCGGCGGACTATTATTTCAAGTGTATGTGAGGGAGATGAAGATTTGAATTTGAGTATTTAAATTTGAATTATTATTTTGAATTTTAATTTATTTTTGTTGTTAGATCCAAATATTTGAATTTGAATTATAGCAGTTATTTGTCCTTGAATTTAGGTTTCCTTATTAATGTGAATTGTATTATTTTTATAATAATTACCTTCTTTTTGTAATTATTTAGTTAATGCACTTTTCTAGTAGATACTTTATATTTGTTATATACTTATGTAAAGGACCCATGATATTATAGTGCTCGTTTGAAAGTTCTGCATGTTTTAATTCTAAGTTCTTTGGGTTGACAAGAAACTATATAAATTAATTTCCAAAGAACATTTTACAATAGTATTGTAATAGTTAAGGTTAGGGTTAACAATTTTCAACATGACACGCTAACACAATCGTTTTAGAGGGTTTGTAGTTGAGTATAAACAGTTTCTGTGTCATCTATATTCAACGGGTTGACACATTTAACACGGAATTTAAATGTTTATGATGTGGATTATCAATGCGTTGATAAAACACGTTAATTTAAATAATTATAAAATAAATATATATGACACCGTGTATTTTTATTTTTAAATTTAAATTTAAATTTGTATACTAAATGGTTAAACTGGTCAACACACTTAATATTATATTAATGAACAGAATAATGTTAGTTTTTGGGTTTTTTAATTCTTAAATTATGCCCTATTTAGAAACGTACAAATTTAAACTTTCTCCCGCCCGACAATTTTAATTTACATTGTTTTTTCCGTAGACTAGTAATGTGGTTGAAAACATTCGAAATTTTCTCTGGTGACTAGACTGACTGCATGCCAAGGTTTAGGCCTGGTCCGTTCTAGAGAAATTTCAGCGCTTATCAAACTACTGGAACGTTACGTATATAAATTATCTAGAAGTTTGAGAATCATCTCAATAGAATTTATGGTCAAAAACTCTACCTGAATATTAAAATTAGATATGAGTGTATTTAAATTTTATTTATTTGTATTTTAATTCTTAATATAGATGATGTATCATGTTATACTATTTTTAATTATTATTTTTTTTAAAAAAAACACCTACCACCTAGCATTAAAATTAATGAATTTTCTTAATATGTAATTATATTTTAAACGTCATGCATGCATGCATGCATAATTTTGGACTATATATGTAAACACCCCCCAGACCCCATGGACACTCACCAATCCAAGAAATCTCACTGTCAATGTATTTGAAGGCTAATTGGTCCAGCCGTCCAAATTGCTTTTTGATATTAAAACGTGCCAAAGTATTGAATGCAATTAAGAATATTTTTTTATGAGAATTCTTTTGTCTCTTGTCTCAAAATAAGAAATTAGAACTAAAAATGATAATATTTAAAATTTCCCATTCATAAAATTAATCTTAATATTATGAACTATTTATTACTCCATATATTTGGATCATTAATAATAAATATTTAATTTATTTGATAATATTTAAGAAAAAATGTAAGGGAAGGAAAGGAAGTTATGTACTTTTAAAGACATTTTATGTTTAAAATAACCCGTTTTCCGAATCAAGAAATATAATCATCATTATGAATACATCATAGTGGATATATCTGGCTTTCAAGTGGGATAGGAATTCAACCCTTGATAATTTAATTTAGGAACAATTACATATAATAGTACATTTTAATAAAATAATACAAAAAAATACACTAATTAAATATTTATATAATTAATGCAAATACAATACTTAATTACAAAAAGAGTGTAATCTTATTCTTTTAATTATGCACACGATTTTCTCCACCATCTCTCTCACGATTTTCTCTCACTCCATTTCTGTTTCCCTTCTTCTTCTCCTCCCCTCCCTCCGCCTCCTCCTCCTCCTCCTCCTCCTCCTCCTGTCCAACCCCTCCCCCTCCCCCTCCTCCTCCTCCTCCTCCTCCTCCTCCTCCTCCCTCCTCTTGCCTCTCCCTCTCCCTCTCCCTCTCCCTCTCCCTCTCCTCCCATCCCACCCCTTTCTCCTCCTCCTCCCGCCCCCTCCCCCTCCCCCTCCCCCTCCCCCTCCCCCTCCCCCTCCCTTTGCCTTCCCCCTCCTCCCGCCCCGCCTCGCCTCACCACCTCCCCTCCCTCCGCCTCCCCTTCCTCCCACATCCCCCTCCTCACGCCTCCCTTTCTCCTCCCCCTCTTCCCGCCCCCCCTTTCTCCTCCACCCTCCTCTTCCCCCACACCCCACGCCCCACCCCCTCCTCCTCCCGCCCCTCCTTCTCCTCGATCCCTCCGTCTCCCACCCCACCGGTCCGTTCTTTATTTTCACCGGTAACGAAATCTTCCGATAAGGTAACCAATTCAGTTTTATTAGGTTACTAATTTATTTTGGATGTGATGCAGTTGGTAATCAAACTTCATGTAGTTCGTTACCAAATCATTTGATAAAGTAACCAATTCAGTTTTATTAGCTTACTAATATATTTTGAATGTGATGCAGTTGATAACCAAAATTTATGCAGTTCGTTACTAAACCTTCCGATAAGGTAACCAATTTAGTTTTATTAAGTTACTAATTTATTTTGGATGTGATGCAGTTGGTAACCAAATTTTATATTGTTGGTTACCAAACCATTTTATAAGGTAACCAATTCAGTTTTATTTGATTACCAATTTTATTTTAAATGTGATGCAGTTACTAGTTAAAATTCGTATAAAGGTAACCATTTCAATTTTTGTGGGTAACCAAATCGTCAAAAGAAATTCAGAATAGCAAATCCGGTGGCGGCGGCGGCGATGTGGCGGCGAGAGAGGAGGATGATGAACATTATGTAAGACCCCAAATTTTATGAAATAAAAGTATTCAATTTTTCTTATAATTACTATTCAGTAAATGGTTAAATTGATAAAAGGTTAAAGTTAAGGGTGATATATGATTTTTTTTTTCAAAATACACAAGTGGTTATAAAAATATTCATTGTTGTCGGGGAATATTCGTTTGGTCGTGGAATATTCTTTCTGTCGGAGAATATTCGTACGACGGCGCAGCCTTTTGTGAGCCACATAACAGAATAACTGTCGGATGAAAAAAACGACAAATTAAAATTTTTATAAATAACGACGTAATAGTTACTATTAACACTGTTGGAATACCCAGTGGGTAAAGTAAAGTAATACGCGTTGTTGCACAGTAGCACACGGTATTGCACAGTATTTTTGAATTATTGATTCTTACGTAAGAAGGCACTACTCAATAATTGTTACAGTAATTACTGTTCAGTATTATATTTTATTGATTCAATAATTGCTGGGATGATATTTTATATTATTGTTGTTCTAATAATTGTCACTACACAGTATTTTCCATTATCGAAGCAATAATTCATATTATCTGAATAATATTATTAGATAACATTATTAGCAATGTCTAGAAAGTTCTGTCTAAGGAGAGGTTTGGTCATCTAATTGCGCGCCAGTAAGGAGAAATCCTTATTGGAAAGCCCCCTCTTTCCTGGGAACTGCCTGGTTGTCAGTATTGTGATTCTGTAATATTATTTGTGAATAATTAATTATTAATTTATATGATAAGGAAAATATTAATTTTATTTGGATATAGATGGAGAAATTTTTTAAAGTGGCAATTGTTGAAAATCGATATTTTTTCTTTTCTGATAAAATAATATTTTATTATATTATTATAATATAATAATGATGATATTTTTACAATGAATGTGGGATATACGAGTATATGAGGATGAGGAGTATTTTTGTTGCAAAAGTTGTTTAAAACATGTTAAACATGTCTGTGGGCCCATTTATTGACTAAAATTTGATTATAGCTTGTAAAATCACACGTTTATGGATTTCGGTCAATTTCTGTTTGGAATTGGGAAAAAACTTTCTTCTACAAAGTTGTAGAGAATTAAATTTCCTATAAAAAGTCGCGTGATTCGAATTTTTTGATAAAAAGGCTATTTATTATAAATTATTGAAGTTCCGATGTTCCGGAATAATTAATTCTTGTAAGTTTAAAATATTTTAAATCACTAAAACTATGGTTAGTTGATGGGCCCCAATTGTGTGGTAAATGTGCTGAAGTTGGATTGTCAAAGTGTGCGTATGATTTTTATAAAAATATTAATATTATATTAAATTTTCTGCTTTGGTGTTCTAAGCAATTTCCTATAAATAGGTGCTTAGGTTAGAATTGAAAATTACACCAGAAACTGAAGTTTTCTCTCTATTTCTCTCTCTATATTATCGAGTGTCTTGTGAGTATTTTGATATCTTGAGTGTTGCTATACGGTGCAAGTTCGTTCAGTGTTATTCCAGTCAGAAGTATTGCTCTTTTGAGGTAAGAGATTGTAAGGGATCGTAAGGGATGGTAAGAGATATTAATTTTTAAAAAATGATATTATTTCTTTAATATCATTATGCCGAAATATTGGTTTGAACTTTTTATCAAATTTGGAACTTTTTCATGTCGGGGTTACTATTCATAAATTACTATTCACGAGTTACTATTCATGAGTTACTATTTACGAGTTACTATTCACGATTTACTATTCATGAGTTACTATTCACGACGGGTTACTATTCGTGAGTTACTATTCATGAGTTACTATTCACGGGTACTATTCACTACAAAATTGGTTTTTTTTTCTAACCAAATTATAGTTGATTTATTAATATTACTCTGGAGATTAAAACTATGTATTGATTATATTGATTTTATTATCATATATAACATTTTTATAACCCTGATGTTGAAATTCTCTTTCACTGGAGTGTAAAGATGGGTAGATTATTGGTATGATCATGACTAGGGTTCTCTTTGGCCAGTAGTGAAAAGTTGAATTGTGACTGGTATGATCATGACCATTGAATTTATAATTGAATATCTTTAGCTTAAGTGAAAAGATGAATTGATCAACATGGTTATAATTATTGTTTATATAAATTCTGAAATGATTATATATTTCTTTGAGATATTAATATATTTGGCCTGTAGTGCAAAGATGAATTGTTGATGAATATATTTGGCCTGTAGTGCAAATATGACATGTTGGGGAATATCTTTGGCCTGTAGTGCAAAGATGAACTGTTGGCGAATATCTTTGGCCGTAGTGCAAAGATGAATTTATTAGTATGATTATGAACAGGAACTGTGATTTGGTATAACCATGATCTTTGATGTTTCAGGTAAAGATAGATGATGAAAATTATCTTCGTCCTGGATGCGAAAGCAATTTAGAACTACAATTACGATTATGAGTTATACACGTGTTGCCTAAATTTCTAATAGCACTTTACCACGCAAGTATACGCGTTCAATTGTAATATTCAGCCACGAGGAAATAGACTAATATTTATCAATTACTAACTCTAATGCAATTAATCCTATTTTAAACTACGAAAATTTTATTTGTGATTTGAAATTTAAACTTATCAAAACTAATGATTAAAAATCAAAATTTCACAAGAATAACTGCAGATTTAACAGGTTAAGATTACAACTTCCCTTGGTATTTCATTTAAACTAACTTACTTCCCATTTAAAATAAATCAATTAATATGAATCATTATCCAAGAATGCTTTATGAATATTCACGCACTTCTTCCCAACACACGTGAACAAATCCTCCTATATCCAATCTTTAAGATGCGGAATTACAAGGAACACCCCAGTTAATCAACTCACTATATTCCTATGTGAATCAAGTTAATTAGGGTTTTACGCTCAAATTCTTTCAATGGATACAAAAGACACATAGGTATATTCCTATCCTACACGCTAATCATATTAACCCTATTCAGATTATATGAACAGATGTTATCATATCCAGATCTCAATATATACTCCATCTTCCAATTTTATATAGATTATCACAGTAATTGTTAGCCAAACAATTAACCAATAAACATAAGATATAATAAACAATTCAATAAAAACTAACTTTCATTCAATGGGAAACTTGCAATTTAGACTACATACCAAGTTCCGTTGCAATCTTAATTAAAATTTAGTTCATAAAAATAATAAAGAAAAACATCATCCAAATTAATAATCCAAACATCCCAGATAGTTACAAAAAATAAAACTAGAGAAGAGAAGAAAAAACTCTGAATTTGCTCCAATACTCTCTCTTAGATCTTTAACCTTTGCAATTCTCCTTTGTGTTTTTCTTTGTTGTTCTCTCTGCAAATCTCTTGAAAAATTAAGTCCATTTTCTTTTCTAAAGTCTTCTCCTATTTGTATTGATCTCAGCCCTCATTCAGACTCTTATTTGGCTTCAAAAACCCACTTGGCAGTAGAAAAACGCCCTTTTTCCGCACATGAGCGCCTAGGCGCTCATCATAGGCCATTTCTAAGCGCCTAGGCGCTTGACCAGGACCACGTAATTACAAAAATGCCACTTAGCTTTAATTTTCATAATTTTTGACCTTTTTCTTCTCCGAAATGACCAATTTGTCCCTCCAGCTCCAACCTACAACAAATAAACACAAAACACATAAAAAAATACTAAAAAATAATAAAAGATAACAATAATTAAGTTTAATAATATCGGATTCATAGGTATACAACTTACTCATCAAATACCCCCAAACTTAACCAATTGCTTGTCCCCAAGCAACACAACACAATGCAATAACTAAATATACAATGCAAATGCAACTAGATAAATGCTTAAATTCCAGCAGTCAAACAGAACAAAATCTATTCATCAAGCCTCAGAGAAATCACAATAAACATGCTAGTACATCATATCAAGACAGATTAATAATTTCCTCGTCAATCATCAAATCTTAAATTGTTATTATTAATATAGTGTGTGTGTGCTTAACATCAACGCTAACTGATATGATGCTAAATACAACACATAATAAATCTCTTTAAAGGAATCATACAGTGTAAACTCACAAAATTCACGAACAAGCTAAAACCAACTAAAGACAAATATCCATCAAATTTAAGAGTCCAATCCGGGATACTTATGCTTTACTGTGCTTTACGGGGGCTTTTTGCTCTTTTCCCGTTTTATTGTTTTTTTTTCATATATATATATTTTTTAACCATGACTGTGCAATGTCTCATTCCATTAGGCTAACAGTGCTACCCCTTAGCGAGCTTTCGACCAACGACTCCCAGACCATATCAGACCTTAGGGCGCTAGGTTTTAAGATACCCCTTCGGGCGTACTTGCTCAAGTAACAAAGGCCCCGGAACAAAACTAGCCACGGTATTTATTTATTTTTTTCATTTTTTTTCATTTTTTTTTCTTTTCAAGCTTATATATCCCAAAATTTCCCCCCAAACTTAAGTTTTTATCTAAATTCAGTCATCTTCGCCTATTCATGTCTTTCATTCATTCAAACTAGCATTATCCTCTAGAAGTCCATTATGTGTCAATTTAAACTCAATCAGTCAACATAGTTGTTTTTACTGTGCTATCCTTATTATATCAGTTTCAAACAGGTAAAGATTCAAATCATGACAAGAAATCACATCAAAGTCTTAACAGACAATACTATACTTGTCTACTCAATTCCAATCTCATTACTGGCCAAAACAGACTTAAACTATCTAACAGTTGGAAACATGCACATACTTTAATATTTTTTAGGAAATTAAAATGAAAACTACATGAATGCAAACTACATGAAAAACTATTAACTGAATACTATATGAATGCACTAGATGAATACTACATGCATGAACTGGAGCTGGAAAATTACACCCCCAAACTTAACCGATGCAATGTCCTCATTGTATATAACAAATAAAATTTAAGAAATTAAGCACTTAGGACTTCCCTGAAAGATAGAAGCTTTATTCCTGGTCAGTATCCTCCTCCTCCTTTTCTTTTTCTTCTTCATCCGGGGGGTACGCAGACAATGGTGGAAATTGGTAGGGAGCGGTACCTGGATTCATGCGGGCAAACATCTCTAGGAATACCGACCGATGCATCCGATTGGGCTGTAAAGTTCATCCATCTTCTATTCCCAATCATTTGTAGTAATTCCCCATCTTCTATCTCTGGCAATAATCCACGCTCGGGAATTAGTGATTTACTAGAGAGCACATTGTAATATCTTTAGGACGCTTTAGCACTTGTAAACCTCTTTTTGTCAAACTTTTGCGAAGTGCCCGAAGTCTCTCCTCTATGCCTCTTAGTAGCCATAGTCTTATCTGATATGTTCTTGCCAAACCAAATGATATTCAGTGACTTAAGATGGCCAAATCCTCTTTGTGACAAATTATCGAACACTTGGTGTGCACAGATTTTGAACACTATTGGTAGGCACTCCCCCAAACTTAATTTTCACCAAATTTGCCAATTATTAAGCACACTATACTTCCAAGGCAATACAAGCAACAATTAAGAGTACCCACACCCACTTGAGCCAACACAATGATAGAAACTAGCTTCAAAGTACTAACATAGCTATTATCCAAGTGAATCCAAATAATTTGCAATAAAATCTTGTGTACTTACTTGGTTATAGCCAAATATGATGTTTCAATCAAAGTTGGATGAGCAATTTGAGCTTTGAACCCTTACTTTACATAGATGTGGCTTGAATGTAAAGTGGTGCCCGATTTGGTGAAGAAGGATGAAAAGATGGAGCTTAAGTGCCTTAGTTTGGGCAGGAGATTTAGTGTTTGATTAGGATTTTACAAGAAAAAGATGATTATTGTGGCTAAATTAGAGGAGGGTTGAGAGTTGAGTGAGTTTGAGTTGGAGTAGGAGAGCAAAAATGTGTTTAATTTGGGTTTGGAAGAGTATTGCCCGATTAGGGCTTTTTTTCAGTTGGAGCGCTTAGGCGCTTGAATTTACACTGTCTGGACCGCCTAGGCGCTTGGTTGCAGAATGTATGGTTCGTATGGAGCGCCTAGGCGCTTGGTTTTGTGCTAGACTGGACCGCCTAGGCGCTTGGGCAGCTGAATGGCTACTGACTTGGAGCGCCTAGGCGCTTGATATTGGCTTGTTTGGAGCGCCTAGGCGCTTGATATTGGCTTGTTTGGAGCGCCTAGGCGCTTGGGCAGTGTACTTTGCCTATGTTGTTGTTTTGTGCTTCTTGTATGTCATACCCCCAATAACTTGTTTCCTTCCACACCAAAATTTAAGGAAATGATTAGAAATTTGAGATTTTGACGAGTGGACATTCATCTATTAAGCTCATAAATGCTTGGCTTCCTTTCCTGCAATCAATTGAATATCTGTTAGAGAACGTCAGGGGTGTAACAAATCCCAAACTATAAAAGTTTAACCACTAAATAAACTAACAGTAAAACAAATTAATAAAAGTAAAAATAGAAAATAACAATAAAAATTCATGGGTTGCCTCCCAGTTAGCGCTTGGTTTATAGTCTTCAGCCTGACTTTCTTCTCTTTCTCTATCCAATTCCACTTCGAAAATTGAGGAACCCTCCATCCATTAGTAATAACGTAACTTTCGAGAGTTTGCCATCAGTAAGGGTTATTGATTCAAATTCACCTAGCTTGTTCTTTATAGGTAGATTATCTTTTACAACCTTCAAATAACTAGGCATTTTCCGAGTTGCACCTATGAACGAATTTTTACGTTGAAGCTTTTTTAGAACAACTGGTTCTTCATCTCTCTTCCCATTCTCTTCACACCATGGCACCAATTTTAAGCTAGCTTTCATATCATATATACCTTTATCAAAAAAAATGACTACCAATTGGACAAATGATTGCAAATCTAACCGGATCCTTAAACTTTGGTGGAGAAGATATATGGGGCACTATCAAAATCGGTTCATCTATGTCAGAACTCAAGGAAGATCTTTGGCGACCTTCTTTTCCTGCTCCCCACTTGTCTCCTCCCTTTCCACAAAATTTTCTTTTGGAACATCAGATTCCAGATTTAGCGTGGGCAATCCATCAGTCTCGGGAACCATGTTGCTTGACACTTCACCTTGAGGGCGATTGATGATGGCGTTGAAAAGTTGTCCCACCTGGTTCTCAAGATTTTGAATCGACATCTCCTGACTATTTGTCTGGTCCTCAATCAAAACCATGAACTTGGAAATAAGTCTTTCCAAGCTTAAAATCCTTTCTTCTTCATGATTAGGGAGTTGAACTTGTAATTCAGGAGTGTATGATTGCCATGGAGCAAAGGTGTAACACCCCAGTCCCACATCGAAAGATAGGGGGAAATTTGTCTGCATATAAGGAATTAAGTAACTACCAATAGTACCTTCAAGTCATGACCTTTTGGGAGCCTGTGGTGGGCTAGATGACCCAAGAAGATACTATTGGGCCAGTGGTTTGAGGCCTTATTTGGATGGATTTGATTCGATTCGGACTTGGGATTTGACCCAAGATTTGTTCCGGACTCGGGATTTGACCCGGGTTGTTTCATATGGTATCAGAGCCGACTCTCGAAAGCTCGGGTCGGGTCATCCGATCGGGTTGCCGGAGGTGGGGACACGAAGGCTGGTGGTATTATCCCACAATGGAGAGATGAAGGTCCGGAGGTGGGGACACGAAGCCAGCCGGTATTATCCCACAATGGCTAGAGAGGCAAAGATCTTTGGCCCGTGTGTGTGATCGGTTCTGACGGGGACGTCAGAAATTTAAGTGGGGGAGTTTGTAACACCCCAGTCCCACATCGAAAGATAGGGGAAATTTGTCTGCATATAAGGAATTAAGTAACTACCAATAGTACCTTCAAGTCATGACCTTTTGGGAGCCTGTGGTGGGCTAGATGACCCAAGAAGATACTATTGGGCCAGTGGTTTGAGGCCTTATTTGGATGGATTTGATTCGATTCGGACTTGGGATTTGACCCAAGATTTGTTCCGGACTCGGGATTTGACCCGGGTTGTTTCAAAAGGATTGGGCTAGATTGTCATCGCTCCATGAAAGATTTAGTGGATTCACCCACTCATGATGATAATTATTGGAATAATCATAATTGTTGGGATAATCGCTGAAGTTACCACTATATTGTAACGACTCGAAACTGATGGTGCATTGATGACTTGGATGGTTTCCACCACAATACTCACATATCACCGCTACACTTTGAATAAGTTGTGCTGATAAAGCATCAATCTTCCTTGAAAGTGTCCCAAATTGTGATGACAATTCATCGAGTCCATAATTCTTTGCCTCCCTTGGCCGAGTCATTCTCGAATATAGCCAATGATAGTCATAGTTGTTCATGGTACCTGAAAAGGAATTAGACTAGAGACAAAAAAAAAATAAAAAAATAAAAAAAATAAAAAAAAATTATTTAAATTAAGATTAATTTCATTGAATTTAATAATGACAAAATATTAAACTAAGTTCCCCGGCAACGGCGCCAAAAACTTGTTGCCTAAATTTTTAATAGCACTTTACCACGCAAGTATACGCGTTCAATTGTAATATTCAGCAAGCAAGGATATCGTTCCCACGAGGAAATAGACTAATATTTATCAATTACTAACTCTAATGCAATTAATCCTATTTTAAACTACGAAAATTTTATTTGTGATTTGAAATTTAAACTTAACAAAACTAATGATTAAAAATTAAAATTTCACAAGAATAACTGCAGATTTAACAGGTTAAGATTACAACTTCCCTTGGTATTTCATTTAAACTAACTTACTTCCCATTTAAAATAAATCAATTAATATGAATCATTATCCAAGAATGCTTTATGAATATTCACGCACTTTTTCCAAAGACACGTGAACAAATCCTCCTAAATCCAATCTTTAAGATGCGGAATTACAAGGAACACCCCAGTTAATCAACTCACTATATTCCTATGTGAATCAAGTTAATTAGGGTTTTACGCTCAAATTATTTCAATGGATACAAAAGACACATAGGTATATTCCTATCCTACACGCTAATCATATTAACCCTATTCAGATTATATGAACAGATGTTATCATATCCAGATCTCAATCTATACTCCATCTTCCAATTTTATATAGATTATCACAGTAATTGTTGGCCAAACAATTAATCAATAAACATAAGATATAATAAATAATTCAATAAAAACTAACTTTCATTCAATGGGAAGCTTGCAATTTAGACTACATACCAAGTTTCGTTGCAATCTTAATTAAAATTTAGTTCATGATAATAATAAAGAAAAATATCATCCAAATTAATAATCCAAATATCCCAGATAGTTACAAAAAATAAAACTAGAGAAGAGAAGAAAAAACTCTGAATTTACTCCAATACTCTCTCTTAGATCTTTAGCCTTTGCAATTCTCCTTCGTGTTTTTCTTTGTTGTTCTCTCTGCAAATCTCTTGAAAAATTAAGTCCTTTTTCTTTTCTAAAGTCTTCTCCTATTTGTATTGATCTCAGCCCTCATTCAGACTCCTATTTGGCTTCAAAAACCCACTTGGAAGTAGAAAAACGCCCCTTTTTCCGCACATGAGCGCCTAGGCGCTCATCATAGGCCATTTCCAAGCGCCTAGGCGCTTGACCAGGACCACGTAATTACAAAAATGCCACTCAGCTTTATTTTCATGATTTTTGACCTTTTTCTTTTCCGAAATGACCCATTTGTCCCTCCAGCTCCAACCTACAACAAATAAACACAAAATACACAAAAAAATACTAAAAAACAATAAAAGATAACAATAATTAAGTTTAATAATATCGGATTCATAGGTATAGAACCTACTCATCAACACGTGATTGTGGAAAGGAATTGTTGATTAATATTACAGGGATAAAACATTGTTGGTGGACTTTTAACATGGAGAAGATAATAGATTTTATGGTTTATTTGACTCTTTTAATGGATTGCTCGTTCCACTGTAACTATGGTTGAAAAGTTTTATCATCTACCATATGTTCTAAATCTCTGATTTATTACTGTTGAAATCTATTGACAATTTATTTATCTTTAGTCATGATATTCTTTACTGAGCTAGTTGTGCTCACCCTTTTGTTTCACAATTCTTTTCAGGTAATAAAAGTGTAGCTGGGTCGAGCGGGGGATAACAAAGGAATAGAACGGTGGTCTATAGATGTTAAGGGTGAGGTGAATTTAACTTGGAAGGGTGTTTTGCCACTATCATATAAGATGTCTAATGACATACAACCTCGTGTTATCATAAGACAGGGTTGTACTCATCCACTTCCTGAGTATATTTACAAGCACTACCTATATAATCTTGGTGTTTGTTTGGAGTTTAATTCTCAATTAGAGACAGTGGAGATAATGATATGTCAAGAGAAGACTCGCCATTGGGAAGAATATGATAGTAATCTTCTTGTTTTTCTTTGGGGTCTATTGGGTCAACCAAGGATAATTCTGTGGTCATATGATATCTATAATAACGTAGACGCATGGCCTCCCATGTACGAAGGTTTACTTGAGCACTTCCCAAAGATTCTAATTTCTAAAACAGTTTTTGACTATACCTTTATCTAAGGTGTCATTGTGACGTGTTATCCAAAGTTGGTGTCCCGAGTTATAGTTAGTATATATTTGTATCCAAACTCACAGCATGTGTTGTTGTATTTTGCACGACAATTGTTGTAATAAAATTATAGTTATTTTCTGTACCATGTATTTGGCGGCTCAGAATGGGTTGGATGGAATGGACCTATTTTGGGGGCGTCACACATTAGCTCCTTCATAATTTTTTATTTTTAATTTTCTCATATTGATTTTTATTTTTATTTATATTTTGAAATTTGAATTTGAATTATTAGTTATCCTTGATTTTAGGTTTCTTTATTAATGTGAATTGTACTATTTTTGTAATATGAGTCCTAATTACACTCTTTTTGTAATTATTTAGTTGATGCACTTTTTTTATAATTACTTTCTATTTGTTGTATACTTATGTAAAGAACCCTTTAATTTATTTAAATCAAGGAAGATGACTGGTTTACAATTTACAAACCCATATGATTAGTTGGCGATCATTTCTCTTTAAAATTTCTTTATTAATAATTCTTTAATGTGTTTTTATAAATAATTTTTTATTTAATAAAATATATTGAATAATTTAAAATTTTCTTTAAATATATTTTTAATGTATTTTTATGAATATTTTTTTATTTAATTAAATACATTGATTAATTATTAAAATATAAATACATTAAAATTATTACTTAAGAACTTATTCATACAAATAAACACATTAAATATATTTAATAATTTTAAATTTTAATATTTATGAAAAACTATTTATATAAATAAATACATTATATATAGTTGATAATGTTAATTATTATTTATTAAGAAATTATTTATACAGCTATTTTATAAATTGAAACTATTTCAATCTAAATAAAGTTGAGGTATTTTAGACATTTCTCCTAGCCAAAATTTCTCATTGTGGCTAGCAAAAAAAAATCTCTAGGCGTTACTCCTACCTACGACCGGTTAAAAAAAAATTAGGTCATTGAATATTTGAATTAACGGTGTAAGATGAATGTGTTTGCTGGAATAGTGCACATAGTAAACGTTTGCTATGGAGCATTCTCCATATATATATATATATATATATACATACGGGAAGTTTCAAGAGTATAATTCTTAAATAGTATAATGCCTTAAATAGCATAATTTTATCAAAACGGCGTAGTTTTAGAGAGACGCGGTGGCATTTTTGTAAATACCATGTTACCGCGTATTTACAAAAATGTCACCGCGTCTTATCAAAACTACGTCGTTTTGATAAAATTATGTTATTTAAGGCGTTATGCTATTTAAAAATTATGCTCTTGATCCTTCCCGTATATATATATATATATATATATATATATATATATATATATATATATATATATATATATATATATATATATATATATATATATATTGAGGGTGTAAATATATAGTAATAGTTAATATAAATAGTCTATATATTTAACACTATATTTTGATTGGGCCTATAATGGGCGAACAGCTTCTGACCAAACTCGACCCAAAATTTGAATTTTTGCTCAAACTCAGCTCAATTAACTTCCAAACTAAATTCGAGCGAATTTTTAATGAGCCGAATGATCAGAATTCAAATTTGTCCACCTCAATTGACAATCCTACTGACGAGCCGTTAGTTCAAATTTTATTTAGTATTTAATTTAGGATTTGATGCGCGCCAAGTGTAGTAATTTTTTGCAGTCAAATCCAACTTTTTATTTATTTTGAATCTACACTGACAATATATACATATATATAGTAAATTTAAAATATATTTTGATCCTAGGTCATGTTTGTTTGCAAGGATTATAATATAATACCAACAATAATATTTCTAGAATTAAATAGTTATAGTCACGTGTTTGTTTTTTACAGGATTATTAATGGGATAACTTTAACATGTTTATTTTTTTCAGAATTAATTAAAGTATTAGTTTAAAAAATATCATTTGGACTATTATACTATTACCAATAATAACATATTTTAAACTTATATATATATATATATATATATATTTACACTTCAGTGATTATATATACACTTCAATTTCATATATTGTAACTCTATGTTGTTTGTAAAAGAAAATAATATACATGTTGACAAATATTTGACGAAATTATATTATTATCAACGTGTAAGTGTATGAGATAAGATAGAATAAATTAAAGCGGAACCATTCTTAAATTCTATCATATATGTCATGTATGCACATATATCGCAATCATTATTCGGCTAAAAACTTTCGTTGTATAGCAGGAGTGTTCGAAAAAATAAAGAAGCAAGTGAATTTGATGTAGATGATCATTTCAGGATAAATAAATATATATATATATATATTATATATATATATATAATTGAACTTAACTAGCATCTGGTGCATAAGGTTTTAATTCAATGCACAACTGAACTGAAACGGTTGTCAAGCCCACTTATGTGTGTCATCCCTCTTTTGCAATTAGATCGAGCTTGTAATATAGTTTTGGTGGAAATATGGACCAGGCTGGGGGCCAGTGGCGGAACCAGAACATATTTTAAGGGGGGTAAAATATATCAATAAATTTTTTTTTATTTACTAACGTTTGAAGAGCTTCTTTCGGTTGTACGAGTGAGAGCAGACAACTGTATCCTGCTATACTTATCATCTAACAAAGGGAAACCCCAACGACTGAAAACAAGAACTCAAAAATATTGCTAAACTATGCCAAGACCAAACACCAAAAACAACTTCACAAAAGCTAAGCAACAGTACTAGGGAACTCATGACTGCAGCTCTATTGTCATGCCAATGTCAAAGGGTATGTTCAAATTTGATCAAACTAGTACAATTCAACACATACAAGGATCAGATCATACAAGAAAAAAGTAACCAAACAGACATGAAGATAATCAGTGATGGCGCAAGAACTAAAATAAGAAGTAAATAATTTGAACTGAAAAGAGAGAAAAAGACTAATCATCTGAGTACTCATCTAGAAAATTCTTAAAAGCAGTCAACACAACATCATGCTCTTTATCAATTCTCCTTTCTTCCCTACTCTGCTATTTCTTCTTAACCTTTCTACTAGGAGAAGCCATCTTGCCCCCCTTCACAAATGGTAATTTCACATAATCCATTTCCCTCAATCTTAAACCCCAATCAGAAGCAGAAATTAGTGGAGAACCATTAGACCCCAATCAATTTTTATTCTTTTTCTTATATCCCTAAATTTATTTGTCAATTGTCATCATCAAAATTACATACAAAGTGGAGACCTAATTAACAGAAAACATTAATAGTATGCATATTTAGGCTAAATTAAAATTAGTAGTACCAAATTTGAAAGACATTTAGGCTAAATTAAAATTAAAAATTAATTAAATTACTTATCAAAGAGAAAAGTAAAGTAGCAGACAAGCAGCACTGCAGCAGTGGTTAAGTGGCGGGCGGCGGCGTGCGGGCAGTACGGCGGCGGGCAAAGAGTGAAAGAGATGAAGAGAGGCGAGGTAGTGTTATTGTGTATTTGTGTTAAAAAATAAGGAGGCAGGAAGAGTCCCACTGTCCCAACCGTAATAAAAAAAAATGAAACGACGTCGTTTCAGTTTGAAAAAAAAAGAAGATGAAGAACTGCTCTGCTCGTCTGCTAGCTCGCGCCGATCAGTCATGCCGCCGGCTCCCCCCCCCCCGGCCCCCCCGCCCCCCCGCCCCCCGCCCCTGCCCCTGCTAGCCTGCTCTCCGCCTAGCTCCGCCTGCCACCGGCGCCACCCTACCGGGGGGCCCCGCCCCCGCCCCCGCCCCCGCCCCCGCCCCCGCCCCCGCCCCCGCCTAGTTCCGCCACTTCTGGGGCCCCTGGAGACCTGAAGCTACTACAGTACTGGTTCTTATTTCTTTTCTTTTTGGGAGATGTTATAAACACCAGAGTAGTTATTTGTCACACAAAATCACACAATTGTGTGTGTAAAAATAGAAAAAATAAATAAATAATTTTAGTAGGTAAGAAAAGTTAGTGGTGATGGATAATTCATAATAGGGGTGGAGACCAATTATTTGCTCTCCCTTAATAGTAATACAGATGAGAGCAATTATGAAAATAAGGCATTTGTTTCTTCTGGACATGTATGCTTTGTCATTAAAATAGCAAGTGTTCCCGCATTCAATATCTTAACAAATTTGGACCAACTCTTCTCACATTCAATTAATTTTGAGTTAGAGAGTTTCATAATAATCTTAAATACTAGACTTTGGGCTCAGTAACATGTTTTCTTCTTAATTTCTTTTGTGACTAGTTTCTTCCGCACTACATGAAGTCCCAAAGCTAATTCTGAAGGGGCATATTTGTCAAATTGTGTCTATAAATTTTATCTTGTTAATATCAACCCTTTTTATGCTTTTCAATTCAAAATGAAGGCAAAGGAGAGATGTTGATATTGATCATTGTTCTTAGTTAGAGTAAGTACTAAAAGAATGCTACTGATTTGATCATTGATCTACAGCTGACATTAAACATAAAAATTAAAAAGATAATACTACTTCAAAGCTTGAAAATTGAATTTTTAAACACAACATTAGTGGAGTAATAAGGAAGAACAAACTACTAACTGATCCTTCATTAATGATGTATACTCCAAAGTTTCAACTATCCAAACCTTTACCTACTTCCTATATTTATTACCTACCCTACCCACCCCAAAAATCTTAAAACAATGACTTAAGCGGATATGGACATTAAAATAAAATTAAGGGGAAAAAAAGGTGACACCCTCAATAATCGGCTTCGAAAATTGTCCAACAACTCTTGAACTCCCCACCATACAAATTGTTTCCTTTTCATATTTATATAGGCCTATATATTTTATTTACTACTACTACTACTATTTATTTGTATTTATTAAAGGCTCACAGCCACCAAACAATTTATAGCCACCGAGTAAATGAGAGAAGTGAGATGGTCGTCACCGACTGAATCGACCCATGCATTTACTAGTAACTCGTGTCCATGGTCTCCATATGTGTATTAAAAGTGTAAATGATAGGGACATAAATTATGTATAAAAAAATATATACACAGTATTAAATATAAAAAAATTCATATTTCATACTATACTTTTATTGTTAAATAATAATAATTAATATATAAATTCTACTACTATTACTATTTGTTTACGTATAAAAATTCCAGTTATATATATGGCCTATGGGATATATCTACTCCAGTACTACGGGGCCAACACCATTAGCATCTCTCTCGCGATTCTCGGCATCTTATACAAAGATCGATCCCCTCTTCCCACTTCTAGTCCATCCAACGCCCCACATTTCGTCCTACTTTCTCTCTCCTAGTCCTCCCCCCATAAATAAATTAACCACCATCTCTCATCGCCATTCATATCATCCACAAAGCCAAACAAAATATACAGAGGAGAGAGAGGCCAGGGAGAAAATGAACGGCTTGGATTATCCATTTGAAGCTCTAGCTTTCAACTGCTTCAGCTATGCTTTTTTAACGGTGAATATTATCAATAACATATGGACGTGGGTCGCCGTTTTAACAGCAGGCGCCGTCAGCTTCTTCTTTAGAGTTAGAGCTTCATCGGGACGACGTTCTCATTCGAAATGCGACCCGCTTTGCTTCAACCAGGATTCATCTAAAATAGTGTCGCCGTCATCACGGAGTGATTACGAGGTAGTTGAGCCGACTTCCACTCCGGTTATGGCGGTGGATAGTACTGAGGGAGTGACGAGGGGGAAATTCGTGGTGTATTATTATGAGGAGGAAAAAGAAAATGTAGGCGATGGTGAAGAATATCATGAGAGAGTTGACGGCGACGGGGATTTGGAGGAGCATGCAGGATTGAGACTAGGGGAATGGGAAATGGGGTGGTACCGTTATCAGGACTTGACTGTGCTTGACGGCAATGTTGTTAGGTTATGGGATAGTAGACGGAAAATTGCCACCTTATTAATTTCAGGTGGCCGGTGTTATGATGTACTCCACTATTAGCTACAGGCTACAGTAGTTAGTTTTTATATGTAGTGTATCTAATTAATTAAAATACTTATATTTTTCCATATATGTTAGATTAAATGGAGCGGAGTGTGTACCATATCAAAGAATAATAAAATAAATATTAATCGTTTTAAAATGTGATCAAGTATTCTTAGAATAATTAATAATATCAAAAAGTTATACTATGAAAATATCAATTTCTTATAAACTTTAGCGACACTTTTTATAAAAAATAATGTGAAAATATCAATTTTTCATAAACTAGAGGTTGGGGCACACAGTTGCATGTGTTATTTATATTCATGTGTAATTAATTTAAAATTTTAATTTAGAGGATATAACATAAATATTATTTAATTTTTAGGGTAAAATATAAAAACTTTTAAACTTAAGAACTGAATTTTGAGAAAAAAAGTTTAGTCTGCGCAAAATAAAAGTAATTTTTATTTCATATAAGTACGTACTTCATTGCCACATTGGTACTAATGTTTTTTTATCCAAGATCACTCGTGTCTGTATGAAACTTTCATTGATTATATATAGGCAGCTAAATGAGGAATACTGGATATGTTTTTTTAAATAAAACATATTTATGCTACAATACAAGCTTTATTAACATTGGAGAGATAATTCCTTAAATATAATTTTATATTACATTTAAATATTAAATATGTCTTTAAAAAGTATGGATATTATATTCTTAATATTAAACACAAGAGTCCTTCTAGGGGGACATTTTTTTAGTGACATTTTTTTTAAAAAAAATTTGGGGTTTTTTTTTGCAGTACCTCCCAAAAAATATATAGTATTTATTCCAACTGGAATTTTTATAAAAAAAATAGTGTTTTAGGTATAATTTGGATACATACAAGAAACATGGCATGTACAATCTGTACAACCCTGTTTTTTATATGTATCCAAATTACACCTAAAACACTGTTTTGTACAAAAATTTAAGTTGAAATAAATACTATACATTTTTTTGGGAGGTATTACCAAAAAAAATTATAAAAAATGTCACTAAAAAAATATCCTCCTAGACTTATTGTAAACACAATTTCTCAAGATGATTTGGGGTGGGGTGGGGTGGGGTGGGGTGGGGTGGGGGGGGTTGGGTGGTGTTTGTATAAAACAATTAATGAACAAGGGCAGTTCTAACTTGATTTCTTATCACAGTTTGTGTTAATTATTGGCATGCATGTATAGAATATACTCCTATGTGCCAGCCCAGCTGTATGCTTTCTTTTGATTTTATTTACTTCCTTTTTTCAAATAAATCTCTCACTTGCATTGCATGTCATTTTTTTTACCACACATATAAAAAGTCCTCGTTTTAATTATAGTGGTATAAAAATAACAAAATATCCATAAATTTATCATCTTAGTTTCATTCGAAATTAATAAAAACACATTATTAATATTTATAAATTTTAAAAATATAAGATTATTATTTTTTAATGGAGGGGGCATGACATAAAGATTTGGTACAGTATATATATCAACAAATTAAATATTCAAAATAAGGATGATAATGTGTCGTGATCGATAACTATAAAGATGTTATTATAAAGGGAATATTACCCAATTTGGAAAACAGACAGTATAATATTTGCTAACTTATTTTATATATATATATATATATATATATATATATATATATATATATATATATATATATATATATATATATATATATATATACTTATTGCCTTTAAAACAATTTTATGACATTTTCCTAGTAAAATTTGAATGATTGTGAAATGTTAGTATCATTTTTGGTGATAAAAATTATATTGCTTATTCTAATTTTGCATAATTGAACTTATATTTTAATTAACCTAGTAATTAGGGGTGTTGGATCGATTAGCCGTTCTAGTACCGGATCAGTACCGATTTTTACCGACTTGAACTGACCCAATTCTTTAAAGTAAAATTCAGCAAAAGTTAAAGGGTCCTTTACATAAATATACAACAAATAGAAAGAAATTACAAGAAAAGTGTATCAATTAAATAATTATATTAACAGTGCAATAATATATAATAATATCAACAATAGTGCAAAACACGTCATTGTATCCTATCCAACAAAAATACAAATCCCTTAATTCAAGGAAAAAACTACTTCACTTAATTTGGCAGTTACCAAATAACTAAAAAATTCAAAAATCACGTCTCAAATTTACGAAATCAACGAAGAACAAAAAGGAAACTTCATAGATAATTTTCTTCGTCCTCAACTGATTCACCATTATCATTTTCTCTTTCTTCCTCCTTTTGAACCTTCTCTGCTCCGACCTCATTTCTCTACTACAACCATGTCCACGTTTATACCAAGGTAACCAATAAAAAATATAACACTGCATAGGAAAGAAAGAGAGAGATAAGATAGTGATGTGTAATGTAATATTGATAACCAAACATTCGTACCAAGGTAACCAAACTGTTATACCAAGGTAACCAAACCTTTATATCAAGGTAACCACCTCCACACATGCAGTATGAATTGGTTACCTTGGTCTGAAAGTTTTGCAACCAACAGCATGAAGTTTGGCTACCAACTGCATCACATTCAAAATAAATTAGTAACTTAATAAAACTGAATTGGTTACCTTGGTACGAAGATTTGGTTACCTACTGCATAAATGTTTGACTACCAACTGCATCACATTTAACTTACAAAAGAAATGCTAATAAAACCCAAAAATGTATCCTTTGACAAACCATACTAACACAAGGAGATCCTTCATATTTCATGCATCTGACCCATATCTATTCATAAGCCTCATGTGCACTAATACTGGTGGCAGCACAGCTTTCACCGGAGACGTCAGTGGTGGTTGGTATTGGTTGAGAAATAAAAGTGGTGGGATATTGTTTCATGGAGCAAGTGTTTTAGTCATATAATATAAGAAAAGTGTTTTAATGTTTCATATACTATAAGAAAAGTGTTTCAGTGGTTGAGAAATGAAAGTGGTGGGATAATGTTTCATGGAGCAAGTGTTTCAGTGGTCGACAGATGGTGGATACATTCAGAGAGTTTTTATTTTGGAGATATGAAAGAGGAAAGTAAGAGAGTGGAAAAAAGAAGTGTGTCACGATTAACGAGAGATAATAGTGGGCCAATAATACTCAAATGTATTAATTTTATAAATAAATATGGGAAATGTAATACTTTTATAATTATTTTATGAGTGTACTATTATTGTAATTATTTTTAAAAATATAATAGAAAATGTAATTGTTCCAAAGTTAAAATCTCCGGCCCAAAATATGCAACCCAAGACTTGCTCTTCTTAAGCCAAATTTTGGCCCAAGGAAAAGCAGCAAGCAGCCCAATAAACCAACCTTAAAACCAGCCTTCTTTAAGCCAAAAGTCTTTTTATAAGAAATTTTTTTTAGACTTTATCAATTAACCAATGTGGTAGGACTTTTTATAAGGAAAACTTCCTTAGACTTTTAAAAATAAACCAATGTGGGACTTTTATTAAAGTTTCACTTTGAAGTCTTTTTATAAGATTCACTTGTTAGAAAACTTCCTTAAATGTTTATTAGTTTTCTTAAATGTTTATTAATCAATGTAGGAGTTACAAACAATCATATTCTATCCAATTAATTAATTATTAGCTTAAGGTTATCTAATTTCTTTATACTTTTATCAAAATTATTTAATTATTATGGAACTTATAAATCACCAACTATTAAGCCTTCCCGTGGTACTCATTTTATAAGAAAAACTTCCTTAAATTTTTATCAATTAACCAATGTGGGACTTGGCCTTCACTTGATAGAAAACTTTCTTAAATTTTTATTAAGCAATGTGGGACTTACAAACAACCACTTTAATATGTATTCTCTTGTTGTCTTACCAATATCTCACATTGTCTAATTTGTGTTCTCATGTCTTACTTCTATTCTATAAATAGGGGAGATCACCAATTCAAATTTCATTCAAGTCCCAAGTATTCTATTATTTCTTTTTCTTATGTTTGTTCTATATTCTATTTTATAAATAGAGGAGACTTTAATCTAATTTTACAAAGCTAAGTGAATTTTTTTTTAAAAAAAATGGATTAAACCGGTACAACTGGTCCGGTACATACCAGACTTATGAAATAGGTAATTGGAATCGGTACCGAAAACTGGTTTCTATGAACCATTTTTTGTATCGAACTGGTCGATTCGGATCGGTCTGGTTCACCTCAAAAACCAAAAATACCGACTATAGTTCTATTTTATAAATAGAGGAGACTTTAATCCAATTTTACAAAGTTAAGTGAAATATTTTTTTAAAAATGGATTGAACCGGTACAACAAGTTCGGTCCGGTACATACTGAACTTATGAAATACGTAATCGGAATCGATATCAAAAACTGGTTTGTACCGAACTGATCTCGAACTTTTTTTTGTACCGAACCGGTCCGGTTCACCTCAAAAATCAAAAATACCGAATACTTTGAACATCCCTACTAGTAATAGGTTCGGAGAATTCTAAAAATAAAGACATAATAAATATATTCCTTAAAATTAAATTTGCATGGCCACAACATTTACGTGTAGTAAATGGGGGCCTTAACCGAATTGGGTCAGAACCTGAATTGGACTGACCATTAGGGTTGGATCCTATAGGAGAGTAAGGAATCCTCATAATTTTTGTTAGGGTTTGGAACCTTATTACTTGATAGATACAGTTAGGGGCTTGGCAAATAACCAAATTAGAACCGAAATCGTACCAAAAATAGCATAAATCGCACTAATTAAAATCGCACCAACGGTTTCGGCGTATGTGACGGTTTTTGTAAGACCCCAAATTTTATGAAATAAAAGTATTCAATTTTTCTATTCAGTAAATGGTTAAATTGATAAAAGTTAAAGTTAAGGATGATATATGAATTTTTTTTTTAAAATACGCAAGTGGTTATAAAATACTCATTTCTATCGGGGAATATTCGTTTGGTCGTAAAATATTCTTTTTGTCGAAGAATATTCGTATGACGGCGTAGCTATTTGTGGGCCCCATAACGGATAACTGTCGGAAGAAGAAAACGACAAAATGAATAACGACGTAGTTGTTACCGTTAACACTGTTGGAATACCCGGTGGTTAAAATACAGGAATACGCATGGTTGTACAGTAGCACACGGTATTGCACAGTGTTGTTGAATTATTGATCCTTACGTAAGAAGGCACTACTCAATAATTGTTATAGTAATTACTGTTTAATATTTTATATTATTGCTGTTTCAATAATTATCACTGCACAATATTTCTCATTATCAGATCAATAATTTATATTATTTGAATAATATTATTAGATGGCATTATTGGCAATGTCTAGAAAGTTCTGTCAAGGAGAGGTTTGGTCACCTAATTGCGCGCCTGTAAGGATAAATTTTTATTGGAAAACCCCCTCTTTCCTGGGAACGGCCTGGTTGTCATAATTGTGATTCTGTAATATTATTTGTAAAAAATTAATTATTAATTTATATGATAAGGAAGTATTTATTTGATGTGGATATAAATGATGGATTTATTTATGTGGTTATAAATGAAGGAATTAATGTTGAGGTATTTTATCAGTATTTTTGTCGATTGAAGGTATTAAAAAAATAAATCAGTGTTTTTGAGATATATTGCGTGAGTTATAATTTTTAATTCGACCGTTGGATTGTTATAATTTTTGGATATGTTATACATATATAAGTTGAGTATATGTCCACAAATTTTGAACCGTTAAAAATGAACGAATGATTTGTTATGAATTTTAAGAGATGACTGATTCGGAAATTAGGTTTATAAATAATTTTTGTAGAAAATTCTAGAAATGGGTGGGCCCCACTTTTGGTTATTGGGGAAGATGGCTGATTTTTTGTGGGTAAAATAGTAGCAGGTAAAGCCATCAGGTTACAGGTCAAGTCTACTTCGGCGTGCTAACATTTTCCTATAAATAGATGGCTAAGTTAGAATTGAAAATCACACCAGAAACAAATTTTCTCTCTTTCTCTCTCTAGATTATTGAGTATATTTTGTGAGTATTTAGATATTTGATGAGTTGATATTCATCAGTGCAAGTTTTCTTCAGCGTCATATCCGATATCCAGTCAAAAGTGCTGCTCTTTTGAGGTAAGGGATAGTAAGGGATTTTAAGAGTTATTATGTTTTTTAGTTCGTACTTCTTCTGACTTTCAGAAAATTCTGGAAAAATTTGAAATGATATATTGATGAGTTTTATTGATTGTGTCCAAAAATGGTGATTTTTGGATGTATAGATTAAGAGTTATGAATTTTATGAGAAAATACTATTTTAAAAGTAACGCCTTATAACTCCTTATGGTTAACTCCAAAATTGATGAAATTTTTATTGGGAGTACATCTATATAATATCAGTGTACTCTGTGAATTTCGGAATTTTTGGATAAAAGTACAATTTATGATAAATGTCTAAATATTCGACAGTTTTGGCCATATGAAAAATAGTAAATGAATTTTAAAAATTCTAAGAAAAATATATGTTCAATATGGGACTATATTCTGCTAAATCCCAAAAAAGAAATATTTTTGGAACTTGTTTGGTATTTTTCATAAAAATGGACTAGTTATGAATAAATGAATTAAATATGTTATGTGAAGGAAGAAAATTGGAAAATATGATTTTATGGCTTGAGAATCATATATGTGGTATATGCAGATTTTTTATGAGGGTTTTGGTTATTGGTGATGAAATCTTATAAGTTTGGCATTTTATGATGATTAAATGCATTATTTAGTAAAGTGTAAACAATTAAATGCAATATCATTATACCGAAATATTGGTATAGATTTCATTGTGGAATTTCTACCTTTTTGTGTCAGGGTTACTATTCATGAATTACTATTCATGAGTTACTATTCACGAGTTACTATTCACGAGTTACTATTCACGGGTACTATTCACTATAAAATTGGTTTCTTTTTCTAACCAAATTATAGTTGATTTATGAATATTACTCTGGAGATTAAAACTATATATTGATTATATTGATTTTACTATCATATATAATATTTTTATAACCCTGATGTTGAATTTCTCTTTCACTTGAGTGTAAAGATAGGTAGATTATTGGTATGATCGTCACTATGGGTTCTCTTTGGCCAGTAGTGAAAAGTTGAATTGTTGACTGGTATGATCATGACCATTGAATTTATAATTGAATATATTTAACTTAGGTGCAAAGGTGAATTGATCAACGTGGTTATAATTATTGTTTATATAAATTCCAAAATGATTATATATTTCTTTGAGATATTAATATATTTGGCATGTAGTGCAAATATGAACTGTTGAGGAATATCTTTGGCATGTAGTGCAGAGATGAATTGTTAATGAATATCTTTGGCCCGTAGTGCAAAGATGACCTATTGTTGAATATCTTTGGCCAGTGGTGCGAAGATGAACTGTGGATGAATATCTTTGGCCCGTAGTGCAAAGATGAATTTATTAGAATGATTATGAACAGGAACTGTGATTTGGTATAACCATGATCTTTGATGTTTCAAGTAAAGACATGTGATGAAAATTATATTCGTCATAGGTACGAAGAGGAATTTAGAATCACAATTATGATTATGAGATATTCATATAATTGTGAAAAAAAACTGATGATTGATGTTACAGGGATAAAACATTGTTGGTAGACTTTTAACATGAAGAATATAATAGACTGTATTGTCTATTTGACTCTTCTAATGGATTGCTCGTTCCGCTGTAACTATGATTAAAATTTTTATCATCTACCATATGTTCTAAATCTCTGATTTGTTATTGATGAAGGCTATTGATAATTTAATTATCTTTAGTCATGATATTCTTTACTGAGCTAGTTGTACTCAACCTTTTGATTCATAATTCCTTTCAGGTAATAAAAGTGTAGCTGGGTCGAGCGGGGGTAACAAGGGAATAGAACGGTGGTCTCTAGCTGTGGAGTTCTCCCTAAACAATATAGACAAGTGTGTTGTATACATCTTTTAGTAGTTATATTTGGTGAATCATATAGGGAGAGGCGAACCCAACGTTGGAAGGGTGTTTTGCCACTATCATACATGATGTCTAATGACATACAACCTCGTGTCATCATAAGACAGGGTTGTGCTCATCCACTTGCTGAGTATATTTACGAGCACTACCTATATAATCTTGGTGTTTGTTTGAAATATGATTCTCAATTTGAGACAGTGGAGATAATGATAAGTCAAGAGGAGACTCACCATTGGGAAGAATATGATAGTAATTTTCTCATTTTTCTTTGGGGTCTATTGGGTCAACCAAGGATAATTATGTGGCCATATGATATCTATCATAACCTAGAAGCATGGCCTCCCATATACGAAGGTTTCCTTGAGCACTTCCCAAAGATTCTAATTTCTAAAACAGTTTTTGACTATACATTTATGTAAGGTGTCATTGTGACGTGTTATCTGTGACGCCCCCAAAATTAGGTATACATCACCCATCTTGGGTCGTCAGATACATGGTACATAATTCAAATACAACTTACTAATACAACTGTCGTGTACAATACGACAAAACATAACTGTGAGTTTGAATATAATTATTGTCTACTAGAGATTATACAAACTCAAAAAGAGTCCTCATTACAATTATTAATACATTATTTCACAGAATAGTGAGGACTACTAATGCTATCCTCTGGATCGTATAGGGTAGACCGCGTATACAGGTTATTCCAACAGAATAATAAGAAATGGAATAACAACAGTTCTCTTTATGAATAAGAAAGAATAACACCCCTTACCGTAACAGAAACTGGATATAGAAAAAGAAAAGTTAAGTAGCAAAAAACTTTTCTTCTATCTCTCTATAGTTTCTCTCTCTAGAGTTCAGTGAATTCGTAAGAAAATAATGAAGGAATGAGCTTCTATTTATAGGAAAATGGAATGCATGGTAACTAATCCATGAACGGTCCAGATTGATTTACTTTAATCTGATGGTCCATATTTAAAAAAAAATCTTTTAAATAAAATATAATATATTCTATTTATATAAAAAGATTTTTACTATGCAACACTATGCAAAATACTATGCAACACTATGCATAATAAAATATAATATATTCTATTTATAGAATAACTTTAATAAAGTATTCTGTTTTATATAAAAAGATGTTTCTGTTTTATTACGTTAATAATACGAATAAAACAAAACGTCATCATCACTATAATAATTCATATTATTAATCGACAATAATTGAATCAAACTGAGCGACTTCTCACATAAATATCAATAATCAATACCGTGTGCTACTATGCAACAACGCGTATTACTGTACTTTTACTACCCAGTAGTTCAACAGTATCAACGGTAAAACTTCCGCCGTTATTTTTAATAAAATATTTTTTCGTTTTCTCAATCCGACAATAATTCTGTTGTAGGGTCAACCAATAATTGTACCGTCGTACGAATATTTTTCGACACAAAGATTATTCCCTGACCAATCGAATATAATATAACAACTTGCATACTTTGCAAAATTTATAAATACTACCCACAACTATAATATTATCTCAAATTCACACCATAATATTAAAAAATTATTTCGAGAAAATTAATTCTTTATTCATAAAATCTGGGCTTTCACAATCTCCCCTCCTTATGGAATTTCGCCCTCGAAATTTATGTACATACTTGGTATGCCGAACAGGTGAGGATACCTTGACTTCACTTCAAATTCTAACTCTTGAGATATAACATTTGAGTGTTGAAAACGATTCTTCTTATCCAAGATTGTAACACGTATCTCTTTAAACGTTACATCATCCGTTATCTCGTCTGGTTCTAAATTAATAATGTGGTTCGGGTCGTCCACATATTTACGTAACATCGATACGAAAAAAAACGTTATGAACACGCAATATATTTGGCGGTAAAACGAGTCTATAAGCCACAGTTCCTACTCAATCGAGGATTTCAAATGGGCCAATTAAATCGAGGGTTGAGATTTCCTCTTTTCAGCAACTCTTGCTTCTAAAATAACATCCTCTTGAACCTTCTTCTTCACATTCATCAGATTCGGGTATGTAGCTTGAGCGTCTTTAACTTTATCGATTAAAGTCAATTTTACTCGTATATTCATTATCTTCACGTGGGTCCCTAGAGTCTTTAACTCTATCTTCATCATTTGCAAGTTATACGAAATGAGTCTTTGTGTTAACAACATTGCACTTGTAAACGCATACGATCTTCTACTCAACACGTTAGCTACCACGTTCGCTCTTCCACGATGATATTAAATAGTACGATCGTAATCTTCAACAGCTCGAGTCAACGTCTTTGGTTCATGTTACTTTCGTTTTAGTTGAAAAAAATTATTTTGAGGGTTTAAGAAATGGGTTTTGTACTGGTGTCAATACAAAATTCGATTTCACGCTCTGGGGTAGGCTAATAAGTCTTCAGGAATACGTCAAGAGATTTATTAATGATAAAAATATCATTCAAAACTGTTACTCACATCCAAGACTTGGATAGTACGTCACATTGATACCAACTGTGACTTCTATCCCTTAACCTAGATAGCACCTCACAATGATACCTATCAACTTGTTATTGTCATTCACGACGTCGCCTACAAAAAGTCTGGCTTCGGTGCATTCCACACAAGGAAGTCATCAACAAAAGGATCGGGGCTCTTTACTTATGGCTTGATATGACAATGATTGAATTTAGTGGTTTGGTTGCTTGAATTCGCATAATAGGTTGGTTAGGAATATGAAAGCTAACAACCTTACGAAAAACATGATGAAGTTAACCAATCGTTTCCTAAAATCGCATCAAAGGCAAGTATTTTCAAAGAGACAAGATCAACACGTAACGTGAAAGTGTCTATTTGAATCAAATAAGATTTATAAATAGTGGAGGTAACGAAGGTTTCTCCCAATGGAGTTTCAATAGATAAATCAAAGTTTAACTTATCCGGAGTTCAAACATTGAACACAACTAGGTGAAATAAAAGAGTGAGTAGAACCGGTATCTAACACGGTATAGACTTCGTAAGAGCTTATGATTAACTTACCCGTGATAATTTTATTCAAGTTCCTCGTCACGAGAGAAAAAAACGCTCTCTCTTAAACTATCGGCTTTGGCTTGTCTGGGACATCCTTTGGCATCACTATCCCAGCTGGACTTGACTTCACCATACAAAAAAATCGAGCTAGGTGACCTTCTCTTCCGCAATTAAAACACGCTTTGGATTGCTGCGTACAGTTTGGACGGATGTGTCCCCCCTGTCCGCATTTGAAACATACGACCGATGGGCGTTCTTCTTCCTTTGAAACGGGTGCTGGCATTGCTGTCTTTCCATCATTATTGAAACTTCTCTTCTTGAAATGTCCATTTCTAATGTCTTGGCCACGATTACCACCGAAGTGGTTACCATTCTTGGTATGATAATTTCCCCCGCGATGGTTATCATTGTTCCGATGGTCGTTGCCACTGGTATGATTATTATCGTGTTGCTGGTCATTACCTTTTGGTTGTGACGACTAATTATCGCGCTCCACTAACTGAGCCCTATTCAAAATATCTGAATATAAACAAAGTTTATGAGAAATGAGGTATTGACGTATATCGGGTTTCAAACCTCGCAGAAACATTCGCGCCATTCGCTTCTTATTGTCGACCAAATGGGATGCAAACCGGGACAACTCCGCAAACTTAGCCTCGTACTGCAACACAGTCATATTGTTTTGCTCCAGCTTGATAAACTCTACCTCCTTCATGTGACGAATACTTTCGGGAAAGTACTTATCGTTGAACAGCTCTTGGAACTTCTCTCAAGACATCTTGAGTGCGTCAGTCTGGGTACGTTTTACAGATTACTACCAATGATCTGCTTCTTCACGCAACATAAAGGTGGCAAAAGGAACCTTTTGCTCCTCGAAGCATCCCAAGACACCAAATATCTTGGTGATCTGCTTTAACCACGTCTCTGCCTTAAGTGGTTCTGGCTTTCCTAAAAACTCCGGTGGTCCCAGCTCCTTGAACTGCTTAGCGGTGACCAACCGTGGGTTGCCATTGTCTTTACCTGCATTATGAATAGGAGTCGCCTTCGCCTGATGTTGCATGAATTGCATAAAGTCTCTGACCATTCCATCATTCACCATTTCATCGGTGTTATTGTTTTCATGAGGAGTATTGTCCTCTAGTTGCACATTATCCTGATTATTGATCTGTGGAGACTCAACGATCTCCTGTGCTCCATTGATAATCTCAACATTCTCGGATGCCATTTTTAAATACTGCCACAAAACAAGGGTTAATTAACATATCACATATTATCCCTATACTTTGACCGACCAATTAAATACCAAATAAACTTAGGTAGGTCATACTAGCGAAGGAATTCTCTGATACCAACTGTGAAAACAATAACAACTGTGATCATATCCCTAAGTCTCTCCCCTCCTAGTTCTTATCTCACATCTTAGCCAGGGATCATATCCCTAAGCTCTGATACCAACTGTGACGCCCCCAAAATTAGGTATACATCACCCATCTTGGGTCGTCAGATACATGGTACATAATTCAAATACAACTGTCGTGTACAATACGACAAAACATAACTGTGAGTTTGAATACAATTATTGTCTACTAGAGATTATACAAACTCAAAAAGAGTCCTCATTACAATTATTAATACACTATTTCACAGAATAGTGAGGACTACTAATGCTATCCTCTGGACCGTCACTCCGTTCTCCGACTAGTTCCTGCTATGTTCTCATTTCCTGAAGAGAACAGTGAAAGAAAGGGTGAGCTCAACTAGCCCAGTAAGAAATATTATGACTAAGATAATGCAGAAAAAATTATCATTAGCCTCCAACAATGTTAAACTGATAAAAAATAATAGACATCAAGTTTAACTGCATCGGAACAAGCAATCCATTAAAAGAGTCAAGTAGAGAATAGAATCTACTATCTTTTATGATTTAAGAAGTTTTTCATCACTTTTATCGCTGAGACTCAGCTCAATAAATAATCCACATCATTAAATCATCCCTGCACTACAGGCCAAGGATATTCTTTAGTATCACGACCACGAATTATCCATGCACTACAGGCCAAAGATAATCGTGTTTTCATCAACGGTCCTGATCATGCCATAAAACAATTCATCTTTGCTCCCTTGGCCGAAGAGAATCCATAGCCATAATCATACCCAAAAAAAATGTCCATCAATGCACTACGGGCCAATGAGGACTTTTAATTTTCACATCATTTATAACATTACGGTCATGATTATACCGAATAATCCCTGGTCATAATCATACCAAGTCCATCTATGCACTACAGGCCACAGATGACTTTCAACATAACATAAACATGAGGATGATGACAATGATATAAGAATTCAATAAAACAAGTTCAAGAATTAATTTGTCCAAGAACTACTAATGTCCAAATTGTCCACATGATACTGTTTTGTAGAGTAAAATTCAAGTATGGTCAGAAGAATATTTTCATGAAAAGATACTGGATGAAGCGCAAATATCAAGGATATTCTACTAATTTCATGGAGTATATAAGTCAAAACTTTAACCAACTGAGTATAATAAAGAATGGAATAACAACAGAAATCACCATGCATGCGGTACTTCGCATAGACAGGTTATTCCAACAGAATAATAATAACGGAACCAGGTCAGGCAAAATTTACACCGACAAGATGTTCCAACAGAATAGTAAAGACGGAACCAGGTCCGGTGTAAAACACACAGACAGGATGTTCCAACGGAATAATAATAAAGACGGAACCAGGTCCGGTGTAAAACACACAGACAGGATGTTCCAACGGAATAATAATAAAGACAGAACCATGTCCGGTGTAAAACACACAGACAGGATGTTCCAACAGAATAATAATAAAGACGGAACCAGGTCCGGTGTAAAACACACAGACAGGATGTTCCAACGGAATAATAATAAAGACGGAACCATGTCCGGTGTAAAACACACAGACAGGATGTTCCAACAGAATAATAGAAGAATGTCACCAAGTATAGAGTAGACCGCGTATACAGGTTATTCCAACAGAATAATAAGAAATGGAATAACAACAGTTCTCTTCATGAATAAGAAAGAATAACACCCCTTACCGTAACAGAAACTGGTTATAGGAAAAGAAAAGTTAAGTAGCAAAAAGCTTTTCTTCTATCTCTCTATAATTTCTCTCTCTAGAGTTCAGTGAATTCGTAAGAAAATAATGAAGGAATGGGCTTCTATTTATAGGAAAATGGAATGCATAGTAACTAATCCATGAACGGTCCAGATTGATTTACTTTAATCTGACGGTCCATATTAAAAGAAAAATCTTTTAAATAAAATATAATATATTCTATTTATATAAAAAGATTTTTACTATGCAAATACTATGCAACACTATACAAAATACTATGCAACACTATGCATAATAAAATATAATATATTCTATTTAGAGAATAACTTTAATAAAGTATTCTGTTTTATATAAAAAGATGTTTCTGTTTTATTACGTTAATAATACGAATAAAACAAAACGTCATCATCGCTATAATAATTCATATTATTAATCGACAATAATTGAATCAAACTGAGCGACTTCTCACATAAATATCAATAATCAATACCGTGTGCTACTATGCAACAACGCGTATTACTGTAATTTTACTACCCAGTAGTTCAACAGTATCAACAGTAAAACTTCCGCCGTTATTTTTAATAAAATATTTTTGTCATTTTCTCAATCCGACAATAATTTCGTTGTAGGGTCCACCAATAATTGTACCGTCGTACGAATATTTTTCGACACAAAGATTATTCCCTGACCAATCGAATATAATATAACAACTTGCATACTTTGCAAAATTTATAAATACTACCCACAACTATAATATTATCTCAAATTCACACCATAATATTAAAAAATTATTTAGAGAAAATTAATTCTTTATTCATAAAATCTAGGGTTTCACACTATCCAAGGTTGGGATGAGAGTCACAAAAGTTATATATTTGTATCCAAACTCACAGTATATGTGTTGTTGTATTTTGCACGAATATTATTGTAATAAAGTTGTAGTTGTTTTCTGTACCATGTATTTGGTGACTCAGAATGGGTTGGATGGAATGGACCTATTTTGGGGTTGTCACAGTTTTAGTTGGGTTGAATAACCAAATTTACGGTTCTGATTTGGTTATTAGTCAAAATCGCACACATAAAACCGAAATCGCACCATGCGTGTGTATGTATGTATTTTCTCTAATAAATTCTAAAGTTATTTTTCACTTGAACATGCTCAGAGAAAATTCCAATCTTGCATTGTCATTTTTTCACCAATCGAAAGAAGATGGTTAGAGGTTATATAGTCAAAAATTAAGCAATTGGGTTTTGAAATTTTGAATTTGTTTGATGCGTTATTGGAAGGGCTTATAGTTGAGGGGCTAAATTCATTGGTTCGAGCACTTGATGCATTGGTTAAGATCAATGTTATAATAGTAATAGTCTAACAGATTACTTTTCAAATTAGGTATAGTTAGAAATATATTCTATAAATCATCCCTACAATATTTAAGACAGAATTTCATTCTATCTCCAGTATATACTTTTAATTTTTGGAGAACTAGATAAACAATCTTGCTTGTTATCGAATATATAATCTCCGTTTTTTTATATAGCGTATGTTTTTGTTTTAAAGCATCATTTCTTTATTATAAACTAAAACTATTTTATGTGTCTCATCATTGTTCTATGATTTGATGGTGAATTTGACATGTTTGGCGGAAGGAATTTTGGTTCTATACTTGATATAATTTTCATTGTTGACTCTGCCAGCAAGTTAATTGCTTGATATGATCAGTTCTATGTTAAATTTTGTTGAAGACTTAGACTTTTTTTGTTGTTTCAATTGGTTTTGGAACTGAAATCGCACACTTTAAAAATGCACTGCACCAATCACAAGCGATTTCGTGTGCGGTTTTGATTTTTTCAAACTGCACCTAAGCGATTTCGGGTGCGATTTGAACTTCAAACTGCACCATGCTCACCTCTAAATAGAGTAGGGCATGGCAGTACTAGCTACTCGTATATATAGATTAGATTTAAATTCTTCAAATGAAATTTTGCAATTCAAATTTTTTTTGTAGCCCAATTGAAACTCTTCTTTAAGATGCCAAAATAGTGAAAAGCGGGTGATCCAAACAGCTAAACATTATCATTCATCATTTGTTTCACACAAAAAAGATGCTTATATGTCAATTTATTTGTTTTATATATAAAAAAAATTTAATTAGTTCTTTTGACGCTAGTATAAAATAATATAATATTGTCATCGAAATTGTATTAACATGTGACCCTATTAAAAAAACTCAATAAATTAGTGTAACAGATCAAAAATATTTGTCAATTTGTAAATAAAACTCTTTATGTAGGGCCCTATACCTGCTTGATAGTAGGACATATACTCCCTTCGTCCCATAATATATATATACTAAATGTTAACGCCAAGATCTTTCCCCACGTCCCAATCACCAAGACGCGTCCGATATCCTGCACAGTTCAACAAGTCAACACCAAAAGCTTGACGGCTTGACCGTCGGGGGATAGCACCGGCATGAGATTCAGTATCGGCGATCACAAGGTTAACAATGGAGGAAAATAATGTCTAGTGCTTGAGAGAGAATAATAATCTGATTGTGTGTAGTAATGTTTTGTTACTTACCTTTTTTGTGTGATCCTAGCCCCATACGTATTCCAGACTCGGTTTACCGTGCCACCCACTATCTCCTGACACCTTTCCCCACTCCCGGTCATCTCAGCCGAAAGCATATAGCCTACTTCTTTACCTGCTATCACTATTTGCCATCGCCGGTCATCTGAATCCCATCCTCATTAATGCCATGCAAAAAGGTGGCAAACATAACAGTCAGCGATCTTTTTTATCATGATTACCGATCAATAAAAGGGTTAAGTAACAATTTATGTAATGGGTTGCTCCAATGACTAAGCCCAATAATAGAGATGACCCATATGACCGGATCCAATTAAAAGGACCCAATAGAATAATCAAATAACTGGGTCCAAATCATTCGGACCAATCAGGACAAAAGTAACATGATTTAAAGGAGGAGCCCATTAAGTCCGGCCCAATGATGAAAAGGATCATGACCCAACATTTCCCCCAGTCTTTTATTAAACAGGGTGTTTAATGGAAGACTGTAATTAATAAAGGCCCATGATATAATGAGTTGTAATAAATCACAAGGGGTCCAATCTGGAACCTGTCGAGGCCCAACTGATGAATGTCATTCAATAATTCAAATAAAATAGGGCCCAAAAGAGAGAAGTCCAACCCGGTTAAGATATTAAACCCAAAACCGGACGTTACCCTTTCACATTCGCCATCATTTCTGTCAATTAAATGTGTCGCCCTCGTGTAACGTGTAACCGTCAGTATAAAAGATAATTTTTCCCCAAATTGACAACTTTACCTGCCATTTTAAACTTCAAACGTCTTTGCGAGCTTTAAACTTCCTCCTCTCTCAAATTTCTTACTTTTCTCTGCAAACTAACAACAATGGCATCTTCCAGTTTTGCTAACGTCACCCCAATCCAAGCCATTCCTCTTACCACTGTTCCTCCTACACCCAGCCCAAGCAAGGCCGCTTCGGGATCGAACCCTAATCCCACTGGTACGTCGAGTAAAAGCACACCAAAAAAGCCTCTTCCCAACCCTTCCATCTTCTTCCAAAGCGCAACATAGTTCCCTCATGCCAACACTGCCTCAATATTAACTGAGAAGGACATTCAGAACGCATACGAACGATACCAAGTTCTGGCGACCCATCAATTCCACCGTCCCACCACCACAGAGAGGATGTACCAGTGTCCGGATGGCTGGATCGCCATGCCTCTGACACTCTTAGAAAAAGGGGTTCGGTTCCATTTACACGTTTTC
This sequence comes from Panax japonicus, assembly GCA_020205505.1. Taxonomy (NCBI): domain Eukaryota; kingdom Viridiplantae; phylum Streptophyta; class Magnoliopsida; order Apiales; family Araliaceae; genus Panax; species Panax japonicus. The sequence continues at coordinate 85,348,580 of CM035107.1, forward strand.
TTGGTCACCCTCCTGGGGTTCATTGGCGTCGGGTTCGCCCAACTGGTCCTAAACTCTTATATTAACATCTTGGCGTTTATCGCCTTCTGTCATGAAGCGGGCGTCGCCCCCACCCTCGACTTTTTCTTCTCCATATACACCATTAGCAAGTCCAGAGAGAAGGGATTCAAACTTTTAGGTAAGATTCCTTCAAAAGCCGGAGAGGACTTTGAGCGACGCTCTCTAATAAATATTCCTTCCAGTAACAAAAGATGGCATGAGCAGTGGTTCTTCGTTAAAGGACCTGAGATTGCCTCTCTCCCTAATTGGACAATATTGGATAAAGTATCTGCCTACTTTGGGGATATAGCTGAAGAGCGTGTGAAGGAGATGATTGAACTTCTGGATAGCTTCCCGAAGAAGGAGTAGAGTTACAATCTTCTCACCAAACAAACTTAGTTATACGACCACAAATTAAGTCTCAAATTTTTATCGAATTAAAATTTTTGGATTTTATTATTGCAAACAGGTCTAACGGGATGTATTTTTCTGTTGCAGTATCTTTGATCAAACCTTCATCGATTGATCGAAGGGATTTATAAAAGTTTCTTTCAAACAAAGCCCCATCACCCCCTCCTACTACTGAAACCCCCCGGGAAGAGATTCCGGCCTCCGAAGCCCCAGATGCCGAAGATCTTCCTGTAGAATCAGAGGCTGTAGAAGAAACTCTCCGACTTCGTAAGAAGAAGAGAGCTGTTCGAAATCCAAGAGGTATCTCCCAAGAATCTCAGCCAATCTCGACTTGCAGCCTGATCGATATGCCTGCAAACGAACGGATGCAGGCCCTTCGTATCAAGAAAAGGCGAGTCAAGATAACTCCTCTGTCGGCCGATGAGCTTTGGGTTCCTACTGGCCCAGTGGAAATTCAGGCTGCCGAAGGGGATCACGAAGAACATCCCGAGAGTTCGATTCCCTCTCGGAAAAGAAAACATCCCTCGGATGATCAACCAGCACCACCCAAAGAATTAATTCCAGACCAACCTCATCCGTCAGCTATCCCTTCACCAACCCGGGAACCTACTTCTGCTCGTTCTCCATCTCCCGAGAACATATACCTGGATCCTTCACCATCCCCTTCGCATGAAGAACGGCTGCCTTTCATGTCAATCCCATCTGCCGATGAGTTTGAAAATGATGCCAGGGGATCCCCAACTTTGTGGCCTCATTTTAATGCGAATTACCCCTTCCATCTCTTCAACTCATTTGTCAGGGAAACCGATGAACATCGGTTTGGCAATAGTTCAATCATGGATATCCTTAAAGAAGGCATGAGTTATCACGCCAAGGTAAAAGGTCAACTCATTTGTCTGTTCTTTTGGATTTATATGCATTTCTTCGTAAACTAACGAATTATCTGCAAACATCCACAAGCTAGTGCTGTCTTCGGGTGTCTTCTTCCACGCTACCAAGAAACTGAAGCCGAAGAGGATGTTGCTCATCGAGAAAACACAATTTTGAAGTCATCTTGGAATAAATCAAGGACTGACCTTGACGACGCTCTCTTCAATAATGAAAATCTTCAAAAGGACTTAACTCGAAGAATGGAGGATTTGAAGATTTGCAAAGAGGACTTAAAGAAGACGAAGGCCAGTCAGCAGGAGATGACGAGTCTGAATGTTGAACTTGACACTTAGAATCATGCTCTAAGGCTCCGGAATGAAGAACTATGTATTGCCAATCAAAGCCTGGCTATAAAAGTTGATAATCTTCAGGAAGAAGCTCGTGTTGACAAAGAAATGAATTTGAACATTCGTCTTGAGCTTCAGGGTAAGTTGGAAGCTTTGCAGGCTTTGGGGCCTCCTTTGACTGAAGAGCTTCACGAACAAATTTGGGACGAATACCGAAAGTCAAACGAGCTGAATGAGAAAGTAGTTCAGATGTTTTCTGATGGTTATTATGATTGCCGAAGAAAGGACAAGGTAAAACTTGTCGCGGCCGAAGCTGATCCTACGATTCTCGATTCGTCTGAAGATGAAGCCGCAGTCTGAAAAGGGATATCTGTTTTTCTTTTTTCTTTTTAACTTATAGGGTTTTTGTAAAGACAAAATTCATATTTTTGTCCTTGTAATTGGCGATATATTAATGAAATATGGGATTTGTTCTTATGACTTTGGTGAATTTATTTTATGTCAATACTTCAATATTAATTCAACTGGAAAAATTTACATAATCTTTCATGGACTCAACTAGAACTGTAAAGTAACAACTAGGCATGTCATAGAACAGATAAGATGAAGTTAAAGAGTGAGGCACCCCGAACTCAACACTTAGAAAAAATTTAGGCAATAAAGTAAAGGGAGACTTATTCGTTACCGAAGTGTGAGACAGGTCTGCTTCATTAGAAATTTGTTTACCCCAAAAGGCCTAATAAAACCACAAGATGACATTTGCCCATCACGAAGGGCTAACGAAGTCTAAAGAACGACAGTTGCCTACCACCAAGGGCCTGACAACGTCTGAAGGACGACGCTTGCCTACCACGAAGGGCCTGACAAGGTCTAAAGAACGATAGTTTCCTACCACGAAGGGCTTGACAACGTCTGAAGGACGATGCTTGCCTACCACGAAGGGCCTGACAAGGTTTAAATGTCGACAATTGCTTACCATGCAGGGCCTGACAACGTCTTTAAGATGGCATTTGCCTACCAAGATGGGCCTGACAAACCCATTAGGACCACCTGCCATTAAGGCTGCCATCGAATGGTCAGCGAGTCCACCCGAACCTCCTTACACCACTGAACTGAACAGGAACGAAGACAGGATTCGTTTGAGAAAAAAAGGACTTTTATTGATGATGACGTGAATATTTACAGACTTTCGATGTACTGACATTATATTTACTGAAAGTATTTTTTAAGCCTGTCGGCATGCCAAGTATTTTTAATTGTTGACCCGTCTAATGCCTTCAGCCGATAAGTCCCCGGCTTCGGCACTTCAGTGACTTCATACGGTCCTTCCCAATTCGGCATCAGCTTTCCCAAATTCTGAGGTGTAAATGCTTCGACTTCCCTGAGAACAAAATCTCCCACTTTAAATCTGCGAAGCTTTACTCCCTTGTTGTAATGCTTGGCTACTCTCCGTTGATAGGCTGCTATTTTAACCAGGGCTATTTCTCTAACTTCGTCAAGCAAATCGAGATTGGCTTTCAGTCCTTCTTCATTGTAGATCTCTTTGAATTGACTAACTCGAAAACTTGGAGATCCAATTTCAACTAGGACTAAGGCATCAGTACCATAGGCCAGTCTGAAAGGTGAATCTCCTGTTGTAGTCCGCGGAGTAGTTCGATAGGCCCATAACACGCTGAGCAGCTCTTCTGGCCATCTTTCCTTGGCTTCGTCCAATCTGCGCTTGATCCCATTCAGCAGCGTTCTATTGGTCACTTCGACTTGTCCGTTTGACTGAGGATGAGCCACTGAAGTCTTTTTGTGCTGGACCCCCAGTTCTGTCAAAAATGCTTCAAATTTCGATCCCACAAACTGATGCCCATTGTCCGATATTACCACCTTAGGAATTCCGAAACGAAATACTACTGATTCTTTTTAAAATTTCAAGCATTCTTTTTCCGTTATTAACCTAAGTGGCTTTGCTTCTACCCATTTGGTCATATAGTCGATGGCAACTATAACAAAACTAACTTGACCTTTTGCTTTCGGTAGCGGACCCAGTATATCAATCCCCCAGACAGCGAAAGGTATAGGAGATAAGATCGAGTATAGCTCTTCTGGTGGCTGATGTGGTATCGGACTGTTGAGTTGACACTTTTCGCACTTCTTGACGTATTCCGTCGCTTCCTTAAAGATGGTAGGCCAGTAGTACCCCTGACGAAGTACTTTGTAGGCTAATAACTTAGCAGCCATATGGTCGCCACAGATTCCCTCATGTACCTCTCGTAGAGCATATTCAGCTTCAGATGGAGTCAAACATTTCAGTAGTGGAGACAAGAAAGCCCTTTGGAACAGATCCCCATCGATCAGAACAAAATTAGCACTCTTGTACTTGATTTTCTTGGCTAGGATCCTATCCGAAGGTAAAATGCCATCTGCCAGATACTCTAGATATGGAGTCAACCAGCAGTTAGTTCGGTCAACGCACATTACCGATTCATGATGAACACTAGGATGTTGTAAAATTTCTAAGTAAACTGACCCTTCAAAGACGTTAACATCCGTAGTGGCTAATTTGGAGAGTGCATCAGGAATGGAATTGTTATTATACTTGACCACCTGAAACTCGTAGGATTGGAAATACTGAAGTCGTTCTTTCAATTCTGCCAAATACTTGATCATTCTTGGGCCTCGAGCTTCGTACTCCCCAGAGAATTGCTTAACGACTAACTGAGAATCACTGAAGATGACTATTCTCTGCACTTCAAGACTATTCGCTAGTCGTAACCCTGCGAGTACCGTCTCATACTCAGCTTCGTTGTTCGTCGCTTTGAACTGAAATCTGATGGCCTGTTGCACCTTGAATCCCTCCGGACTCGTCAGAATAATCCCTGCTCCACTGACGTCCGTAGTAGAAGACCCATCTGCATACAGCGTCCAAGAACTCTGCTTCTGCTGAAGAACTGTAACTGCTCTGTCAGATCCTTCAGCTTCTGCCACAACTTCATCAGCTTCAGAAAATGAGCATTCAACTACAAAATCAGCCAAGACTTGCCCTTTGATGGCGGTTCAGGGGTGATATTCAATGAAAAATTGGGACAACTCCATCGTCCATGCAGCTAATCTCCCCGATACCTCAGGTTTGCCCATAATCTTCTTCAAAGGCTGATCTGTGTATATTACTACCAATCTACCCTGGAAGTATTACCTAAGCTTTCGACTATCAGTTATTAAATTAAAAGAAAACTTTTCAATGTTTAGGTACCTTGTTTCAGCATCCGGAAGGACATGGCTTACATAATAAACCAGGTTCTGCTTACCCCCAACTTCACGCACCAAAATTGCTCCTACCGCTAACGAACTAGCTGCTAAGTACAAATATAGAGGCTCAGCAGGAGCGGGTTTCACCAACAAAGGCGCCGAAGATAAGTAGGACTTGATGCTCTGAAAGGTGTCCTCACACTCTGAAGTCCATTGGAACGTCTTTGCATTCTTCGTCCCTTTTAACGTATCAAAAAATGGCAAACATCTTTCTGCCGACATGGACATGAACCTCCTTAAAGCTGCAATCCTTCAAGTCAGACGTTGAGCATCTTTAAATGACTGAGGAGTCTTCATGTTCAGGATCGCCTGAATCTTCTCTGGATTGGCTTCAATTTCTCTTTGACTGACAAGATAACCCAGAAATTTGCCAGCCCCTAGACCAAAGGTACACTTAGTGGGGTTCAATCTCAAGTTGTGATGACGAATTGTCTGAAAGAATTCTTCTAAATCATCCAGATGTTTATGCACCAACATGCTTTTGACAATCATGTCATCCACGTACACCTCCACATTCTTGCCCAACTGATATCTGAAGACATAGTTCATCATCCTCTGGTATGTAGCTCCGGCATTGATGAGGCCGAAAGTCATTTTCTTATAGGCTATACCGAACGATGCGTAATGAACGTCGTCTTCGGTATATCCTCTTTACACATAGAAATCTGATGATATCAAGAGAATGCATCCATGAAGCTCAACAAAGCGTACCCCGAAGTGGCATCAATGAGCTGATCGATGTGGGGCAGCGGGTAGAAATCATTTGGATAAGCTTTGTTCAGATCGGTATAGTCGATGCAGACTCGCCATTTACCGTTCTGCTTCTGGACCAGCACCACATTTGCCATCCACTGCGGGTAGTCGATCTCAAAGATGAAGTCAGCTGCCAACAGTTTTGCAATGTCTTCATCGATGATCCGCTGACGTTTAGGTGTAAAGATCCTCCTCTTCTGTCGAACTGGTTTCTTTGACGGGTCCACTTCCAACCGATGCTCAGCAATATCCCTGCTTACTCCCGGCATATCCTGACGTTCCCATGCGAAGATGTCAACATAGCATCTCAGGAGCTCCATGAGGTTCGTCCGAAGAGGTTCTGGCAGACCCGAACCTATTTTCACTGTCATGTTCACCTTGGCCGGGATGAGCTCTATCTCCTCTGTTTCTTCAGCTGGCATGACCAATGGTTTGGAACTACTCTTAGTGAAGGGTTCGATTTCTATCGCCATGGTCTGTTTTTGCTTCGATATCCCCACTCCTGAAGTGATCACAACATTTCTATAACATCTTCTGGCCATATCCAAATCTCCTTTCACCTCACCAACCCTATGAGTTGTAGGAAATTTGATTTTGAAATGAGGGATTGAGGTCACATCTTGTAAAATAATTAAAGTAGGCCTCCCCAAATAGCATTATAAGCAGAATCTACATGCACAACATAAAATTTACAAATAATTTTTACCTGTTGAGGGGCCGTTCTGAAGATGACCGGTAGTTCAATGGTTCCAGCCACCTTGACCGGATCATTACTAAAATCATACAAAGGAGCCTCATGTCCTATCTCCATCTTTCGCTCATCTAGATGCATCCTTTGATAAGCGTGGGCATACAGAATATCTACAGAAGATCCATTATCTACCATCATTCGCTTCATATCCACCGAACCCACTTGCGCAGTCAGCACCAATGATCCCTCATGCGGTTCGATGATTTCCGAAGGGTAATCGTCATCAGTAAAGGAGATTACCGTACTCGAATAAGGTCTATCAGTCTTCGGGAGGGTACCCACCACTGATATGACCGAATACAAGTAACTTCGGCGCTTCTTTCCAACAAGATTGCCAGAAGTACCCCCAGTGATGACATCTATCACATGCCTTGCAGGCTGTCCCGGAGCTAGCAACGCTTGCTGAACTGGTTGAGCTGCCGGAACAGGTCCTCTATCCTGCTGTAGATTCGTCCTGGCAGCCACATACTGAACTAAAGCCCCGCCTTGTACCTTTCTTTTAATGAAATCTTTCAAACTAGCACAGTCGTTTGTATCGTGGCCCGAGGCTTGATGGTAATCACAATACTTACGAGGATTCCCTTTTTCGGGATTAATGTTATCTCGAGGTGGCTCGAAGATAGGTTGATTCTTAATCTAATCCAAGATAACAGACCTATCAGTGTTAAGTGGTGTGTATATTCTATTTACTCTCTCGGTGGGAGCGGACGAATGTCCTCCACATTGTCTCCAATTGTTGTATTTCTTCGACCCGCCTTCATAGCGGTCTTTATTCCCTTCATTCTTCTCCTGGTCCCCATCGGTTTTGTCCCAATCTGTCTCCTTAAGCCGGTCTGAAGAAGGATGTTTGAGGCTGTTCATGGCTTCCTCCACCATGATATAGCCTTCAGCTTTGTCGAAGGCTTCAGCAAGACTCTTCGGGTTGTAAAACATTAACTTCTTCACCAACTTCTCTGATTTAACTAAATCTAACCCATTCTAAAACAGTCCAACAACTTGTAGATCGCTCAGGTCTGTCACTTGGCCGACTGCTTCACGGAACTACTTCACATATTGGCCCAAAGACTCATTCGAATATTGTCGAACCTGAGCCAACGAACCAGTTGGTTTTCCCCTTCTTTTGTTGCTCCCGAAGCGAGCATGAAATTTACTGCACATGTCTACCCAAGATGAAATTGAATCTGAGGGCAAAGTCCCCATCCACTGCCGGGCATCCTTTCTGAGCGTCGTGACAAAAGTATGACACTTAGCAGCATCGCTAAAGTCATAATAATCAATCAGTCGGTCGAACGCCTGACTGTGGTCGTAGGGATCCCCCGATCCATCATAACTTTCAATGTGGGCAACTTCTTGGTGGGGTCAGCTTTTTCTTTTAAAATCTCCGCGAAAAAAGGGGATGCCTTCTTTCCCGAAGTATCTTTCGTTTTTTGTACTTCAGCAAGCTGCTTCCGAAGTTCCTTTAATTCTTTAACCAGATACTCCACACCTTCTGATTGAGATGATGTTTCTTTTTTCGGTGACTCCTTCTTCTTCTGAGCGGACCGGTTTCTTACAACAAAACCTCCAACTTTAGAGGGACTTTTTCGATGACGAGCGTCCACAGGGTGGTGTACCCTTAGTAGACTCTCGGGAGTATGACCTCTAGATATACTTCGTCTCTGAACTCGGGCGCTATGGTGAGAATGTGTAATAATAAGTGCCTTCTTTGTATTCTCAGGAGTGCGATCTCTGGATCGACCTCTTCGTTCGCTTCGACCCTGTTCCTTAGAATCGACAGGGTGATATGCCATCTTCGATCTTTGAGGAGTAGGGCTTCGGGATCTTCTTTTTTCTCGGGTTTGGCCCCGAGACTCAAGTCCTGAATGAACAGGTTCTTTCCCACTCCGATGCCCTCGCTCTTCGGACTGAACATAACTGAACTCTTCATCCCTCAACTCTGCCATTCGAGCCATTTGCTCAGCTATATCTTGTCGCTGCTTCACAAGTACTTCCATAGCTCTATCTGCTTCATCTGCCATCTTAGCCAATCGGGAGGCCTTTGCATCTTGGTCATCTCGGTATCGAGTTCTAGGCGAGGTGTCTTCTACTAGTTTCCGACCATGGCCAGACCCTTTCTCTGTCGTGAAAATTAGCTTACGCTTAGTTTTGCCCACCGCCTTCGGCCGAGAATCTTCAGGTGAACGTTTGGACGATGTGTTGGCGTGAACACTTATTGTAGGTCCCAAACGATCTTTGGCAGACACTCGTGGTGCTGATTCATTGACAGCCACCGGCTGCCCTTCGGGTGTAGGTGTTCTACTCTTCACCATGAATACTGACGTAGAACAAAAACAGTCTGTGATTGAAAAATACTCAGGACACTAGAACTCAGCCCTCCTTCTAGCGCCAAATGTTAACGCCAAGGTCTTTCCCCACGTCCCAATCACTAAGACACGTCCGATATCCTGCACAGTTTAACAAGTCAACACCAAAAGCTTGACGTCTTGACCGTCGGGGGATAGCTCCGGCGTGAGAGTCAGTATCGGCGATCACAAGGTTAACAATGGAGGAAAATAATGTCTAGTGCTTGAGAGAGAATAATAATCTGATTATGTGTAGTAATGTTTTGTTACTTACCTTTTTTGTGTGATCCTAGCCCCATACGTACTCCAGACCCGGTTTACTGTGTCACCCACTATCTCCTGACACCTTTTCCCACTCCCAGTCATCTCAGCCGAAAGCATATAGAATACTTCCTTACCTGCTATCACTATTTGCCACCACCGGTCATCTGAGTCTCATCCTCATTAATACCATGCAAAAAGGTGGCAGACATAACAGTCAACTATCTTTTTTATCATGATTACCGGTCAATAAAAGGGTTAAGTAGCAATTTGTGTAATGGGCACTCCAATGACTAAGCCCAATAATAGAGATGACTCATATGGCCGGATCCAATTAAAAGGACCCAATAGAATAATCAAATAACTGGGTCCAAATCATTCGGACCAATCAGGACAAAAATAACATGATTTAAGGGAGGAACTCATTAAGTCCGGCCCAATGATGAAAAGGATCATGACCCAACACTAAACTTTAGACGGCCCAAATAATTTATTAGGAAAGCGAAAAATTTAAAATCAATTGTATTTTATTATATATATATATATATATATATATATATTAGAGTTGTGCAGTGCAGAAAAATTAAAAAAATAATTATATAATAAATATTAAATATAATATCAATTGTCTATACTATATAAAAAGTCAGATAATTATTAGAAAACAATTAAAAGCATTTATTAAGTTGATTACAAGAACAATTTTGGATTGAAATGGTAGGAATCGCACGCAGATCGATGAATCATTTGGACTAATTGGGTAGCTTTTGAATTATGGGTTTGTAAATGTGGAAGTAGATTAAAGCATTTTATCCCAAGTAGTTGTTTTTCACGCCGTGTCACGAACGTACCTTGCCCTGAAAGGAAACCCTATTACTATATACTCCAGGTCTTGTATAGTTACCAAATTAATGACCCAAAATACACCCTTAAATTTAAATTTTATTGTCACTTTTGCCACCCATTTTTAAAATTTGGAAATGATTTCTTCTTTGAATTTCAAACCATATATACACCTTAAAATCAATATGTAGTCCCCTTATGTGGGAAATTAATGGGGATTTTTATTTTATTTTTTCTTTGTTTTGGACTTGTGATATTGGGTTCATTATTGGTGCAAGTACTATTTTATTTATTAGGTGGGAGGCAGACTTTATGTGTGTGGCCATTAAAACTTGTTTGGAAAACTAGATAGAGGGCTCAATTCCAGAACGATTATGCAGCAATTTCAATTTCAATTTCAATTTTATATATATAGAGGGTTCTATCAACAGCAACCGGTTGTTGTGGAATAACTTTTTTTTAAAAAAAAATTATAACATACCGCTACAATATGTAGCGGCTGGGCCAAAAACGGTTGCTGTTGATGGAACCAATATATATATCCCAATAGGAGGAGATATTTTGATAGCTCTCCCTCTCTCGGCTTTGAAAATTGATGACTGGTGGAGGTGTTAATTGGTTGGGATAAGGATTAAGGACCATTGTGAGCCCCTGCCAGAACTGTACATGGCACATGCCTTGTTGCCGTGATCATGTCTCTCTTAGTTCAATGATTAAATGTACCGTATTATTTTTGATATTATGAGTTTCAGCTTTATATGTTACATAATTAATAAGGTGCGAGTTAAAAAAAATAAAATCACCATTCAAATTTATTAATAATATAATTCAAATATAAATATAAAAAAAAGTTTCAAAAAAATACACGTATAGAATTTGAGCAAAATTATAAAGTTCAAACTAATTGAAATTCTCAACCTTAAATATTAGATATGCACTCAAATTGATGTTCAATACATACTCAAATAATATATATGTTGTTCAATAATAATAGAATAACAAGTTAAATTATAGTTTTGACTCGATATTTGTAAAGTGAAATTATAAATATATATTTTTATGGTACAAGTATAATAATAAGTTTGATTTATAATTATACTTTTATATATATATATATATATATATATATATATATATATATATATATATATATATATATATATGTTGAGGCTGGAACTTTGACCTTAAATTTGAGGTAATTTCAGTAATAAATATTTGAATGAAGTAAAATATATATGAGTTGAGTTTTGTAAATATAAATTCGAATTCCAACTAAAATTTAACTTTTCAAATCGAATTATTAGAGCATGGGTCTCTATTTCTTTTTCTCAATTATTCACCCGTCTCTCTTAAAAATTCAAATATCAAAAACTAGAATATATATAGTGAAGTGATTTAGCTTAGTGGCGTTAATGTTTTCTTAAATTAGACCAGAATGTTCCATGTTTAGAAAGGATTTAATGAACTTAAAAGCTAACCCGCTCTGCATTAAGTATGTCGGACCTGACCTGGGACTGATCGAAACCCAATCTGAGGCTGGCTTAGCTAGTAGTACTAGATTCATTTAACATTACTCCGGCCAGTAGTACTCTCTATGTCTCCATGCATGTGATAGGGATGACATTAATTAATTGAACCCGTGAACCATAAAACCCCAAACATGCATATATAGAAACAAAAGAAAGAGAAAAGAGTTGCTAAAACACTTGCAACTTGTAATTAATTCATCTTGTCCCTAGAATTTATCCTTCACCAGCAACGTATATACTCTCTCTCTCTTGGTGTGGATCCCGGCTGGCTCTTCAAACATACACAAACGTTTTTATGATAGTTATATAACGGCGTTGGGTCGTTCTAAAATGTCTCCATGTAAGTATTAATAAGTGGAAATTAAGAAGGATAAAATGATATGTTTAAAAAGTATACTAGTGTTTAGGTTCACGTATTGTCTGAAATGACTTGGTAGTATAATGGAAAGGAAAGAGTATTTCATTCCATTCAAATATGTAACGGAAATGAATGATGTTGAAAAAGTGGAGATTATCGAGATATTTTATGTGAATCGCATATCACATAAATTTAAAAACGATTATAGATGATTTAATAAACATGTTTGATCATCTCCTTACCTAAATTTAATTATGTGTCAGGTCAGTCTACACATTAATGGAGTAACAAAACAACTCTACTACACGCTGAAATCATGAACAAATCCTTCGCAGCCAGCCGGTAAATGTAACCGTCGTTAATTAGGTGGAGGAGGATTTATGAATGACAAGTGCCCACCTCACATTTGCTGTCAAAATAATTTTAATTGCCTTCTGCAAAATTCTCACCGCTGCATTTACTCCTGGCTCCTGCCAACCTTTAATTTCTATTTCTAAAATTACCCTCCTACTTTCCAGTTTACACCATATTATTTTGTGTAATATCGAAAACTAAACAATTAATGCTTATTTAAAAATCTATAAAAAATAATTTTTTAAAACGACTTATATTACAGATAGAATAATTAAATGACTAACTTATAATAAAGTTAATTTCATAATAATCACATCTCTATCACATCTATCCACGGGCGGAGGTATCTATAGGCTAGGATGGGCTTTAATCCGGGTAGAGTTTTTGAAAAATATTTAGTACTTATATATATCTTCAATAGCCCAGCCCAATATCGTTTTCATGTTTTATTGTATTAAGAAATTGATTGGGCTTCTCATCTGTCTTTAAAGGTTTGTACAATAATTTTTAATAAGTGTTTATGATTTTATCCAAGTGTTTTTTCCCTTGCGTCTTCATCTTTATCCTTAAGATATAGTTCTGTTTATTTAATCTAGTATCCTCAAAGACTGTGATGTCCTTGTTTTTTTTTTGACATCTTGGAAGGAGTAGTTTTTAGTCCTATGTTGACCTTTATCTTGTTTAATTTTGATGTTTACTTGTTCATGCATCATTTGTTGCTAATTGTGACACATTACTAAGATATGAGTAATTGTTTGATATTATGCTTGTTGTATGCCATGCTTTGACAAATTTACTTAGTTAAAAACTTTCTAGGTTTTGAAATCTAATGATACTATTAGTATTCAGTATGTTATTTTTCACTATAATCATTCAATATAATCTTTCAATTGAACCAATTTTTTTGTTAAAAAATCAGCTGTTAAACAATCTTATAAGCCACAATGAAAAGTCAAGGAAACAAGAGAGAAAAAACTTTGTTTTCTTTCTTTAAACCAAGAGAAAGTGCATCAACGACAGCTAGTTTATACTTGATAAATTCGTGAATTTGAGATAAATAACGTATTGAAATTACTTTGTTGATGTGATGGGAAGTTATATATATGCTAATTGGAGTAATAAGGATGAAATTTTTGGCTAAGCTCCTCTATTATGTTTATGAAATATAGGATTTTAGAGTATGTGTTTGAAATTTTGCCTCTAAGAGGTTGTTATGCTAAAATTTGTGAATTAGCCAAGGTAACCTTTATATATATTTTGAATTTATGATAGATTTTGGTGGGATAATTTCTTGCGTATATGGTTGGTACTTGATAGCCCAGGGCGGCAAAAATTCCTAGCTCCGCCCTTGCATCTATCTAATAAAATACAAATTATTTTGAATTTTCCGTTACTCAATAAATCATCTGGATTATTCAAAATTTGAGATAAATCTCACCGTCCATACAGTACTGGAGGCACGGCACCTAGCTAGTATATCAACAAAATGGCAATTTGGTGATTAAATCATAAGTTGATGACCCTAAATATTTCTCAATTTTTATCCACCCCTATAAATTCAACCTGCGTACGTTATAGGAAGCAGTTGCCACTACCACCGAAATAAGTGAACATGGCCTCGTCCACCACTTTCTCTTTCCTCCCCATCCTCTTCTCCCTTTCTCTCTCCGCCGTTCTCCTCCACTACGCTGCCGGCGACGGCTCCCACGACCTCGTTCATTCCTCATGCGTCCACGCTAGCTACCCAGACATTTGCCTCCGAACACTCTCCTCCTACGCGCCACCAGCCAACACCCCACGTGACCTAGCTCGGGCAGCCGTGAAAATAAGCCTCGCCCGGGCCCAAAGGGCGTCGGGGTTCCTGGCCAATCTCAAGAGCGGGAGCAGTAAGAGAGAGAAAAGCGCATTGAGTGACTGCCTGGCCCAGATATCTGACTCGGTCGACGAACTCAGCAAAACGCTGTCGGAGCTGAAGCATCTCCGGCGAGGGAGCGAGTTCCGGTGGCAGATGAGCAATGTGGAAACGTGGGTGAGCGCTGCCTTGACGAACGACGACACGTGTATGGACGGATTTAAGGAGATCGACGGTAAAATAAGGACGGACGTGAAGCGGAAGATGACGAACGTGGCTAGAGTTACCAGTAACGCGCTTTATCTCATCAATCTTCTCGACAATCAGAGTCGCTGGAATTAATGATGCAAATGGACGGTTCTGATTTTATTTAGCATTATAATATAATATAATTAAATTACTCTAGTTAACTAGCTAGTCCTGCCTTGTGTTCTGTATCTCTTTTGTTTCTCTGTCAGTATGTCCTTTTCTTATCTTTTTTTAATTTTATTTTTTTTATATTTGATAGGTGTGTATTTGTGCAGTCGTTTGTATAATTTTCTACCCCTTGTTACTCTACTCTACTATATATTTAATTAATTAGTGCAATAATATTTTTTGAGATTACTATGAATAAATTTGATCCTTCACAAGTTTTTCTTCAAATGAATATTAACGTGAATGAGAGAGACGAGAAGATTGTGAAGCTTACTAGTAAAAATATCATTTCTCTATTTTTTTTATACATGTTTCTTTGACATATACCTAAAGAAATTTAAAAAATGATTTTCAGTTTGGCATGATCTCACAATTCAATTCCAAATCAGTTCCTTAGTCATTCTTTCTATGTATATGAATATAAAAGTTTTACATGGACATATTTATTTTTTCAGTTATTTTCTGGGAAAAATAAAATATATACTGGACTAGTATCTATCAGACATTGGAGTTGGAGATATTATTATTTAATCCAATTTTGAAGCAGCATAAATATCTGAATTTTGGAGACATTGTATTAGAATATGTAATTGTTCTTAAATTAATAATACTGAATTATCAAAATGAAATCACCTACTTAAAATACATTGAAACAAACAGCTAAAGCAGTCAGTCATATGATCATATTTCCAATTTTCATATAAAAACACCGACCGACCTGTAGCTCATGGGAAAGGATAAACAAATTCAAAAAACTCTTACAAGAATGACCCCAGCAGCCCAGCTGGAAGATGCACTTGCACCCCCTTTTTCCCACCCCCTCTTCTCTTGAGTAATATAACATTTCAAAACTCGATTTCTTCAACCACACACAATCACCCCGAATTGAGGACACCTAAAATCTGCAAAGCATCCATCAATTCTTACCAAGCATATCATAAAAACAAAAAACTAACATCCAAATGCAACCATACTCTTGGAATTTCTATTGATATTTGAAGCCAAGACGATGTAAAGATTAGTTTTTCATGGAATTCTCACAAAATCTGATTACAAGTTGAGTGATATATATATATTTATAGTCCAAGATTGAGCCGAGAACACAGACATCAAATTAATCAACTTAAAGACCACAAAACATTTTTGTCATTATTCTCATACAAACAAATTCAATATAACTTTCCATGGTTCCGTTCTTTTCATATTTTCACAACTTAAATATTTTTATTATTATTTTTTGATATATAACTTTAAAACTATAATGCCTGCTTACATACCCATTAGACATCAACCACAGCAATGTTGGAGTTGGAGTTGGAGTGCCCCATGTCTATTGGAAGGGAGCAAATAAGATTGATGAGTTGTGGCCACCAAACCCAAACGAATTAGATAATGCAACCTTAATGTCCAGTCTTTCTTTCTTCTGTCCAACCAGCACATTCATGTCCTGATTTCAGTGAAGAAGATGTCAGATAACTGCATGCTATAAATGACACCACCAAAAGACTAAGTAATAACTTGTGCAAAAATGAATTGAAACAATTAATTAAAAAAGGACACGTTCCGCAAAGATATTTAAATTCTAAACAAGGAATCTTCTCTATAGGTTCGCATTCTTGGATTCGACAACATTCTTCTGGGAAATTCTTCTTTAGCTTTTTCTACGATAACAATTGAATATATTACCAATACTATATTAATTAACATAATGTTTTATACAGTAATTCTATTCAAGGAAACTAGTGTAAGAAATGGTTGGTATATATTTCCAAAATTCCTACAAGTATTAGCAATGTTCTAAAAGGCGGGAGGCCGAAGGGGGCCTAGCGCCTAGGGGGCCTGAGCGGAATTTTTTATTCTAAGCCAATTTTAATATTTTATCTTACATTTATCCAAACAAAACAATAATATAAAGCAAAACAATCTATAATAAAGATAATAAATATATTTGCTTAAAGTTCAAACACATCCATATTGCTAATGTCAAAGGTCAAACACAAACATGCAATTGTTCAAAGTTCAAACATATTTTTAACGTATTAGTTTTATTCAAAAATAAGATTGCTATTAAATAATAAAATTTAAAATTTCAAAAATTTAATTCATTATTAAAACTTTAGAAACTAAACATAAATTTAAGAATTATATTGAATTAAACTAAATATTACAAATGTATCATCATTTATATAATTTGAAGTTGGTACAAGTTTAAAAAATTACAACTATAATAAAATTATCCATTTTGACTTGATATTGTTCACTTCTTGTTGTGATTTGATATATTACAACCAGTATTATGAATATGGTAAATCATTAAAAAAATAAATATATCAAGATCTGATTTGGGTTGTTATTTTAAAAAAAAAAACCTCCACCTAGGCCCCGCCTAATTTCCTGGAGGAATTTTTTTTGTTGCCTTGGGCCTAGGTGAGGCGCCAGGAGGGCCTAGCGCCTAGGCGGGGCCTACGTGGACCTAAGCGGGGATTTTTAGAACACTGAGTATTAGTATATAAACTTTTGTATGTTCTTACATTTTAGTTCCTTCCTTGTAACTTTCATTGTGAGGGGTCTAAACACATATATAAGAAAAAAGAACCCTACTAGTCCTGGTCTACAGTGTTATTAGCTAAAAAAAGCAGTGCACCTGTTGGTGAAGGTATAGAAAAACTAGCAGCTAAGATGATCTGTTTCAATGGCCGAAAGAGTGATCATAACAAATCAATTACACATTTCCAAAAAACTACATATTGACAAATAGTAGTGTATGAAGAAACATACCACGCCTTTATCCGGATTTTCAAGATTAATATTTGGATGAACCCACCCTGTTCTTATTGCCTACAAGGAGACACAAATTGATGTCAACAATCAACCAAAAGCTATAGTATCTTTGGCATCAACAATAATCACCAAGTTCAGATTTGCACTGAAGTTCAGGAGAGAATAACAATGACAACATTGAGGAATTAATTTGCAATAAAAATATTGACAAAGTAACATTGCGAGTGATTCACTCTATTTATTACCTTAGCGACACAAGCTTTTGTAAACTAAGATATACAATCATGTGTAACTGAGGCATGAGATTAAAAGTGAAGCACGAGCTTTCATAAACATAGAATATCAGTATCAGCCTTGCACGCATCAAAGAGGGGTCAAAAAACGAAGTGAAAAGACATCTGGCAAAAAAGGATGATGTACAAGAGCTCTTGCTTTATAAAATTATAAAAATATATATACATGCCAATCAACACTAAACAAAAGAAGCATTTGGATGAAGATTTGTTTGACATAATTTTGGCATCTACAGAGCTTCTTTTTGGGAAAAGAAAGTGGTCAAAAGAATTCACTGAAAGTAAGTTGAGCGATAAAATTATAGACACTACTACTTAATGGTGATAGTATAGTATACTAGTAGTACAGGCGGTGTTAAGATTAACTACAATACAATTAACAGATTTTCAGTTGCATATATTTTCATGTCAGAGGTCTGATATCAGATTACATACGGGAAAAATATATATATACACACAAATATATTTCTAATCTCCAGTATTTGACGCAACTAAATAAATACAACCGGTACCTGAATAGTTGCAACAGCTTCCACAGCACCAGCTGCTCCTAGCAGGTGACCAATCATAGATTTTGTAGAGTTCACTCGTAACTGCGGACATCAAGATCTCATTAAGCTTTTGAAATATTGGTTTGAGCACTGAAAAAGTAATTATATTCATTCAAGTAACCTCTTGATTCTGGCCAAAACAATGAAGGAGTGCCTGATACTCCTTCAGGTCACCTGCTGGCGTTGATGTAGCATGCGCATTAATGTAGTTCACATCTTCTCTTGATACCCCAGACTGAGCCAGGGCTTTCTCTATGCACAAAATGACACCAGTCCCTGCTTATGCATATGAAACAGGGTTCAAACACTGTATATAAAAATGTGATGTGCATCACATGTTCTGCTATTGTTATAAATCTCCAAATCAACTAATATCGTATATTTTCAGGAAATGAATCATGCTCAATAGTAACGACAGAATTGTATTGTATAGGTCAAGGGATTTGACCTGGTAAAAAAAGTTGAAAAACTAAAAACTAAAAAATAAAAATTACTGCATTGAATAGTTTATTTCCACGAAAGTAAAGTATTACAAGTTTATTGGGGCAGAATGGAATAGCCATATAGGTAAGAGCAAAGTCAGACGATCTCACTTTCGTTAACAACTTGCAAGTGTTCCAAGACATAAGAAAAATAACAAATAAAATAAACAGTGAATAATCTATAACTAGACAATACTGAGAAGTGATGTGAAAGAATTTGTGAAGACAAAAGAGTTAATTACAAGCATCCAGAAAATATACCCCCAACCCAAAAAAGAAAGAACATCCAGGAAACCATGGAACGCTTCACAATAATCATAATAACAAAGAGTGTCTAAAAACTACAGAAACATCATTTTTAAACCTTCAACCGGAGTATATATAGAACATAAGTCTACTAGGTGATAAGAGAGAGAGAGTCCAATAATCAACATAAGATTTCATTTAAAATGTCTTTTCTTAACTATTAAAGCTCTTTTTTCCTTGGACAATGAAAAAAATAAATATCTAATTTTTTTTCCTTACTAACTTATTCATTGCACCTGCAAGATATATTTTGATTATCAACGAACATAATTACTCGGGGTGTCCAGGCAGACACTCATAACCAAGTCTCAGGAATAACCTACTTAACTTCACATTAGCTTGATACATCAAACCAACCCTTCACCACAACCGATCAAAGCTGTATCAAGACCAACTCAGAAAGGCTGCATCTCTAAATTTCTTGCCAATATGCTCCTCTAAAAGCCTATTGACAGAACATAAACCAAAATTTTAGATGTATATTTGATATTCGTAAGCATTTCAAATTTTCGATACAAGATGTGCTACCTAACCAGTAACTTCCTCCATCACCAAGCTCAGGACAACATGTAGTTTGTAGAATAAAACTCAACATATGTAGCATGTAAACCATGTATGCAAGAAGGCAAGAATTTGAATACAAAAAACATAATGACTACTCCAATATAACGGCAATGCAGACCCAAACAATCCTATGATTTGTCCGCCGTAACATTACAAAATATTACACCTACAAACATCAAGAAAACTCTTTCCACCTCCAAACGAGAAGGAAAAATTATTATCTATTTACCAATCCGTACACTTAAAAAAGTGGTTGAGAGTCTTCCATCATGGTTTCCTTTTTGTCCTCCTCTTTTAACTTTAGTGCATTCTAACTATTTTGTCCTTTCATATCAAACTTGACATATGTTACCATTTTGTCCTATAAATTATGACATCCTTGCCAACTTGACATTGTCTCTTTCCTTATTTACATCATCAAATAATTTTCCTACTTGTTCATATGGAGTGACGAAGCCAGGATTTTGATCTAGTGGGGTCAAAATATTGTGATCCTATAAATAATTTGGCGGGGATTCGGGGGCAGCGCCTCGAGCCAATTTTTTTTTAGATAATTTTGTACTTTCCGACCGGTTGCATATGTAAAACATGTATTTGGTTACAATATTGTTAATATAACAAGTAATAACATTATATATATATACACACACACACACCCCTTATTGACCCCTAATACTCTTTTATAATCACAAATTTGTTAATCAATATTTAAATTCCTTTTGTTATGAAAATAATCTAAATTAGATTATTATTTATTTTAAAAATATTAGAGGAAGATGCATATAGGAGTAGAAGTAATATGAAATTGAGAAAGTTGTAAAAATTTCAATTTGACCCCGTATATTAAAAAATTTATAAAATTTCAATGGGGTCAATTTTTTCATTACACTTAAATTTCTTCTAAATTTATCATATATCATAAAATAAATTTTTTCCCCGGTGGGGTCAATTGACCCCACAAGTTCCAACGTGGCTTCGCCACTGTTCATATGAGTGAAGCATAAAGCATATCACATCACACAGAAAAGAGTCTACTTTATAAGAATTGAGTAAAAAGTGATATAATGTTCCGAACTTCTAATGAAAAGTGGCTTAGCTAGCTTTTATATACTATATACATGCCAATGTGATTATATAAACCAAGATAGGAGGCTCTTATGAAATAAGCAACTTTTTTATAATGTATGATTTTTTAAAAGTGTACACTCATTTTAAAAAAGATTCATGCTTACATATTAGTGTCAATTTTAGTAATTGGTTTAAGATATAAAGTTGCAAAAATGATGATTCTTATGATTTCTCAATCTTAATATACCTAATACATTCATTAAACAAATGTAGAAAATGCACACATATTAGCAAGGATTCGCTTTATGATTCTTTAATTGGTGCCGACTGATTTGATTGTGCTTGTCATGTATTTGGTGATGGATACGACTGATTTAGAATGTTATGTTTTATTACTTGAAGACAAAATCTGTAAATTTTCCTTTAAAACATAACGTCTTTTAGGAAAATTGATAATGCATACTAAACTTCTAAAAGACCACCAGTTGCGAAGCGCGTGGGGTATACATAAACTAAGAATTTACCATATCAAAAGCTTTCCCAAAGACTGAAAAGTAGACTTGCTATCCCTGAACCATATCAAAAGCTTTCCAAAATCACAAGGTATACATAAACTAAGAATTTACCATTGGGATGAGGCTCTGTCATGTGATATGCATCACAAGTGAAGCTTCCACCAAGAAATTCTGCATAAATTTTAGCACCTCTTTTCTGACCATCAAAAAGAAAATAGGAAATTGAAAAAGAATAGTTAGCATATGGGATAAGTTCTAATTATCCTACAATGAAAACATGAAAACATATCTCATTCTTGTGAAGTTGTAATTCAAGTGATTCGAATTCCAATATACCTTAGCATGCTCTAGTTCTTCCAGAAGCAGAACTCCAGCTCCTTCTCCCATAACAAATCCATCACGATTCTGTCCAATACCAAAACCAATTTTTTCGGTGAGCATCATTCACACAATGCAGGTCAAAAGTGGAGAAAGTCCAGGATCGAGGTCTTGAGGAGTATTACACTATTACTCTTTCATCGAAAGAGTTGTAGAAATGAATAAGATAAGTTTCTCAAGAATGTGAGACTCCAGATATCTGGAAATTTTAAAATCAGAAATTCTCAGTTATAAATATTCCTTATCATTTTTCAAACTAAGTTTTAGTTACCGAGTACAACATACTTTTGCATCATTTAGAAAGCCAGAAACTGATATAGCAAGCTTTACATTACATACTTCTCAAATCAAGGAAGAATAATCTTTTTTTTATAGGGGAACTATGGTGCACTAATTAGTATTTAGATACAGTAGGCCTTCTAATAATTAATATTGTTATACTTAATTCTCTAATACTTGAACCATTTTTCAAGGAACCAACTTCGCTCCACATGTTATAATTAATATATTCTAATACTTAATAACTAATGAATTTTTTTAAAACCCCTCTGATAATATTAACTACAAAAAATATATATTCATTAATATAATAGCGACATTTATTTATAGAATTTGTACTAAATAAAGAATCACAAGTTTCTTTTAAAAAATTGGCTACACAATTGTACAACTAGTACATTCTTAATATAGACCTATCTGGCTATCACATAACAAATATTAAAAAGGAAAAGATAGTGATACTATGTTATACTTAAAAAACAATTAAAAAATTCATAAATTAACCTAAATTTATTATTAGGGGTGGAGCAGCATAGGAGACAAACGGTTGTGAATTCACTATAGTGATAAGCTGATGGTATTGTGTTAGAATTTCTATTAATATCAAATACATGATGTGTTGACCCTTAAGAATGTTGGTCTTTCACCTCTCATTTGACGTGTAATATATAGTAGATGATATTCAAAGTTTATATGTTAAAATCATTAATTGTATTGGTGTATTACTCGTATCTATTTCAACCTTTTATAATTTAAGTAACCCACTAATTCATAAAATCACATAGCCTATTGGCCTAGAATTTCACTAGAGGATATGAAGTTCACTACAAAGGATAGCCTCACAAAGTAAATTATTACTGAGCAACAAAAGGAAAGAAGTAAAAACTAAAAAGTACAGCATATTCAATTTAGTGCATGTTTAACATAGCGGTGCGGTGGGTTAATAATGTTTTAAATTCAAAAAACGTGTGTTTGAGTGTTCGATAATACAATGAAACATTTTTGACACGGTAGAGGTTTTGAGTGTAAAAGTACTTTTGCGAAAAAGGTAAAATTTAGAACTTATAAAACTGTGTTAAATTTATACTTGGAAACTTACCAACAAAATACATAACGTGCTTCTAAAAATTATTTGCCAAGCACTTTTTAATTTTGATGTGAAAGCACTTTCTCTAATAACTCTACTAGGGAAAGTCATTCAATTCACCTCTGCCAAACAGGCCCTTAATGTCTTAGCTTCCTCCTATAGTAATGAATCTTCTATTGCTTAACGAGTTGATATGTATTATCAAAGATATAATTTTTGGCATATTTTCCTTGTTTTTTTCCTTCGACAATGGAGGGAATGTGTATAATTTTCATTCACTTTATATTTTAGGTCAAGTCTTCATAGCATCATTCCATATTTAAATAAAAAAATTTGTTCAGTCCCTCTTAAACAAAACTAACTTTGCCCCTATAGGTTTATACATATATATATATATATTATAAAAAAATTTCATTAATATGTAATGGTTCTCAACAATATTGCATGCAATTTTTAAATAAAATTTTCAATTTACTACAACCAAAAAGGTTCCCTACAAACTTTTTTGACTTCACCCCTTCATACTATGTAATTTATGTACAAAAGCTAACCACTTATTTAAAAAATATGAACATAACTTTGAGTATATATTAGTAAATATATGTTGAATATTTTCTTCTTATCAATGACTTCATGTGGAATCTTTATACTAAATACTTTTGATAATTAATAATTTTTTGATCCCCCGCAGTTAGTAATTATAAGAGTCAACTATATCCATTTGCAAGCTCCATGGTCACTTGATCCACTGGTATGACTCACTTTTATTAATATAGAGATCAGGGGTTCGATTCTTGTTGACAATAGACTATGAAGAAAGGTTCAACACACAGGTCCAGAAGGCGATGACGATTTAACAGTAAGTTATCCCCTCCCCCACATAGATCCCTCCCACTAGGTTAGGATAAATTATTGTAATAGATTAGGACATTAAAAAAAATCCATTTGCAAGAAATGTGATCACAGACAAGACCTCACAATAGCCTGATACTATAATGTAAACAGCATCAGACAAATAGAATATAATCAAAGGAATAACTATCTATCAAACATTACATTATCCCAGGGACGTGAAGCTTTGGTTGGATCATTGTTTCTCTGAGAAAGTGCTCTGCATGCCACAAAACCACCCAATCCTGCATCAAGTTATGTGTTACGCCCTATAAATTGACATTTTCCGGATTAAGTTGAGTCCTAATGGAAAAAGGAGTTTTCAAGTACCAATAGGTATGATTACTGCATCTGAGCCACCACAGAGCATCATGTCCTGCAAGTTTTCACCGATAATCATTATACATAGCAGTAGACTGTAACTCTGCAACACATTCCCTAATCTTTACTTTTTTTTCTTACTTTTCAGTTTCCATTTGCAATTGTATATATTTTCCGAATGGTTTAGAGAAACTACAAATAATCAAGAATATGTTCAAAGAGAGACTCCTACAATCCACCCATCAATATAGAAAATTAATACATACAGCCTCCCATCTAATGATATGGTTTGCTGCATTTAAGATACAGAAGTTGCTTGTGGCACAAGCAGTAGAGATCGAATAGTTTGGACCCATCCATCCCTGCAGTTTGTATGTAGATAAGCAATTACAAAAAATGTTCAAGAATTTCAACAATTCTCATATGGATGCTATTTGCTAACTTGCAACATCAATTTTTGCTCACCAGATCCATGGCAAGCATGGCAGAACCCATATTTGTGGTTGCAAAAGGTACACAAAAAGGATTCATCTTTTTGTACGAGATCCTTAATGCTTCTATTGCATCGTTGAAGACCTGCTTAATTTACAAAATAACCAAGCAGACACCATCCGTTAAAAGATGATACAATAGTGCAAAAAGAGAATCTAATAGTTAGCTTTATCTCCGACTAGTGTGGGATATTCCAGAGCTTCAATGAAAGAAATTTTGAAGGAATATTTTGAAAGAGCATTCTACACGGTTAAACAATATTAAAAGACCGAAGATAGACATCATCACTACCATTATAAATGTAAAAATAGACATGTGCCAGTCTTTATCGTGCACCAGAATAAGCAAAACATATAGACAGAATATGCAGCACCAATTGTAAAACCTCAAATTTATCAGTGGTAGAAGCTCTTACATAACCAAATTCCCTCTAATTTCCATTTCATATAATGTGGAATTTATCATGCATGTAAGAAAACAAACAGTACCTTCATTCCACCCATAGCTGAGCCAATCAAAACTCCACATCTAGTTTTATCCATTTCATCCTTAACATCCTCTGTAATTCCACTATCAGCCAATGCTTTTTTTCCAGCTGTTAACATGTACAGCATGAATCTATCCATCCTCTTGGACAGTTTTGGTGCAACCCATCCCTCTGTCGAGAAAGACTTGATCTCTCCAGCAATTCTCTGTATTCGGGAACTCTAATATTAGAATCTAAAACCTGAAACTCTATACAAAAGAAGAGTAATCGCTAGAATACATACAGTGGGATAATTTGAACAATCAAAAGCCTCGATCTCACTAATGCCACTGACACCTTCAAGCAAATTGTTGTAAAATACATCTGGATCATGGCCAATAGGAGTCTCCACACCCATCCCAGTCACAACTACTCGCCTTTGCTTTGTAGCTGGTTTCTTCTTTGTCACAACTTCTATTGAAGGTTGAACAGCTATAGCCATTGCTTCCCCTAAGATTTTAGAAAGTCATAAATCCGTTAGCAAATAAGGCACTACAAATTATATAGAAGTAACTCGAGCAATTTCAGGTATAGTACAAGTCCCAACATACATTTGAGTTTCTTTTCAAAGTATTAATGTCAGCAAATAATATTTCACAGATTATATCATTGAAGCCTAGTGTACCAAACTTCTGGACCACTAACTTGTCTAAGAACATGAAATTAGGTAATGAATTGTTAATACAAACATGAACTTAGTAAATGAAAATGAGGAACAAGATGGAAACAACAATGACGTATCAAAGATCCTTCTTCCTGCCAAACTAGAAACCAGAAAGTAGAATCTTGATGGAAATCATTTTCCCTAGCCTTCCTTATCAATTCTGTTACAAGCCCAGATAGCAAGATATATATATCAACACAAAAAAAAGGAATAATTGATTTGGACCAACTAAACTTAGCCCACCTTCACTGACCTTAAAAGGATAAAAATTACATTAATGAGAGCACACACGTGTACAGTGTAAGAGAGGGGAAATTCATAACTCATTATTAGAATGTTGAAGTAGTGCCACAACTACCCAGACTCAACTGAGTGAAAAATTTTACTCCATCATTAAATGGAAATGAAATGGCACCTAATACATGTACCTGTACCCAAAAAAAAAGAAGAAAAAATAGCACCTAATTTTGAAATGTTACTCCAAATCACAAGAACACACAAGCACTTCAAGAACTGAAATTTATATATATCAAGAATAAACAAATTAAAATAACAAATTTATACCAACATAATGAATTAAGAAGACTCAGTTCATGGTTAGTGTAATCAAATGAAACAGTAAGTCATTGGCAAGACTAAAAAGTTCCCAGATTCCAAATTGAAAAATTAGAGCAACCAACAATTTTAACAATCACAAATAAATTACCAAACAGCCAAAATAGAAAAAGGGGCGAAACAGAGCAAGTAAGCAAATTTACCCGACTGGGCAGGTGGATGAATCCGCCTGCGCCTGCGGCCCACCGGAACAGAGCTCGATCCAAAAAACGAAGCAAAAGCTTTGTCACCGCCGAAGAAAAAATCAGAGGGGGAAATCCCTTTGGAACAGTAATACTCATTGCAGGGCTCCAATGAGCTCATCAGACCCTGAATGCTGGAAGATCCACACCACGACGAGATTAGAGAACTGGATAATCGAGCCCCACCAACACCACCGCCGGCGGCGGTGGCGCATTTAGACAACAGCCTCCGCTTGCGACTGCTCGACCGTCCAGCAGATGGATTAGTCATCACCATAATCGGATTGTGTTGGTCTTTTTCACAGGCAACTGACATGCATGCCGCCACAAACCATGTACACACCATAGACGACGTCGCCGCCGCCATGACTGACTATAGGTATGTATCAATTATATTTATGTATATGTATATATGTCGAAGGCTCGAAGCAATAGAAAACGGGATAAAAACAACAACAAAGAACAAGAATTTCAGGTGGGTTGTGATTATTATGTTATAGGGATAAAGAGAAGCGATGCATTGGCCTGAGGAATTGGGTTTAATTAGAAGAGGATGATGAAATGGGAAATTAAATGAAATCCAAATGGTGGTGGTCGACGGTAGTGGTGGTGTTATTTTTTGGATCTCATTTTATTTCTTTGATTTCTTAAAGCGTTCGAGAAAGTATTTGTTTGGGTTAAATGAAAATCTGAGTACTCCACCTAGTAGAGCAGAATAAGCCAAATAAGTACAACCCACTCAAAAAAAAAAAAACAGTCAAGCAATATCTCCACTTCAGTTTTTGATATTTTTATACAATTTCCTCTTACATAAAAGTATCCTCTTACACATAGGTATATGTTATAAAATTATAATATATATATATATACAGTCCATTTCTTAGGCTCACCTTTATTGAGTTCATCCCTAGCTCACCCTGCAATTTTTTTTTTTTTTATAAAAAAAAACATAACTAAAAAAAAATGTATAATAATTTTTGGAATTGAAAGTTTTTAAAAAAAAATGTTTTGGGTATGATTTGGATACATATAACAAAACAGTGTTGTACAGATTATACAACACTGTTTTGTTATATGTACCCAAATCACACCCGAAACACTTTTTTTTAAAAAACTTTCAATTCCAAAAATTATTATACATTTTTTATTAGTTGTTTAAAAAAAATGCAGGGTGAGCTCGGGATGAGCTCAATAAGGGTGAGCTTAAAATCCTTTTCGTGTGTGTGTGTGTGTATATATATATATATATATATATATATATATATATATAAATTCATTTCTATTATATTTAATTGTAATGATCCTTTATATTTTGAAACTTCTATTCCATGTCTCTTAAGTTTTAAAACTCATTAACTTTAAATTTTGAAACCTCAAAGTATTGATGTTCATATATCGTATTGTAAAAGAGAATGTGATATACAAAAATATATTGAGAATGCTCTATTTCCTCTAATCCTTTTTGTTCTTAATTTTAATAATATTTTATAATACGTTATCAGCACGAATTGCTCATCACTTTCATCTTGAAGCAAATAATTAAATTTGGTTTGTTGATAAGAAATATAAGGTGTAAGACCCTAACTTTTTATGAATAAATATTTAATTTTCTCTAAATATTATTTTGGATAATAAGATGTTTATTTGATATAATGCTATAATTATTGGTGATATGTGCAAATTTTACAAAGTAAGCATGTTGTCATAAAATATTCGTTTGGTCGAAAAATATTCTTTTTATCGGGAATATTCGTACGACGGCACAATCATTGGTGGACTCCATAACGGAATAACTGTCGGATATAAAAAGCGACAAAAATAACTTTTTCATAAAATAACGGCAAAACTTTTACCGTTAAACTGTTGAGATACTCGGTGATAAAAGTACAGTAATACGCGTGGTTGCACAGTAACACACAGTGTTGTACAGTATATCTGATTATTGACGTAAGAAGTCACTCAATTCATTTAATAATTGCCACAGTAGTTGTTGCATAGTATTTCATATTATTAATTCAATTATTATCACAGTATCATTCACACAATATTTTATATTATTAAATTAATAATTGAGACGAAACATTTATTCATATTATTATTTGCATTATTGACAATGTCTAGAAAGTTCTGTCGAGGAAAGGTGTTAGGTTATTTAATTACGTGCCAATAAGGAGAAATCCTTATTGAAAAACCCCTCTTTCTTGGGAATGATCTGGTTGTTAATATTGTGAATTATAATATTAATGATGAATAATTATTAAAAGAATAAAAATGTGTTGATTGAAGATAAGTGATTTGTGGTAAATATTTATTTAATTTTGATATAAATAGAGGGGTTGTTGTGATGCCCCCAAAATAGGTTCACACAACTCATTCTGAGTCACCAAATACATGATACAGAATTTAAATACAACTTCATTTATACAACTGCCATGCAAAATACGACAACACATAAGTTGTGAGTTTTAATACAAATATTATCTCGTAGACAATATCTAAACTCAAATAAAGTTCTTATTACAATTATTATCACACTATTTTATAAAATAGCGAGAACTACTATAAGAACTATCTTGGACCATTACTTCACTCCTTGACTAGTCTCAGCTATATTCTCGACTCCTGAGAAGAATAATGGAACAAAAAGGAAAAAGGTGTGCTCAACTAGTTCAGTAAAGAATATTATGACTAAGATAATGAAGAATAAATTATCCTTAGTTCTCAACAAAGAAAAATCTGGTAGAATACAATAGATATCAAGTGTTAGATCCACAACTGCAGCGGAAATATCAATCTATTAGAAGAGTCAAGTAGAGCATGATGTCTACTATCTTCTATGATTTAAATGTTCATCATCAATATTTTATCCCTGTTACACCAATCGATCAATAAATATTTCAAATCAATGAATTATCCATGTACTACAGACCAAGGATATTCGTTAGTATCACCAGTGATCATAATCATGTCAAACAACTATCCATCTAAGCACTATAAGCCAAAGAGGACTTTCACCACATCATTTATCTGTAACATTACATGTCATGATTATAGCAATACACAATTTCTAGTCATAATCATACCAATCAATAGTCCATCTATACACTACGGGCCAAAAATGACTTTCAGTACAATATAATCATGATGAATATGACAATAATGTAAGTAATCAATTAAGTGATATCAATGATAAATATTAGAGATTTATAATTCAATTTATCCAGAGTTCAAGAATGTCCAAATTGTCAACATGATAACTAATTGTGGAGTAAAAATCAAGAATGATATTCATGTATCAAAAATAATTTGGAGAGAATAGAAAATTAAATTATGTTGTGAACAATACTCATGAATAGTACCGTATGAATAGTATACATGAATAGTACACATAAATAGTACTGTATGAATAGTACCGTGTGAATATTACACATGAACAGTACCGTATGAATAGTACCCCGACATGAAAAGATTAAAATTTAATAAGAAAGTTCAGACCAATATTCTAGTGGAACGATACTAGATGAAACGCAAAACTCAAGGATATTTTACAAATTTCAGATATTATAGAAGCAATACTTATCGAAATAAGTGTAGATTTAGAAATTTGAAACGAAATAATATCACTTACATATTATAAAACACGGAAAAGGATAATATTCTTTACGAATATTGAACGAAAATAATATCTCTTACGAATACGAAAAATAATATCTCTTACGAATATTGAAAGAAATAATACATCTTACCTTAGTAGGAGATTAAATCTGATTGGTATAACAGAGATATTCTTGAAGAAAATTTATACTATTTGTTACACTCAAAGTATCTTTATACTAAAAAGAAATACACATAATATTATAGAAGAATAATTATCTGATTCTAGTGTGATTTTTATTTCTTAATTAAACATCATATTTATAGGAGAATGGCATGACACTATTTAAATATAATCACGGACGCACAGTAAAGGAATTCATGGGCGAAGAGAAGCCCAATAGCAAGGGTCACTGCTTGGCCATAGGTATAGGGTATGTTTTTGAGTAATCTGTTCCGGTGTAAAGTCCATTTTTTCACGAAGGTATTATACGTTATCTCTTTCATCTCCCATTTTTCTCATCTCCAAATCTTAGATCTTGCCCTTTCTTTCTCGTCAAATTTAATCTTCCTTTTCTTCATTTCTAGATCTCAGATCTTGCCCTTTCTTCATCGCCAAATTTCTTCTTCCTTTTCTTTATCGCCAAATTTCGTAGCCAAATCTCAGAGCTCAAACATCATTGCCCGATCTCAAAGCTATCATTCCTCATCTAGGGCACTCAAATGTCAAAGCTCCACACGGCCTGAAATTCGTATTTATCTCTCTAAAAATTTAGGTTTGAAAGTGTGACGACCAATTAAAGTGCCGATCCATTGTCCTTTCGTTGAGAAAAAAATCCAAATCCCATGTCCTCAACTCTATGTCTACAATTAGAAGGTTTGAATAACGTTAGATTAATTCAAATGTATAATTCATTCACTTTTCCTGATTTTGATACTTTCATGAGATGGGTCGATTTGGGTTTTGATTTTTCTAGGTTAAATTCAGTTTATAGACAATTTTATGACGATTATGTTTGATTAATTATATGTTATGTTATGTTTGGAATTCTAGGGAGGGTTGTATATGTCTATTTCACTTTTAGGCTTTCATGACTGTTCCAAACCCTTGTCACTATAATCTTAACAAACTCTTTTGCAAAAAAAATTGAGGTAATTATGGAACTCTGTAAATTTTACATAATTTATAAATTGTGGAAATCAATGGAGTATCTGAATTGGGAGGGAAATAGTACTTTTTATCTCCTTATTATCTTATGTTGTTTGTTGTAGTGAATCATATTAGTAATAATTGTGTTTAAGATCCTTATATGGCGTCTACTCTTATAAAGAAGATAACTTGGGTCATTTGAAAATTTTACTAACAACTTTTAGCAGTGTGTGACGCCCCCAAAACAGGAATACATCACCTATTCTGAGTCGCCAAATACATGGTACAGAATATAAATACAATCTTAAATATACAACATGAGCTGTGAGTTTGAATAAAAATATTGTTTACTAGAGAGTATACAAATTCAAAAGGAGTCCGCATTACTATTATTATCACACTATTTCACAGAATAGTGAGGACTACTAATGTAAACATCTAGGACCATCACTCTGTTCCCCGACTAGTTCCAACTACGTTCTCATTTCCTGAAGAGAACAGTGAAAAAAAGGTGAACTCAACTAGCCCAGTAAGAAATATTATGACTAAGATAATGCAGAATATATTATCGTTAGCCTTCAACAGTGTTAAACTAATACAATATAATAAACATCAAGTTTAACTGCAGCGAAACAAGTAATCCATTAGAAGAGTCAAGTAGAGAATAAAATCAACTATCTTCTATGATTTAAAAAGGTTTTTCATCACTTTTATCGCTGAGACTCAGCTTAATAAATAATTCACATCATTAAATCATCCCAGCACTACAGGCCAAAGATATATTCTTTTAGTATCACGACCACGAATTAGTCATGCACTACGGGCCAAAGATAATCGTGTTTTCATCAACGGTCCTGATCATGCCATAAAATAATTCATCTTTGCACCCTTGGCCGAAGAGAATCCATAGCCACAATCATACCAAAAACTGTCCATCAATGCACTACAAGCCAATGAGGACTTTTTCCATATCATTTGTAATATTACGGTCATGATTATACCGAATAATCTCTGGTCATAATCATATCAAGTCCATCTATGCACTACAGGCCACAGATGACTTTCAACATAATATAAACATGAGGATGATGACAATGACATAATAATTCAATAAAACAAGTTCAAGAATTAATTTATCTAGGAACCAATAACGTCCAAATTGTCAATATAATACTGCTTTGTAGAGTAAAAATCAAGAATGCTCAAAAGAATATTTTCATGAAAAGATACTGGATGAAGCGCAAATATCAAGGATATTCCACTAATTTCATGGAGTATAGAAGTCAAAACTTTAACCAACTGAGTATAATAAAGAATAGAATAACAAAAGAAATCATCAGGCATGCGATAGACCGCACAGACAGGTTATTCCAACAGAATAATAAATAACGAAACTAGGTCCGGCGTAAAACGCACAGACAGGATATTCCAACAGAATAATAAAGACGAAATCAGGTCCGGCGTAAAAGGCACAGACAAGATATTCTAACAAAATAATAAATAATGGAACCTGGTCATGCGTAAAACACAAACATTATGTTCCAACAGAATGATAAATAATGGAACCAGGTCCGGCGTAAACACACAGACAGGATGTTCCAGCAGAATAATAAAGAATGGAATAACAAAAGAATTTCACCAAGTATAGGGTAGCCCGCGTATACAGGTTATTCCAACAGAATAATAAAGGATGGAATAACAGAAGTTCTCTTCATGGATAAGAAAGAAATAATACTCCTTACCTTAGAATAAACTGGATATAGAAGTGAGGAAGTAGCGGAATACTTTTCTTCTTTCTCTCTATAATTTCTTTTTATAATTATTGCTCTATAGCTTTAGTGAATTGGTGAGAAATGAAGGAAGAATGAGCTTTTATTTATAGGAAAATATAGTTTCGATAATTGCACGGTTTGGGGCTTGAAATATTACAGTATAATACCTTCCTCTTTTTCTTCACTTTTAATTTAGTCCTGCAAGTATTATCAATCTTGCACCAACTCTCCTAATAGTAAATAATGTGAATCAATAGTAAATCATGTGACTCAATATTTCTAATCATGTGATAAAAATAATTACAGTATAGTACCTCCATCTATACCTCCATTTTTAACTTAGTCATACAAGTATTATCAATCTTGCACCACCACCCCTAATAGTATAAGAATGTGAATCAATAGTATTGTGACAACCCGAGAAATTAGAAAATTTATGAAAATCTTAAATGATTGATTTAAGGTTAAATAATAGACCTAGATAGAAAATAAGTGTATGCGTATGCTGATATTGGGATTGAATTTTGAGGATTTCAAAATTCGGTGAAGGATATAAGTGAATTATTCAGGATTAAGTGTTTATGTGATTATGATCTGTGTATATGGTTATGTTCTGTGTACAGAATGTGGTTAAGGGTCAATGGTTGACCAGATAAATTATATCTGTAACAAACCCTAAGAATATATTAAGAACGACAAAGTTTGGTTAGAAAATCCTAGCGTTTAACAAGAAACCCTATAAATCGGTTCTAGAAACCCTAGTTTCAGTTCCGGGAATCTGAAACCCTAATTCGGTGCATGAAACCCTAAATTGAGAACTTAATGGCATAAGTGTAAATAATTAAAATATTAATTAGGTTTAATCTTGACAATTGATTACAAAACCCTAATTCTAAATTTAAAACCCTAATGCCAGATCTGAAAACCCTAGTTTCAGATTCTGTTAAATTGAAGCCCTAATCTGGGAAATTAATGGAGAATTATAATGCTTATGATGTATTAATTAAGTATTAATTAGGGTAAAAGGTTGATTAATTAACAAACCCTAATTTCTAATTTATTGAACCCTAATTGTTCCGTCAGAAACCCTAATGCTCAATTCTGGATTTAATTGCTAAAATTAGCAATGTTAATTAGGAAACCCTAATCCTAATTATTTCGATTTATGAGTAATTAGAAACCCTAATCTAATTACGAATATTTAATTTCTAAAATTAGAAAATTAATTTTTCTATTAGAAACCCTAATTAGCGGTTTATAAACCCTAATGACCATTTTGACCCTAATTGCGTAACTAGCAATTTTAATTAGAAAATACTAATCCTAATTAGTAAGATTTTAGTATGAGTAAGGAATTTTAATATAATTAGTAAATACTAATTATAAGTTAAAAATGTTAATTTTTTTATTTTGAAAATCGAAATTCGAAAATGTAGAAATTAGATTACAAAGTTAAGGGTTAAACCTTAAACCCTAAAATGATCCAAACCCTAACCCTAAGGGTTTGCAACACATGGAAAATCTAAAAATTAAAGAAAATGTAGTGCATATAGAATTGTGTGATATGTGAAACATGATAGATTGTTAAATTTGCTGGGCTGTCGAGCTCAATCTTGCAAACATAAACTTTTTGCAGGTTAATGATGTTAGACAATATTATTTGCTATACGGATGATGAAGATTGAGCGATGTATAAAATGAATACATTTTCTTGATTTAGAAATGGTATAGATCTATGATTGATAGTTTTATCAAATGAAATTTTCAGTTATGTACAGTTTGAAGTGTTGTATAGATAAATAAGGTTTATTTTGAAATGAGAATAGATATGATTCTTAAATAAATGAATCATCGATAGAAAAGATAATGCCAAGTTCAACTTGGGGCAATATATGGGACTATCTTGTAATAGAATAGTTTGAAAATAATGTTATGAGTCAACTAACTTATGAATTGTGTATAAGTTAAGGTTACTCGATTTTGGGGAATAGTGTGTAATGTAATGTATAAACAATTTATGTTTATATCTTTCGCAAATATTTATAGAAATAGTATACCGGATCCGCGGCGATTCGGGGCCCGCATTCGGGGATGCTACAAGTACCCCGTGTGTAAGGTCCCAACTTTTTATAAATAAAGATTTAATTTCTCTAATTATTATTTTGAAATAATAAGGGGTTGATTTGATTAATGTGGTTAGTTATAGGTAAAATGCGCAAATATTTCAAATAAACAAGTGGTTATAAAATACTCATTGTTGTCGGAGAATATTCGTTTGGTCGTGGAATATTCTTGCTGTCGGGAAATATTCGTACGACGGCGCAGCCTTGTGTGGGCCTCATAACGGAAAGCGATTGGATGAAGAAAACGACAAGTATAAGTTGTTTATAAATAACGGCGCAGTTGTTACCGTTAATACTGTTGGAATACCTGGTGGTTAAAATACAGTCATACGCATTGTTGCACAGTAGCACACGATATTGCACCAATTATTGATTCTTACGTAAGAAGGCACTACTCAATAATTGTTACAGTAATTATTGTTCAGTATTTTATTTTATTGATTCAATAATTGCAGCGTTGATATTTTATATTACTGTTGTTTCAATAATTGTCACTACACAGTATTTTCCATTATCGAAGCAATAATTCATATTATTTGAATAATATTATTAGAAAACATTATTGGCAATGTTTAGAAAGTTCTGTCTAATGAGAGGTTTGGTCACTTAAGTTTGGTCACTTAATTGCGCGCTAGTAAGGAGAAATTCTTATTGAAAAACCCGCTCTTTCCTGGGAACGGCCTTGTTGCCAGTACTGTGATTCTGTAATATTTTTTGTGAATAATTAATTATTAATTTATATGATGAGAAAAATATTGATTTTATGTGGATATAGATGGAGAAAATTTTTAAAGTGACAATTGTTAAAAAATTGATATTTTATCTTTTCTGATAAAATAATATTTTATTATATTATTATAATAGAATAATATGATATTTTTACAATAAATGTGGGATATATGAGTATATGAGGAGGAAGAGTATTTTTGTTACAATTAATGTTTAACACATGTTTTGTGTGTCGGTGGACCCCATTTTTTGACTGAAATTTTTTTATAGCCTGTAAAATCGTCCGTATGTAGATTTCGGTCAATTTCTATTTGGATTTTGAAAAACTTTCTTCTACAAAGTTGTAGAGAATTGAATTTCCTATAAAAAGTCGCGAGATTCGATTTTTTTGATAAAAGAGCTATTTATTATGAATTATTGAAGTTTTGAAGTTCCGAAATAATTGATTTTTGGAAGTTTTATTTATTTTTATTAATAAAAAAGTTTTTTATATGTTGTGGGCATCTTTAACATGTGCATGGTGGCTGAATTCAGATTCAAGATGTGGGCGTATGAATTTTGTATATATATAATATTATTATATTTAATTTTCTGCTTTGGTGTTCTAAGCAATTTCCTATAAATAGGGTGTTTAGGTTAGAATTGAAAATCACACCAGAAACTAAAGATTTCTCTCTCTTTCTCTCTCTATGATATCGAGCGTATTTTTTGAGTATTTTAGTACTTTGAGTATTGCTATACGGTGCAAGTTCTTTCATCACTATATCAAGTATTCCAGTCAGAAGTACTATTTTTTTTTAGGTAAGGATGTTATTTTCTTCTCAAATGATATTATTTCTTCAATATCATTATGCTAAAATATTGGTTGAAATTTTTTATCAAATTTAGAACTTTTTCATGTCGGGGTTACTATTCAAGAGTTACTATTCACGAGTTACTATTCATGAGTTATTATTCACGAGTTACTATTCACGAAGCATGATGATTTTTTTATGAAATTTCTATCTTTTGGTGTCGGAGTTATTATTCACGTATACGGCACTATTCACGTATATGACACTATTCACGAATACGACACTATTCACATAAAAAAAATTAAATTTTCATTTTTCATCCAAGATATCTATTATGGATACTAGTTTTGATTGTATCCATGTTTTGATCATTCTTGAATTTTACTTCACTCTGGTTATTTATGAAGTATTTTTGAACTTGAATTATTTAAGGTACGAATCCTTAATATTTGTTCTTTTGTTTCACTGGATTCGTTTTCTTTAAAATATTTTTCATCATCCTCAGTCCTAAATGATGATATTACTCAATATCTTTGGCCTGTAGTGCAAAGATGAATGATTTTTTGATGAATATCTTTGGCGCGTAGTGCAAAGATGAACAGGTGTTTAGATGAACATGACCAACTGATGAATATCTTTGGCCCGTAGTGCAAAGATGAACAGGTGTTGAGATGAGCATGACCAACTGATGAATATTTTTGGCCTGTAATGCAAATATGACTATTTGATTCAAGATGTATATTGATTGATGTTACAGGGTTAAAATATCGACGATGGACTTTTAAATTCATAGATGATAGTAGATTTCATTCTCTACTTAACTCTTCTAATGAATTATTGTTTCCGCTGCAGTTGTTGATCTAAAACTTGTTGTCTATTGTATTCTATCAGATTTTTTCCTGTTGAAAACTAAGGATAATTTTTTGTACATTATCTTAGTCATAATATTATTTACTGGGCTAGTTGAGCTCACCCTTTTCCTTTTTGTTCCATTTTTCTTCTCAGGAGGCGAGAATATAGCGGGAACTAGTCGGGGTGTGGAGTGATGGTTCAAGATAGCTATTTTAGTAGTCCTCACTATTTTGTAAAATAGTGTATCAATAATTGTAATGCGGACTTTATTTGAGTGTGGATATTGTCTAGAAGACAATATTTGTATTTAAACTCACATTTTATGTGTTGTCGTATTTTGCACGACAATTGTATTAATGAAGTTGTAGTTATTTTTGTACCATGTATTTGGCGACTCAGAATGGGTTGGATGGATTGGACCTATTTTGGGGGCGTCACAGTTGGTATCAGAGCTTAGGGATATGATCTCTGGCGGAGATCGGGGAATAGAACTAGGAGGGGAGAGACGAGTAAATCCTTTGCTAGTGTGTCTTATCTAAGCTTATTTGTTGGTCGGTCATAATATAGGGGTATTATGTGATTTGTTAATTTGTTTAATTAACCCTTGTTTTATGGCAGTATTTAAGAATGTCGACTGAGAATGTTAACAATGGAGTAAATGAGACCGTGGAGACACCTTTGCTCACCAACGAGGAGAACGCGCAACAGGCTGACAATGTTCCTCCTGTGAACAACACCACTGAGCAGATGATGGACGATGTTATGTTTAGGAACTTTCTAGAATTCATGCAAAATCAAACGAGAAAGACTACTGTTCAAAATGCAGGTGGAAACACTGACAACTCACGGATGGTCACCGCTAAGCAGTTCAAGGATTTAGGACCGCCAGAGTTTTTTGGAAAGCCAGAACCATTTACGGCAGAGACGTGGATAAAGCAGATCACTAAGATATTTGATGTCTTGGGATGCTCAGAGGAGCAAAAGGTTCCTTTCGTCACTTTCATGTTACGAGGAGAGGCAGATTATTGGTGGGAATCCGTAAAGCGTACTCAGCCTACCGCACTGAAGATGTATTGGGAGAAGTTCCAAGAATTGTTCAATGACAAGTACTTTCTCGAAAGTATTCGTCACATGAAGGAGGTAGAGTTCATCAAGCTGGAGCAAAACAATATGAACGTGTCGCAGTACGAAGCTAAGTTTGTCGAGTTGTCCCGATTTGCATCGCATTTGGTTGATAATGAGGAGAGAATGACGCGAAAGTTTCTGCGAGGTTTGAAACCCAAAATACGTCAATACCTCATTTCTCACAAACTTTGTTTATATTCAGATGTTGTGAATAGGGCTCAGTTATTGGAGCGCGATAATGAGTTTGCTCAACTGAAGAATAACGACCAACAACTCGATGATAATCGTACCGGTGGTAACGGTCATCGGAACAATGATAACCATCGTGGAGGAAATTATCATGCCAGAAATGGTAACCACTTCAGTGGTAATCATGGCCAAGATAATAGAAGAAATAACTCAAGTAGAAATTTCAAGAAGAAAAGATTTAACGATGACGGGAAGATGTCGGCAGCAGCATCAGCACCAACACCAGCAACGAATTTTAGAGGAGGAGAAAGGCCGCCAGTTAGATGCTACAGATGCAGAGAAGAGGGACACATAAGTCCAAACTGCTCACAACCTTCCAAGGTATGTTATAATTGTGGAAAGGAAGGTCATATCGCTCGAGATTGTACGGTAGCGAAACCTAGTCCAGCGAGGATGGTAACTCAAAAGGCTGTCCTGGACAAGTCAAAGTCAACGGTTCCTAGAAGATCGTTTTTCGTGACTGGTCAGAATGCGAGAAACCCGAACGAAGTTAGCACGGGTTAGTTAATTATAAATTCTTATGAAGTTTATACCTTATTAGATACCGGTTCTACCCATTCATTTATCTCTTCTGCTTATACTCAACGTTTAAACTTGACTCTGGAGAAAATTAGATTTTGACTTATTTGTTGAAACTCCGTTATGAGAAACTTTCGTTACATCCACTGTTTATAAATCTTGTTTGATCCAAGTTGGCACCATCGCATTACCTGTTGACCTTATTTCTTTAAATATACTTGTTTTTGATATGATTTTGGGGATTGATTGATTAACTACTCGTCATGCCAAAATTGATTGCTTTCGTAAGGTTGTTTGTTTTCATATTCCTAAGCAACCTGTTATTCGAATTCATGCAACCAAACCTTTGAAGTCAAACACTTTTATATCAAGCCATAAAGTCATTCGTTTATTGAAAAATGAATGTCAAGTTTTCTTAGCCATGTTATGGACTTGAACAAAAATACGTCAGATTTGAATGATATTTCTATTGTTAGTAAATTTCCTGACGTATTTCTTGAAAAATTTCTTGGCTTACTCCCAAAGTGTGATATTGAATTTTGTATCGACTTTGAACCCGGTACAAAACCCATTTCTAAAATCTCATGGCTCCTATTGAACTTCAGGAGTTAAAAATTCAACTGTAGAAGTTTGTACCCGAGCCTCTATCTGGTGAATTCTTTTGTGGAATGCATCAATGCCAGACTCTCCGTAGGGGACGCCATATTCGTGCGATAGTAAACTGATAGGTGTCATTGTGACGTGTTATCCAAGGTTGGGATATGAGTCACAGTTGAGAGCAACCTAAGTCAGTAATCGAAATATGTAGATTTCTAGGCTTAGTTGGTTATTATCGGAGATTCATTGAAGGATATTCTCGAATCGCTATTCCATTAACGCAGCTGACTCGTAGAGATACAAAATTCGAATGGAGCAAGAAATATAGGAAGTGCTTCGAAGAACTCAAGAGGAGACTCATTTCGGCACATGTTCTGACCATACCATCCTGGAAAAGCGAACGTGGTAGCTGACGCGTTGAGCAGAAGATCGTATAAGTTTACAAGTGCGAATATACGAACCTACGTGAAGATAGTAAATATACGATTAGAATCGACTTTAATCGATAAATTTAAAGATGCTCAAGCTACAGACCTGGAGTTGATGAATATGAAGAAGAAGATGCAAGAAGTCGTTATTCCAAAAGCGAGAATCAACGATGTGAGGAAAGCTCAACCCTTCGATTTATTAGTCCATTTAAAATCCTTGATCGAATCGGAACTGTGACCTATAGACTCGTTTTACCGCCAAGTATTACGCGTGTTCATAACATTTTTCGCGTATCTCATTCCAGCAACGATTGTGGAAAATTTTTAAAGTGACAATTGTTAAAAAATTGATATTTTATATTTTCTGATAAAATAATATTTTATTATATTATTATAATAGAATAGTGATGATATTTTTACAATGAATGTGAGATATATGAGTATATGAGGAGGAAGAGTATTTTTGTTGCCTTAAATGATTAACACATGTTTTGTGTGTCGGTGGACCCCATTTTTTGACTGAAATTTGATTATAGCTTGTAAAATCGTCCGTATGTAAATTTCGGTCAATTTTTGTTTGGATTTGGAAAACATTTCTTCTGTAAAGTTGTAGAGAATTGAATTTCCTATAAAAAGTCGCAAGATTCTAATTTTCTGATAAAAAGGTTATTTATTATGAATTATTGAAGTTCTGAAGTTCTGAAATAATTGATTTTTGGAAGTTTTATTTATTATTATTAATAAAAACGTTTTTTATATGTTGTGGGCATCTTTAACATGTGCATGGTGGCTGAATTCAGATTCAAGATGTGGGCGTATGAATTTTGTTTATATATAATATTATTATATTCAATTTTCTGTTTTAGTGTTCTAAGCAATTTCCTATAAATAGGGTGCTTAGGTTAGAATTGAAAATCACACCAGAAACTAAAGATTTCTCTCTCTTTCTCTCTCTATAATATCGAGCGTATTTTGTGAGTATTTTAGTACGGTGCAAGTTCTTTCATCACTATATCAAGTATTCTAGTCAGAAGTACTATTCTTTCTAAGGTAAAGAATGTTATTTTCTTCTCAAATGATATTATTTCTTCAATATCATTATGATAAAATATTGGTTGAAACTTTTTATCAAATTTGGAACTTTTTCATGTCGGGGTTACTATTCATGAGTTACTATTCACGAAGCATGATGATTTTTTTGTGAAATTTCTATCTTTTGGTGTCGGAGTTACTATTCACGTATACGGCACTATTCACGTATACGGCACTATTCACGAATATGACATTATTCACAGAAAAATTAAATTTTCATTTTTCGTCCAAGATATCTATTATGGATACTAGTTTTGATTGTATTCATATTTTGATCATTCTTGAATTTTACTCCACTCTGGTTATTTATGAAGTATTTTTGAACTTGGGGTTGATTCTCGCACAATCTTATCATACTCAATCTTTAGGTACAGAGTCACCCAAAACATCTATACAAATTAGCACGTCCTTTTGGCTCGGAGGACTGAAAAAGACTAACGTAGTCGCTGTTTCTGGAATATTGGAGTACTCTTACAAGTATGCTTTATTTTTATTGATTTAATTTATTGTTTTCATCTAACTGGATGAGATGATTCAGGTGTGTCATTTATAACTAACCAATCCAGTGTAATTTCTCTTTAACAAAATTGTTACAAGTACAATACTACTCTACTAGGACTTGCTGTAAGACCCCGAATTTTATAAAATAAAATTATTCAATTTTCTTATAATTATTATATTATTTTGTAAATGGTTAAATTCATAAAAGGTTAAAGTTGAGGGTGATATGTGAATTTTTTTGCAAAGAAAGCAAGTTGTTATAAAATATTCGTTTGGTCGGGGAACATTATTTTTGTCGAAAATATTCATACGACGACACAATCATTGGTGGATCCCACAACAGAAGTATTGTCGTAGTTAGAAAACGACATAATTATCTTTTTATAAAAATAACGACGAAAGTGTTACCGTTGAAACTGTTGAACTACCCGATAGTAAAAGTACAATAATACGCGTGATTGCATAGTAACACACGGTATTGATTATTGATGCTTACGTGAGAAGTCACTTAGTTGTACTCAATTATTGCTACAGTAATTGATGTATCATATCTCTCATATTATTGATTCAATTATTATCACAGTATCATCTGTATAATGTATTATATTATTAAATTAATAATTGAGACGACGAAGTTATTCATATTATTATTTGCAATATTGACAATGTCTAGAAGTTTTGTCAAGGAGAGGTTTGATCACCTAATTGTGCGCCAATAAGGAAAAATCCTTATCGGAAAGCCCTCTCTTTTCTGGGAACGACCTGGTTGTTAAATATTACGAGTTATAATAATAATGATGAATAAGTTCATGTTGATTAAAGATGAAATTGATAGTTCCATTGTGTTAAAATTATTAGTGTTAGTGAAAATAGACATTTATTTCGATAATAATTGATGTCTGGAGGTTATATTGACCAATCGAGTAATTAATCGGATAAATGAGCAATTAATTGCTATTAATTCACATGATTATAACTATTTGTTCACATGTGTGTACTATTGATTCACATTCTTGTACTATTAAGGGAGGTGGTGCAAGATTGATAATACTTGCATGACTAAGTTAAAAATGGAGGTATAGATGGAGGTATTATAATGTAATTCGTATGTTCACATGTTTAGAACTATTGAGTCACATAATTTACTATTGATTCACATGATTTACTATTAGGGTAGGTGGTGCAAGTTTGATAATACTTGCAGGACTAAATTAAAAATGAAGGAAAAGAGGAAGGTATTATACTATAATATTTCAAGCCCCAAAACGTGCAATTATCAAAACTATATTTTCCTATAAATAGAAGCTCATTCTTCCTTCATTTCTCACCAATTCACTAAAGCTATAGAGCAATTATTATAGAGAGAAATTATAGAGAGAAAGAAGAAGAGAAGTCTGTAACCTCACTATTCCAGTATCCAGTCTTCTTTTGATGTAAGGGGTATTATTTCTTTCGTATTCATGAAGAGAGTTATTTTCTTTCAATACTCGTAAGGGTTGTTATTCCATTCTTTATTATTATGTTATAATAATCTGTCTATGCGAAGTACCGCATACATAGTGAAATTCTTCTGTTATTCCATTCTTTATTATTCTGTTGGAATAACCTGTCTTTGCGATCTATCACGTGTCTGATGAATTCAGTTTTTATTTCATTCTTTATTATTCTGTTAAAACATCCTGTCTGTGCAAATTACGCATGACCTGATTCCATTCTTTATTATTCTGTTGGAACATCCTGTCTGTGCGAATTATGCATGACCTGGTTTCATTCTTTATTATTCTGTTAGAATAACATGTCTGTGCGGATTACGCACGACTAGTGAATTCTTCTGTTATTCCATTCTTTATTATTCTGTTGGAATAATCTGTCTACGTGGATTACCGCATGGCGACAAAAATCCATTTGCGATTTCATATATGCTATTATACTTAGTTGATTAAAGTTTTGGCTTTTATACTCCATGAAATTAGTGGAATATCCTTGATATTTGCGCTTCATCCAATATTTTTTCATGGAAATATTCTTCTGAGCATTCTTAAATTTTACTCCACAAAGCAGTATCATGTTGATAATTTGGACGTTATTGATTTCTGGATAAATTAAATTATAAATTTTTACAAATTTATCCTTAAACTTGTTTTATTGAATTCTTATGTCATTGTCATCATCCTCATGTTTATAATATATTGAAATTCATATGTGGCCTGTAGTGCATGAATGGACTTAGTATGATTATGACCAAGAATTATTCGGTATAATCATGACCGTAATGTTACAAATGATGTGGTAAAAGTCCTCATTGACCGTAGTGCATTGATGGACAGTTGTTGGCATGATCATGACCATTGATGAATACACGAATATCCTTGGTCCGTAGTACATGGATAATTTGTGGTCGTAATACTAATGAATATCCTTGGCCGTAGTGCAGGGATGATGTGGTTTATTTATTAAGTTGAGTCTCAGCGATAAAAGTAATGAAAAACCTTTTAAATCATAGAATATAGTAGATTTTATTCTCTACTTGACTATTCTAATGGATTGCTTGTTCCGCTGCAGTTAAACTTGATGTTTGTTATATTTTATCAGTTTAACACTGTTGAAGGCTAACGATAAATTATTCTGCATTATCTTAGTCATAATATTTCTTATTGGCCTAGTTGAGCTCGCCCTTTCTTTCACTGTTCTCTGCAGGAAATGAGAATATAGTTGGGACGAGTCGGGGAACTGATTGACGGTCCAGATTATTTTAGTAATCATCACCATTCTATAAAATAGTGTGACAATAAATGTAATGAAGACTCCATTGAGTGTGGATATTGTCTAGATGACAATGTTCTTATTAAAACTCTTAGATTATGTTTTGTCGTATTTTACACGACTGTTGTATAATTAAGTTGTATTTGAATTTTGTACCATGTATTTGGCGACTTAAGATGGGTGATGCATACCTATTTTGGGGGCATCACACTTACAACTTTTATATTTTTTCTATATGTAAGCATGCT
Source organism: Panax japonicus (assembly GCA_020205505.1). Taxonomy (NCBI): domain Eukaryota; kingdom Viridiplantae; phylum Streptophyta; class Magnoliopsida; order Apiales; family Araliaceae; genus Panax; species Panax japonicus. The sequence continues at coordinate 85,393,535 of CM035107.1, forward strand.
GACATTTGAAACAGAAAATGTCAACTAAAAGACATACTTCCACAATCCTAATTTAAAATTTTAATTTGAATTGATAGTGTAAGAAAACCATTTTGTCATAGTCAAACGGTTTTACACAATAACAAGAATTATAAACTGAATTTTATAATTATATCACTTATCAAAGTATAAGTTCCTTATGCCAGAAGGAATGGTAAAATGTTCAACTAGTTTAGATATATCATTGTTTCTGCTTCCTATGTATCCCCCCTCCTGAACGCATAAAGTTTGTGTGAAAAATTTATTTTTTAAAAAGAAAGAATTTGCTATCATTTTGTTGCATGGAGTCTCAAATAAAATGTCAATGATGCATGAAGTCCATTAGCACTTATCTAAACTCGTCATCAGACACTAATTATATACTTCATGTTACTTATATCTTTTCTTGTTATGCAAACTTTAATCTTAAGATGTTTGGTGCTTGCGTTGTTTACCGTAACAAATTATAGATGTTTAATTTTGTCACTAATGGGTCATTAGTAAACGTTTTACTTTTCTTTTGTTTATTTGTTATTGAAAATAAACTATCACAGGGAAATTTAATTCTTTCTCCCCCCGGCCTTCTTGCCTTCCTTAGTATTCTCCCACATAATTTGCAAGTTTCTTTACACCATATATGTTGATGCTTAAAACAAAGATCTATTGAAAGCAACTTGTAATTTTAGTGCAGTGATTGGACAAGGGGCATTTGGTCCTGTTTACAAATTAAGCTTAAATGTCATCTAGTGAGATTGTTGTTGTTAAAGTGCTTGCAACTGATTCTAAACAAGGGAAAAAGAGTTCCAGACAGAGGTAATTATGGTTAATTTAATTATTTTGCTAAGTAATTGTGGTTAATTAATTGAAACAGTCCAAATTTATCAATATTTATAACAAGCACATATAGATACGTGCCTTGAAGTTACAGATTGTTTTAATCACTATTTAGTATCTCACAACTTTCTCATATTGGTGTTGATAACTAATAGTTGTTGGCTAATTTTGATGTTTTGACTTAAAAACTCAAAACCATGGGAGATATTGGGTTTTGCCACTGTGCACAACCTCTCTACTCTAAATGTGCTTAACATATTCTTCAATCTGTGCGACATTTTTATTTATACATTCTAACCCTTTGTTTATCTATATTTCTTCTTAGGTTACATTATTGGGACGACTACATCACAGGAACCTAGTTAATTTGGTTAGATATTGTGCTGAAAAAGGGACAACACATGCTTATATATGTCTACATGAGTGAAGGTAGTTTGGCTTCTCATTTGTATGGTAAGTTGCCTGCAAATTCAGTTAAATGATTAACTACATGACTACTAAATTGGTTAACGTGTCTAATTTTTCTTTCGATCTTTTTTTCGTGTGTATTTATATACAAATATTGTAAGACCCCAACTTATTATAAATAAAATTAAATTTCCTCTAATTATATTTGTGAATAATAAGGTATTAATTTGATATAATTCTCTGGTTATAGGTGAAATGTGCAAATTTTGCAAAATATGCAAGTGATTATAAAATAATCATTGTTGTCGGGAAATTTTTGTTTGGTCGTAGAATATTCTTGTTGTCGGGGAATATTCGTATGACGGCGCAGTCATTTGTGGGCCCCATAATAGAATAACTTTCGGATGAAGAGAACGACAAGTTAGAGTTTTTATAAATAACGGCGTAGTTGTTACCGTTAACACTGTTGGAATACCCGGTGGTTAAAATACAGTAATATGCGTGGATGCACAATATTGATGAATTATTGATCCTTACGTAAGAAGGCACTACTCAATAATTGTTACAGTAGTTACTGTTCAATATTTTATTTTATTGATTCAATAATTGCTGCGTTGATATTTTAAATTATTGTTGTTTCAATAATTGTCACTGCACAGTATTTCCCATTATCAGATCAATAATTCATATTATTTGAATAATATTATTAGATAGCACTATTGTCAATGTCTAGAAAGTTCTGTCAATGAGAGGTTTGGTCACCTTATTGCGCGCCAATAAGGAGAAATTCTTATTGGAAAGCCCCCTCTTTCCTGGGAACGGCCTGATTGTCATAAATGTGATTTTGTAATATTATTTGTGAATAATTAATTATTGATTCATATAATAAGGAAATATTTATTTTATGTGGATATAAATGTTGGATATATTTATTGTGGTTAAAAATGAAGAAGTTAATGTTGAGGTGTTTTATCAGTATTTTTGTCGGAATGAAGATATTAAAAATTAAACCAGTATTTTGAGATAGATTGTGTGAGTTATAATTTTTAATCTGACCGTTGGATCGTTGTAATTTTTGGATATATTATACATATATAAGTTGAGTATATGTCCACAAAATTTGAATCGTTAAAAATGAACGTATGATTTGTTATGAATTTTAAGAGGTGACTGATTCAGAAATTAGTTTTATAAATGATTTTGGTGGAAAATTCTAAAATTGAGTGGGCCCCACTTGTGGTTGGTGAAGAAATGTGCTGAATTTATTTCAAATGTGGTGGGTGGGAATAGTAGCAGGTAAAGCCATCAGGTTGCAGGTCAAGTCTGCTAACATTTTCCTATAAATAGAGGGATAAGTTAGAATTAAAAATAACACCAGAAATAAGTTTTCTCTCTTTCTCTCTCTAGATTATTGAGTATATTTTGTGAGTATTTAGATACTTTGTGAGTTTCTATTCATCAGTGCAAGTTTCCTTCAGCCTTATACCGATATTTCGATCAGAAGTACTGATATTTTGAGGTAAGGGATATTATTTTTTTCATATATGATATTATTTCTTCAATATCATTATGCCGAAGTATTGATCTGAATTTTTAGCAAATTTAAAACTTTTTGTGTCGGGGTTACTATTCACGTATACGACACTATTCACGAATACGACACTATTCACCGAAAAATAAAATTTTCTTCTTTTTGTTCAAGATGTCTATTATGGTTATTATCTTTGATTGTATCCATGTTTTGATCTTTATTTTTGAATTCTGCTTCAAAATTGGTATTTATGAATTATTATAGATATTGGATAAACTGTTATATGAATCCCTACTATTTGTCCTTCCGTTTCACTGGATTCGTTTTCTTTAAAATATTTTTCATCATCCTCAATCCTAAATGATGATATTACTAAATATATTTGGCCTGTAGTGCGAAGATAAATGATTAACTGATGAATATCTTTGGCCCGTAGTGCAAAGATGAACAGGTGTTGAGATGAACATGACCAACTGGTGATACAAATGAATATCTTTGGCCTGTAGTGCAAAGATGAATATTTGATTAAAGATGTATATTGATTGTTGTTACAGGAATAAAATATTGATGATGGATTTCTAAATCTTAGAAGATAGTAGAACTCATTCTCTACTTGACTATTCTAATGGATTGTTGTTTCCGCTGCAGTTGTTGATCTAAAACTTGTTGGCTATTATATTTTATAAGATTTTTCCCTGTTGAAGACTAACGATAATTTGTTGTATATTATCTTAGTCATAATATTCTTTACTGGGCTAGTTGAGCTCACCCTTTTCTTTTTTGTTTCATTTTTTTTCAGGAGGTGAGAACATAGCAGGAACTAGTCGGGTTACAGAGTGATGGTTTTAGAAAGATATTTTAGCAGTCCTCACTATTTCTGTAAAATAGTATTTGAATAATTGTAATGTGGACTTATTTGAGTGTGGATATTGTCTAAAAGACAATATTTGTATTTAAACTCACAGTATGTGTTGTCGTATTTTGCACGACAATTGTATTATTAAAGTTGTAGTTTGCTTTCTGTACCATATATTTGACGACTCAAAATGGGTGTTGTATACCTATTTTATTGGTGTCACAAATATGATGGTCAGGTAGCAGGGAAAGTTTATGGAGCAGCTGGTTGTATTTGTCATACACAGTATCTTATGTTAATATTTAGATTTCTTCTGTTCATCAATGTCATCAGTTGTTTTGATTATAATATCCATTCTGACGATTTTCTGTTGATGAGACACTGTTGGGTTCGCAATTTTGGGCTCTCATGTGCCGTTGATTTTTTAAATTGCAACTCTAATTGTAATCAAATTTTCTTTATTCACCTTTTGCTAATATTGAAGTGTCTTTAACAGGTTTGGGAAGACATGGTGATCCAGGTGCACACATCCGGTACAAACGAATTTTCGATTGTGATTCGATACATACTCGATTGATACAGATTCGATTAGATATTCGATACATTCTCTTATAATATATATATATATATATATATAATTAAATCAAATTAGGATAATTAATTATTATTATTTTATTTGTGATTTTATATTTGTAAAGTGTAATAGTAAATATAATTTCTCGTTTCTAAGTAAAATTACAAATTCAATTTACAATTATATTTATTATAAAGTTCGTTATTACGTGGAGAGTCGAATCTGAGCTTCAATTTGAAGCTCGCGAGTAGTTTGTTCGATAATTTTTTTTAAATAAAATTCGAAATCGAGTATGAATTTAATATTTTGAATCGAATTTGAGCAATTATCTGTTCATTTCGATTCGACTTAACTCATTTACCCCCTTTATTATAACCAAATGTTAGGTCCTACTTTTTACTACAAAAATAAATAGCCGTGCACATGCTATATATAGACAGCTCTCCTAACACCTAATTTAAGTACTTTCGCGCGGCATGCCCAAAAAGTCGTTTGGCAAATATGCTGTATGCATAGGGAAGGAATAACTAGGAAAATAAAATTTGTACATTTATCATTTATTATTTTTATCATTTCATTTCATTTATCCTTCTTAAAATGGAAAAATGAAATTATTTTATAAGAAGGGCATTAATTAAATAGGTGGAAGTTTGGCAAAAATCTCCAAGAAGTCAAAATGGGTAAGCTAATTAAACTCCTTCACCCCACCCCACCCCACCCCACCCCACCCCTCCCCTGAATATCCTACTTCTTCCTCTTCACACAAACAATACCTGCCCCTTAAATTCCTTCCTTTCTCATCAAACTTTTCTTCCTCAATATATCTAATAAAAAATGAACCTCTTAAGCATGATGAGAGAAATACCCATACATATTTAAAGTCAAAAGTTCATTTTTTGAGTACCATCAATATTCATATTATTTGCATACAAGCAATATTCAATAATATTTGTCATTTTTTGAGCTCCACATATTTTTAATGATAATAATATAAAATTACATAATCTATTTAATTTTGTCACCGCGGTTAAACTAACAATTTACATGCATTCTTTGTAGTGTAGTATTAATTTTACAAATGAATTTGAGTGAGTTAAAACTCCCTGGCCTCTCCCATGCTTTAATGAATTAATAGTACAAAAATAAATAAATATAGAGCACTTCATAAGAATCTTAATATTATGCATCATTTTGTGTTACAAAAGTATACTCCTCTCATTAATTTGCAAAAATTTTAAATTTTAAATTTACGTAATTTAATGTTGGATATAATAATTTTGTACTTGAAATATTTTTTGAGCAACAATATTAATTAACTAGCTGGGTCTCGTGCCTCCGGCACTGTATGGACAACATGATTTATCTCAAATTTTGAACGACCAAAATAATTTATTGAGTGAGCTAGAAATTTAAAGTCATTTGTATTTTATTAAATTATTATTAGATTATTAGATAGATAGATGTATTTTATTAGATAGATGTATAAACGGTGAGATTTATCCCAAACTTTGGACGGCCCAGATGATTTATTAAGTGCGCGGAAAATTCAAAATCATTTGTATTTTATTAGATAGATGTATTAATAAAAATTAAAAAAATTAATATTAATTTTAAATATTATAATTTCACAAATTGACTAGAAAAAATCAAATCGAATCAAACTCTTTTTGTGTGAAAAAAGAGTAAGAGAAAAAATAACTCTTTTAACATGCAGTAAATTCTTTTTATATTTTTCTTGAAAACACGAATGGGCTTCGAAGGTCCGACCCATAAACAACGGTTAATTCCGGCCGGGCTATGACGATTGGATCACGAAAGGTATGCAACCACGCCGTTGTATGGAAACCCTAGCATGAAGGGGAAGGGGAACCAAACAATTGAAGGCGAAGAAGAAAGCTGAATAATGGAGAAAAGAAAAACAGAAAAAGAATCAATGGCTGAAAAGAACACGAAGAAGACTGAGGGTTGTAGAGGAAACCAGGTCTTCGCTTCTTGCACTTTCGAAAGTCTCGGTCTTCGCCATTCCTTATGCAAACAGCTCAAAGGTTTCCTTCTTTCTCTCTTTAATATATATATATATATATATATATATATATACACACACACTCTCTCTCTCTCTCACTGACACACACACACACACACACATATATATATATATATATATATATATATATATATATATATATATATATAAAATCAATATCAGGTCCGGAACAAAATCCGGGAGTCCGGACCTGATCCGGACTCTATATATATATATATGTTGTGCAGCTTGAAATTCTGAGCAAAATTTTATTTTACAGAGTTTTTTATGTTAAAATTCAGCTGTTCTTTGTTTCGAATTTTTGATTTTGAATCAATGGCAGAAACACTAGTTGTAAAAAGAAGATATTTTTGATTATTTCATATGGTTTTTATCTCGCAGACAAGTTGGGTTTCGAAGTTCCAACCCACATCCAGGCTCAGGCTATTCCTGTTATTCTCTCTGGGAAACACGTGTAATTATCTATTTTGAATTTTCTTTTCTTAATTAAGTATTTTGGTGCCTCTTTCTTGTGGTTTTTAATATTTGGGACGGTATCTGTTTTGAATTTTGGAAATGTAGGCTTGTTAATGCAGCTACCGGGACTGGCAAAACCGTAGTATATCTAGCTCCAGTTGTTCATCACTTGCTGGATTTTGATAAAAAAATCCAACGGTCTGATGGTACTTTTGGTATGATTGTTTTCTTCAGAATATGGATAAGTTAACCTTTAATATCTACTTGGCATAACATTTTTTTTTGTTGGGATAAAAAGTTATGACATGACTATTCACATGAAGTTCATTATAGCTATGCTAGGTAATATACATTCTCAGTTGTGGATGGTTTAAATGGCATTTCACATTTAAATTTGAAGTTTGGAGGGGAGCTTAATGCAAATTAGCTTTCACGTGATTCTAACTTCAAATATGTAACTATTAACTTGAAATAGCGGATGGCATTGGGGTGATTTTTTTATATTTCACATGCATGTGGACTCGTTATTTGCTCTGATTTTTTTTGTTTTTTTGTGGTTACATTGTTTATCATGCTATTTTGTACTCTGCATCTAAAACGTATATGCTTATATGAATTTATTTGAACCAACCCTCTCATGTAAGGAAAACAGAAAAATTGAAAAGAAAAATGTAGTGACATATAACAGTTCGTTGGTGTATAATATTTTGTTATCTGTTTGGATTTTCCCGCTTATGGAATGGTCAATCATGATTCTTGAAATGGTTGGAAATTGTTCGGTGAAGATGTTGCATTGCATTTTATGTTATTGTAAGCTCCATTCTAATAATATTGGATTTGGGGTCAGCTTATGCTCATTGTTAAACTATGGTCTATGATATCATATTTATGCTTTTCCTAGTCATTAGGAACATGACTTCAATTTGCTGATTTATCTGTTATGTGCATAATAGCGTTGGTTCTTGTACCAACGCATGAATTGTGCATGCAGGTTTACGAAATCCTGCAGAAACTGTTGCACCGTTATTATTGGATCGTTCCAGGTTACATTATGGGCGGGGAAAGTAGGTCAAAAGAGAAATCCAGGCTTCGCAAAGGTAGGAAGTCACGAGTTAATTGTATTCATAAGTTGAACTTGTGAGAGTTGACACTTGATGTTCTAATTTTTATACTTGCTAAAAGTTATTTTGTGGAAAAAAATATTCATATTGAGGGTTCAGTTAATTTGTTGAAGCTGAAAAGTTGGCTTAGGCTTATTGGGTCTTTTCATGTTAGACCAATAGCCTACGAGAATAATAATAATATGTTATATGAATGACATTGTGATATTCCTTTCTCTTTTTACTGATTTTTTCCCTTGACCATTGAAAATATATTTTCAAAGTTAATTCCTTATTTTTATTTATCTATTCAAATGTAAGAGTTAGCACACTTGATTGTAATAGCTATTATTAGTGGATGTATCCCTCCCTTTTTTAATTGTTTGAAAGGGCCTTGTCACATCTATGAATTTTTTTTTGTTGCTTTGATTATGATTACATTTTAATTGTTTTTCTTGGTCTGTCTCTCGGGGAATATATCACGGCTTAAACCTTTTATAGGACATTGAGTTGCTCTTCATTTACATCTTGGTTATTGGAATTACTAAATACTGACTACCATTAAGTACTTATCAAAAGAAAAAAAAACTACCATTTAGTAATGGTTCATTACTTTTGGAAACTTAAACGCCATAATGTTTTCTCCCTCTAACCAGAACATATTTTATTTTTGACTTTTTGTTCCATTTGTTTGTGTTTGGTTATGAAAGAGGACGAAAGTGCTGATTTAAATTTATTTATAAATAACATAATTATTATTTGCTATTACGATTTCAGTTGACTGATAGTGTGATAGGTTGATTTTCTGTGAGGATAAACCGATGGATGGCGAAGCCTCATCATCCTTATTACTTTTATTTTTTATTTTGTGCATATGAGCATGTTCGACTCTTTTTATTATATTTGCCCAGTTTGTCTACTGTCGCCTCTAACCACTTGAGCGACCCGCCAGTTCTTATTTAATCAACTTTTGTCTTTCCTATCAGTTGTTTGTTATTTGCATTTAGTTTTGGTCGATGATCTGATTGTTTTTTTTTTCACCAAATGTAATTTCAACTTTCTAATGTGTTCGCACAACTGTCATGATGTCCTTTTTTCGAGAATTTTCTACTGAATTTGGTTCATATGTAGAATTAAGCTGTTTAAAATGCTTCACTCGTTGATGTTTCAAGGCATATCGATTCTTATTGCGACTCCTGGCCGTCTTTTGGATCACTTGAAGAATACGTCGGCATTCATACACACGAATTTGCGTTGGTTAATATTTGATGAAGCTGATAGGTAGAATAAATTCAAATGACACTGCAACTTGTACATTTCTACAATTAATGTCCTGAACTCCTAAATTAATTTTCATGTGGACCTTAACAGGATTCTGGAATTAGGATTTGGTAAAGAGATAGAAGAGATACTTACTATTTTGGGTTCGAGGCAAAATAATGGCAGGGAGAGTGGAGTTCAGAGGCAAAATTTGCTATTATCAGCTACCCTAAATGATAAAGTCAATCATCTTGCCAACATCAGTTTACAAAATCCAGTTACAATTGGTCTTGATGACAAAAAGATGCAACCGAAGCCATCTCACGAGATTAATGGGTCTTTAAAATCTGACGTGGATGTTGCATTAGATTGTTCTGGAAAATTGACAAACCAATCAAATGGAGAATATAAGCTTCCAGCTCAATTAGTTCAGAGATATGTGAAAGGTATACAATGAAGTTCGTGTCTTGATTTGTGACCTTAATTAATTGCAATATTGTTATAGGATTCTGATTAAATTATCCCAACAGTGTCTTGTGGTTCTCGGCTTGTGGTGCTTATTTCCATTTTGAAAAAACTTTTTGACGGATCTGCTTCCCAAAAGGTAAGGCTTACCGTGGATTTCCAAATTACTCATCGTTCATGCATTGTAAAATTGTCTTCATACTTTAATTTCTCCAAAATTCAGATGCTATTAAAAGCAGGTGCTTCTAGCATTAAATTGGGATATGTGTATGCTTCTGGGAGCGAAGGATTTAAATTTAGTATTTTGTGAGATTATTGATATCCTTTGCCATACTAATTTTTCTTCCACACTCAAACATCAAAGAATCTAAGAGTTTACTAGTTCCTAAAGAACTTTGAGTCACAGTAATTGGACAGCTAGGTTAGCAACACGATGTAAATCACTTGGAGATAGATAGTGATCAATTTCCTTATGATTAGTGCTGCAAATGACTAACGTTGAGCCGATCCTGACTTGAAAAACATTTAGTTTGGACTTATTAAGGTTGAGGTTTAGCCTGCAAAAGAGTTGCCAAGCTTAGCTCGTTTAATACTTGAGCTACTCTTAGCTCATTTTACTCTCAAGAGAATATAAAAGAGGATCACAGGCCTGTGTAGACACCTCAACGAACATGTGGATACTCAGCCTGAGGACAATCTTTCAAATACAAATTATTCAAGCTATTTGTGAGCTACTCATGCTCACTTAAATGTTTCATAGAAGATAAAAAATTGTATAAATTTAATGATTAGTACTTTTTTTTTAATTTTTTTTATTTCTGTAATATGAATATAAATATTGTTACATACATATACATTTGCATATTAAAACGTGTAACTTCGTCAAGTTTAAAGAAGTCGAGCATAATTTTAACAAGCTGAGCCGAATTTGGGTAAGTCGTTCAGTATCAAGCCGAGCTTGAGTAGCTTATTTAACTAATTGAACAATATTTGCTTATTGAACTCCTCAAGTTGAGTCAAACTGAGCTTGTGTAGCTTGTGGGTAGCTTGGCTCATCTACAGGCGTACTTATGGCGCATATCTAGAATAATTACCACATCATGTTTACATGCTCGAACACATTGTTCTCCAAGTTCATTGATGACTATTGATAATGACCATTTTAACCTTTCTCCCTATCATCTTGTGGACCATCATTTGGAGAAGCCTATTTTCTACTACATGTTCTTTATTAATGCAGTGGCTTCATTTTTTTGTCATTTCATCCAACAGTTTGGGTAATAAACTTTTGATTTTGCAGATTGTGGTTTTCTTCTCAACATGTGATGCAGTAGATTTTCATTATTCATTGCTGAGTGAATTTCAGTGGCCACCTAATTCACCTCCAGAAGCTGAATGCAATCTCTTTTTGGGTTGCAAAACTTATCGGTTGCATGGAAACATGAATCATGAGGACCGGAGAAGTACATTCAATGCATTTAAAACAGAAAAATCAGCTCTTCTCTTGTCAACAGATGTTTCTGCAAGAGGCTTGGATTTTCCGAAAGTTAGATGTATTATACAGTATGATTCTCCAGGGGAGGCAACTGAATACGTGCACAGGTTTCTTATGATTTTGTGGAATTTGTGTACTACTTTCATATCCATTATTAGTTTTAGGGTGATTATTACCGTTGCTTCAGAGGTCTTTGTTGGATATTTCTAGACTTTGTATCACAAGAAAGATTTTCTTTTAGAAGCATTAAAGCTTCATGTCCTACGGCCATTACATCTTTGTGTCTTGCTATCTAACATAATAGTTGAGCTATATGCTCGGCATCCATATCCATATCCCTGTTATCTCTGCAATCTTTTACTAGGCATGAAACTTAAATTTTTTTGATCCGCATTAAGCTTACTTTCTGAAAACTGAGGTGGTTACCCAGTAGGTGAGATCCACCCCTGCAGTGGAGATGCAGGCATCGAGTCCCCCACTCTCTCCCCCGAGATATGAATTCCTTATATTACCTCTACTCTTTTGGGGGCTGGTTTTCTTAAAACTGTTTCCCTTACGGTGTGACTGGGTTAGTTGAGATTCTTATTCAACATGCAGAAATCCTATCAGATACTAATGAATGCTAATACATCTTGCACAACGCAGGGTTGGAAGAACTGCTCGTTTGGGTGAAAGGGGAGATTCTCTATTATTTCTACAGCCAGTTGAAATCGATTATTTGCAGGATCTGGAGAGACATGGTGTGTTGCTAACAGAGTATCCTCTTCTCAAATTGTTGGATAGCTTGCCATTGTATGGTCATAATCAACATGTCAAGAAGTTTATTTCATTAGAGGTGCATCCCTGGGTGCTTTCTCTACAGAAGGCACTAGAATCCTTAATCTATAGAGAGGTAAGCTTTGTGTATTAATTTTTGTAGTTTGGAAAATTATGAAGTGCTTTCACTAATCTCTTTAGCGTGCATTGGCCCATATTGTTCTGTACTTGTGTTTGAATCTTGCCTAGAGTATCTGAAAAAGCTAACCTTGTAATCAATATTTTCTTGTGTTCATTGACCTAAATGATTAGGTTTTAGGTAATTGTCTTGGTGAAGTTGTCAATTAGCCTAGAAACCACACTTTTATATATTTCGTAAATGTATATTTCTGTCTGCGTACGTCAAACCTAGTATAGTTCATTTAATGAACATCCCTGTTCAACTTCACGAGGTATGTTGTCTGTTCTTTTGAATTATACTAAATGAATCTCAACATTATGCTTCAGTTTCAAAATTTGATAGTATCATCATTTGTTGAAAGCAGGGATGAAAAATGTTTTAGATCAAATAATCTAGAGGTCGTCTCAGTCTGTGATAAATTGATTAGGACACAACCAAGGCATGGTATAATAGAGCAAGCTAAGTCTTTATCTTTTTGTTATTAGTTAGGTTCTGTTTGACTTGGTATTTAAAGTTTGAATTTTTTATTTTCAATTTCATTATTTTTAGGAGTTAGTTTAGGAAGCTACTGTACTTGAATTGTTTTTAAACTCATTTGTTAATTATAAATAATGATCAATGAATAACCAAGAGGTAGATTATGCCTTTATTTTCCTTCTCTATTTTATGCTCTTCATCTCTCTGTAATATGGTATCAAAGCATAATGCCCAAAGGCTCTTTTCGATCCAGCATGTTTAATAGGCCACCATCTATCTTTATTACTAGTGATCAAAGATGACAACTCCAATCAATTCAACAACTCTCAGTACCAATGAATCTCAACTCATCACCATTAACATCTCTGCCCAAGCTCCCCTAAAACTCACCACCAATAACTATGTCTCCTGGAAACTCCAGTTTCAAACATTATTCATCGGTTATGATCTACTTGGTTACATTGATGGCTCAAAGCCTTGCCCACCACCAAATTTTACTGAGAACTCCATAATAACAAAAACAGCGAATCCAACCCATATTTTTTGGGTGCGCCAAGACCAGTTGATTCTCAATGCACTTATAGGATCTCTCGCTCCCACAATCATTCCGTTTATTGCTCGAGCCAAAACCTCTCAAGAAGCCTGGACTATCCTAGCCAACACATATGCCAAGCCGACGCATCAAGCAAGTTAAAAGCCATCTTAAGGATCTGTCTAAGGGTTCTCGTAGCATTACAGATTTTCTTCAGACCGTGAAAGCCCGGGCTGATGAACTTGCTCTCCTTGGTGCACCAATTGATGAAGATGATCTCACAGAGAGAATCCTTGATGGTCTTGGTGATGACTACAAAGAGCTAGTACGTGCTGTTCAAGCTCGGGACACTTCAATCTCCTTCGACGAACTCCATGAAAAACTCCTGAATTTTGAAGTCTCTTGAAAACAAAATCAGAACCATCATCACACTTCCCAGTTTCGGCAAATCCTGCAAGTCGTACAAACTTGGGTTGGCAACCAAATTCTTACCCAGGAAACAACAACACTAAATGGCGTTCATCATCAAATTCTGGAAACAACAGTACGGGCTGGCGTCCATCGCAAAATACCAAAAATCACTCCACTACTTCTTCCCATGTTGGGCCTAATTTCTATCGCAGTGATAGACCTTCCCCACGACCTTATCTTGGATTCTGTCAAATTTGTGGTACGCAGGGCCATACCGCAAAAAAAATGTCCATCTTTTCGTTTTGTACAAATTTAGCCCTCAACAAATCCAAGTCCACCGCCAACCAACTCTACCACACCATGGCAGCCTCGTGCTCATTTTGCTGCAAACACGACTTCCAACACTCCAAATTGGCTACTTGACAGTGGAGCTTCTCATCATGTTACTGACGACTTGAGCAATCTATCTCTTCATGCTCCATATTCTGGTTCTGATGACATAATGATTGGCGCTCGGGTTTCCGCATTACTCACACTGGTTCTACCTCCCTTAACTCTTCCAACACAAAATTTACATTAGATAATGTTTTTTGTGTACCCAAGATGAAAAAGAATCTTATATCCATTTCACAATTTTGCACATCAAATAATGTTTCTGTTGAATTCTTACCTTCTTCTTTTCTTGTGAAGGAACTTTGCACGGGAGCAATCCTTTTGAAGGGGCAGACGAAGGATGGGGTGTATGAATGGCCAGTTTCCTCTCCAACGTCCTCTCCGTTATTAGCTTTCTCTAGTGTCAAGACTACTTCATCTGAATGGCATCATAGATTAGGACATCCTGCCTTTCCCATTTTAAAACACATTGTTTCTCATTATCAGTTAGATTTGTCTTCCTTTATGTCATCTAATTTCTTATGTAATGCTTGTCAATGCAATAAAAGCCACAAATTACCATTTTTCACATCTGTTATTTCTTCTCGACCACTTGAAATTATTTTCTCTGATGTCTAGACCTCTCCTATTGTGTCACATGATGGTTTTAAATATTATGTCATCTTTGTTGATCACTTTACTAAATACATTTGGTTTTATCCCCTTAAACAAAATTCTAAAGTCAAAGTTGTATTTATACGTTTTAAAGCCATTGTTGAAAAACACTTTGAAAATAAAATCCATATCCTTTATTCAGATAATGGTGGTGAATACAAAGTGCTTGCTAGTTTTCTAGCTATACATGGAATTTCTTCTTTTACTACACCACACACACCTGAACACAATGGATATTCCGAAAGAAGACACCGTCACATTGTTGAAACAGGTCTTTCTCTACTCTTTCATGCCTCATTACCTTTAACCTTTTGGCCTCAATCCTTTGCTACTGCAGTCTACCTAATTAATAGAATGCCAACTCCAACACTAAATTTTTCATCTCCTTTTGAGAAATTTTTTGGCACAACCCCTAACTACTCAAAACTTAAGATATTTGGTTGTTTATGTTATCCTTGTCTTCGTCCTTACTCTTCCCACAAGCTTGATGCTCGCTCTACACCATGTGTTTTTCTAGGCTACTCTCTTACTCAAAGTGCATATTTATGCTTTCATTCATCTTCTGGAAAAACATGTCTCTAGGCATGTCAAGTTTGTTGAGTCTGTGTTCCCTTTTCACACTCTCCACTCAATCTCCTCCTACACAACCTAATACAATCTCCACTTGGATTCCTTCACCTATCACTGTTCTGTTGCCAACATCTGTGTCACAAGACGTCACACCATCCAACGTGCAATCTTCTGGGCGCCCCCCGTGCATGACATCTTCACTATCTTTGCCCTCAACCACAAATACACAATCTCAACCATCCACCACCTCTCCCCCATCCCTTAACCCACAACCTACAGTAGAAACCACTTCGCATCCCTCTACATCTCAACCCACTCATACACACTCTATGGTCACCAGAGTTAAAAACAAAATTATCAAACCTGTCCAAAAACTAAACCTTTCAACTCAACTATCTCCTCCCATCGACATAGAACCTACCACTGTGACCCAAGCCCTCAAGGATCAAAAATGGCGTCGGACCATATATGAAGAATATGATGCTCTTGTTCGAAATGGGACATGGGAGCTAGTACCTCCGGCTTCTAGTCAAAATATAGTTGGTTGTAAGTGGATTTTTCGTATTAAACGAAATTCTGATGGTTCCATTGACAGGTACAAAGCACGGTTAGTAGCCAAAGGATTTCATCAACGCCCTGGTTTTGACTATCATGACACATTTAGTCCTGTGGTCAAGCCAACTACGGTGTTTTGAGTCTTGCTGTTAGTCGAGGATGGTCTCTTCGTCAACTTGATATTAATAATGCTTTTTTACAAGGACATCTTTCTGACGATGTCTATATGTCACAACCACAAGGCTTTGTTGATCATGATAAACCATCTTATGTTTGCAAGCTTAGGAAAGCTATTTATGGGCTCAAGAAAGCTCCACGAGCTTGGTATACTGAACTTCGCAAATTTCTTCTTGCTTCGGGTTTTCACAATTCACTAGCCAACACCTCTCTGTTCATTTCCAAAACTGGTTGTCATCTTATCTATATCCTGGTTTATGTGGATGATATTATTATAACGGGAGATAATGATGGTTTTGTTCAACAATTTGTTTCTATGTTATCTCACCAATTTTCCTTGGAAGATCTTGGGCAACAATCTTATTTTCTCGGAGTGGAAGTTTTATCACATCCTTATGGTGTTTTGCTATCTCAGAAAAGATATATCCTCGATCTTCTTGCTCGTACAAAAATGATGGAAGCAAAACTAGTTCTCACACCCCTTCCCATTTCATTGCCAATCACTTCGGACTCTAGTGTTTTACTTTCTGATCCATTTGAATACCGTGCTATTGTTGGGAGCCTACAATATCTTTTACTTACTCGACCCGACATAGCTTTTGCTGTTAACAAGTTGTCACAGTTCATGCATAAACCAACATCAGATCATTGGGTTCTTGTTAAGCGTCTTCTTCGCTATCTATGTGGCTCATTAAATGAAGGTATTATCCTCTACCGAGATTCGCCATTACTCTTACATGCGTTTTCAGATGCTGATTGGGCTGGGAATCGTGATGATTTCTCCTCCATCAGTGCCTAAATTGTATATCTACATTGTATATCTTGGTCGTAATCCGATTTCTTGGAGTTCTAAGAAACAACGATCTGTTGCACGATCCTCAACTGAGGCCGAGTACAGGTCTGTTGCTAACATTGCTGCAGAACTAAACTGGGTTTGTTCTCTCTTGACTGAACTAGGCGTGTGTGTCCCTCATTCTCCTATTATTTATTGTGATAATGTTGGGGCCACAAATCTTTGTTCAAATCCAGTTTTTCATTCTAGAATGAAACACGTTGCCATTGATTTTTATTTTATACGTGAACAAGTCCAATCAGGATTTCTGCGTATTGCTCATATTTCCGGTAAAGATCAACTAGAGGATGCACTCACAAAGCCCCTATCACGCACGCAATTTCTTTCTCTTAAGTCCAAGATTGGAATCTCTACTCGAGCTCCATTTTGTGGGGGCATAATAGAGCAAGCTAAGTCTTTATCTTTTTGTTATTAGTTAGGTTCTGTTTGACTTGGTATTTAAAGTTTGAATTTTGTATTTTCAGTTTCATTATTTTTAGGAGTTAGTTTAGGAAGCTATTGTACTTGAATTGTTTTTAAACTCATTTGTTAATTATAAATAATGATCAATGAATAACCAAGAGGTAGATTAGGCCATTATTTTCCTTCTCTATTTTATGCTCTTCATCTATCTGTAATATGGTATACCGTATGGATGCCGAATTCAGGGTCTCTAGTAATGATCAAGTTATTGATGTTTTGGTTCCTAATTTGTATCAGGCAAGTGTTAAGAAGCTGGCAATGAATGCATTTTGCTCTTGGGTCCGTGCATACAGTGCTCATCGTGGTGAGCTGAAAAGTATATTTATGGTTAAGAAACTTCACTTGGGCCATGTGGCAAGAAGTTTTGCGTTGAAAGAACAACCATCGTTGGTCGGAAAATCCTTCCAAAAGCAAACAAAGAAGAGGAGGAATCGAGACCAGAAACAGAAAGGAGGATCAAACAAGAAGAGAAGGGTCGTCAGTAAAACATAGAAGCCATGTTCAATTGGTAAGTGAAACATAGTATTTTAGACCATGTCATCCATTGTATTCTTATGGTGATTCGCATCAAATACTCTATTGGGTTGTAATATGTCTTTATTTAACAGAGTACTTGCATTTTTCAGTTCAAAATTGAACCTATTCAGTCATGGCTATTGCCAAATATTGGTTAATTTTAGTTTAATGTAATAAACATAGGATTTAGTATTTAATAATGGGATGGAAAGACGTTGATTTTCGGAATCATTTAATGAACTAAAAGTATGATTTTCATCATAATATTTGAAAAATACAAAAAGCTTAATGAACTGGACCTCATCATAGTCTTCTTAGGGCCTTTTCCAGTATTAGGAAAGGCACCGTACGTGTAGTCCATTTTAACAGGAGAAGAGGACGAACATAAACACAATGATGAGGTTTGAGTCACCCCACGTCGGTAAATTTAGTATCCAGTGGTTGGGTTTAGTTACAGGCCCACAAATGGACCCATCGGATTACAATTGCGACCCTTCATTAAGTAGTTTTAAGGCCGAGCACATGTGATTTGGTCCACATCAAGTCCTAATTGTCTGCAGGCCTTTTCATTATCAATGCCTATATTTTCCGGAGTTGAAAAAATTGTGTTTAGTTGTTTCATTGAAATGGAATGAATTATTTTTATTCCTACGAAATTTGTGAATTTTATTTCTTGGCAGAGGGTATGGAACGACTCATTCCAGTCACGAACGAAATGCATCATTCCATTCAGTATTTCATTCTTTCACCGATTCCATTCCTCCAATCTAACGTGGGATATTTTTTTTTAATTTCCATTTAAAAATTTAATTTCTGGGTTGTGATTTGTCAAAAATAATAGAATGAATTAAAGATTAAAATCAACATCCATATTAGTCAACATCACAGGGGTAGGTATGTGTTCATGTCTTGATGACTTTTCATCTGCTAGCTAATCTCCTCCTTATCCTTTCATATATAATTAAATTGCCTATAAATTTGGTCTACTTTTCAATTCTTTGTGTAGTTCAAGAGTGTTTTCAAGATTTGAAGGTATTAATTATACTATTCGAATAAATTAGATTATTTATTATTGGTAAATGTTAATTCTTCAAGGGCTATTTTAGAAGTAGCCTCCATTTTCAGGACACATAATTTTTGTCAAAAGAAACAAGTAAATGATAATTAAACACATCAATGCATGCATATATGTATATATTGCAACCCTTGTATTGAGTATCTAATCATTACTACATAAGAGAAAATTGATGTTTTTGTATGTCATTTATTTATATTGTTGTGGCTAATGTTCATGCTTGATCTATCTGTATAAAGGACTATGTACGTACCCTCATAATTAATTAGTGGTACCATACCTAAATCATTCTGGGACCATGCCCTGCAGCTGTAGATTAGAAAAGGATGAAAAACCTTAGAACGAGAGGAGTCGGGATAAATCTTAGAACGAGAGGGGTAAAAATGGCATTCATTATGCAGCGCTTGTCCTGACTTTCTTGGGAATAGAGTCGAACATGCATGTAATTAAAGTTATTATACAATAAAAAGAAAATTCATGCCTTAACTCTGCTTGCTCTGGTAAATAGGAGAGTGGTTAGTATGAAGTTAATTTTAGTCAATTCATTAATACAGTGTCGATACGCAGGTCGGGAGGTGATTTCTCTCTCTGTATATCAGTACTGTATTGATCAATTAATCAACTTACTATGTAGTTAATTTCGTGATAACCGGATCCGATAAATAGCTAGGTCGTAATAACCACTAAATAAATATTGAAAAAGTTACTCCCTCCGTCCCAAATTAATTGCTCAGTTTTGACTTTTTAAAGTCAAATTGACCATTTTTAAAACTAATCTTTTTACTATTTTTGCTAAAATATAGATGAAGAGATTATAACCAAAAGAAAGTATATACAATTTATTACTAATCCTAATTTTTATAATTTTAGAAATATATTTATATATGCTTAATTATTAATTCTAAAAATAGTCAATTTGACTAAAAAAAGTCAAAATTGAGCAGTTAATTTGGGACGGAGGGAGTAATTTCTTTGTATATCGTACTAGGAGGATCTTTTTGGACAAATGGAGTAATTAATTACTCCATTATTTTTGTTTTAGGTTATTAATTTTATGCATGAGAAAATAAATATCATAATTCATAGTGATGCTCTTTGGGCAGCATCTGGATTAATTGGGGGAGGGTGCTGTACCGGTCGTTAATCCGTACAGTGTTATCTTTTTAAATTTTTTTTTATCATAATTATAAAAATAATAAATAAAAAATAATAGAATAAATTTGAACAAAAAATTATAAAAAAAATATATATTTTTAATTATAAAAACACTGTAAACTGTTATGAACTAATTGTTGAGTAGATTTGTACGGTGACATATATTGTACAATTCAACCTTTTAGTTATTCTGAAAAAACATGTATGAAGTCTAGCTAGTAGCTAGTAGCTATAGATAGAAGTTATGTTTTTCCACAGAAAGGAAGGGTCCAAATATAATATAATTAAATTGCACGTATCAATAATTTACTATCATATAAAACAAAGTTGCATATTATTCACATACACGTATATGAGCATTATGTAATTTTTTTATATATGATAATAACATTATTTATGTATGATATATTGTATTTTCTATACCAGCTAGGACTAGGGTACGTATGTACGTATTAATAAGAGCTCCCCACGTGAAGTCCAATAATAGTTAGCACATACTACCTATTTTAGGTGGACATAAATATTAGATATAAATATTTTTAAATTTTACGTATTTATATTTTTATTCATCATTTAAGCGATCAAAATATAAATAAATAATATTTAAATAAACTTATGTACAATTTTTATGTACAATTTTAATTTTTAAGCATATATATATATATATATATATATATAAATACGTACAGATTCTACTATTACTATGGAAGTGGTTAGTATGAAGTTTATTTTGGGATAAGTTGGTCAATTGACCAATAAAATACTGACACACAGATAAAATTATATGTATGTCTGGTCAATTTACCAACTTACTAAAACAAAACAAAAAATAATTTCATGCTAATGGGATCCTACTGCTATAGAGTATATATATATTAGTATTATATAAATGCATGGTCTAGGTGGAGTACGAAGGAAGAAAGCCAGCTGAATTATTTCGAGCTGTCGGTGTTAAATGCATGGAGTGACCCTAGTATATGTTCATTCATAATGTTAGGAATTCTATTTATTTATTTTTATCTCGAATAAGTTTTAAATGATACGTTTCATAATATTTTTTATATATTGCATTTTATTTTATATTTTTGTGATTTATTATTTATTATATTTATTTGAGTTTGATAAAATTCAGTTGTAAACATAATTTAATAAGTATAAAAAGTGTAATTTAGTACCTCTATGTGGAGAATAAGAGTAATTCATTTGGTTCAAGTTGGAATCATATGACTTGAATTTATCAATAACTTAAGTGAAACATTTGATAAGGTATAAGTTGTTTGTAAAAATTAGTTTGTCTTAATTTCATATTAATTATATGAAAAAAAAGAAGTCCAATATATTTTGGATTTGACAACTAGTTAATTTAAATCATTAACTTTAATGTGCTCCATTTTTTCTATTTAAATTATATTATTATTATTAATTTTTAACTTACATCATTATGACTAATTAATTTGTAACTTATGTGTAATTAATTAATAATAGTTGTTACTATTATATATATGTATACATGTATATCTATCTATATGTGTAGATATATGCATATATGAGAAATAGAGAATACTTACATTATAAGAAGAAAACTTGCACCTTAAATTCTCTCCTCTCGCTTAGTTTTTTCTATAAACGTATAACTTTCACAAAAAATATTCGACTGAAATATATATTTTGTAAATTGTTATCACAAAATTATTTAATTCCGAAATTAACTTTACATATATCCTGGAGGTATATCGTCGGTAACTCATAGCAAAATATTCGTGGTAGGGGCTATAAACACTATAAAGACAAAGATCACCCGTGCCATGTTTTTCGACTAATTTTCTATTATGATTCTACGAAGTTACGGTTCTAACAACAGACTATATATCATAAATTACTATTTTTTATTGAATATTCTCAAGACGACATGATTTATAATATACTCGTTCCATTCCAAGAATATTAGATATTTACACATTTTTAAAATTTAAAATTGATCTAAATTTGTTATGATTTAGAAACAAGTGGTAATGATCAGTAGTAATTTTTAAGTTATTTTAGTTTTATATAATAGTTATAATTATTAATTTGTACTAAAACCAATACATTCTCAATGATTTTGGAACTGGAAAAACAAATTTTATATATACCCACAAATATTAAGAATAAGAAAATATGATATATAAAATATATATACCCACATATATATATATATATATATATATATATATATATATATATATATATATATATATGAGTCGACTTTTGCATGAAAACAAATGTGTTTTGGTTGAGTTGCATGCATGAGAGAGATAAGGAAGGAAATTATACCAACTCATGTGCTTGTTGGAATACCAAATAAATATATATATATATATATATATATATATATATATATATAGGAGTTCCATCTACAGCAACTGGTTGTTGGGAGCAATCCATTTTTGGCCCGCCGTAATAGCTTGTACCGGTCTTAGATTTTTTTTTTTTTTTTATAAGCCGTAACAAGCTGTACCGACTGGCCAAAAAGAGGTTGCTCCCCAACAACCGGTTGCTGTGGATGGAGACCCATATATATATATATATATATATATATAGGGATATGATCCATAGCAAGTATTTGCTATGGATATAAATTGGGCAAATACCATCATATCCATCCATTCCATAAATCAAGCGCTTAGATTAAACCAGTATGATATTTTGTGGCCTTACACTGATGGCAGCCGAACATTCTCAGATAAAAACCAATTTCAGTTTAGATGAGAATAGCAATACCATATATCTTTTCATCCTTAATTTTTTTCTCCTATATTTTATTTACTGAATCCTAAAAAAGAAATGTGAAGTTGCTCTTCGATAGACAATGTGCATAACCTTATTTACTGCTGGAGGCTGTGTTAATTTTCATGGGAAAAATGTTACAGCATTGTTGTTCACATTGCATATGATGATGAAGTAATTTTAATTGTTCTTGCCATGAACTATTCAGAAATGCTTTGAAGCTCATGGTACATTGGCTGTCTATTACATTTTCAGTTGAAGTGCTTAACTACTGCTCTTTGTTAGGTAGGATACAATGTTGTAACACCAAGCCAACAAAATATTGGAAAGGTAATACATTTCAAGCATTAATTTCCCCACCAGCTGTGAAACCTTAATGTTATTATTTTTTTCATAACTACCTTATCATCTATATTTACAATTGTTTTATTTTGACTCACATATTTCGATAATTTTTAAATTTTAAATATTTTCAGGTATATATTGAAGGATACGTGGTGTAAGCTGTAAAGAATATACTTGGTGTAAGCTATAAAGTAAAGGGTCTTATGCTCAACATGTTGTTTCTCTATTTTTTTCATGTATGTATTCTTTGTGTTCCGTCTTTTATAAAGTTAACTAATTCTACATGGTTATGATGATTTTGGGTATGGAATGATGGGTTTTTTGGTAGTTTGAATATGTATGGATGATTGTAAGTTTTATAAACATGTTTCTATTTGTCTGGATATCTATTTTTAAAGAAAAATATGTCGAATTTTTTTGAAATTAGTATCGACTAGCTCGATATTTTGGTGGTTGGATATGTATTGAAGATCGAGTATGTATTAATTGTTGTGGTGGTATGTGTATTTAGATAATGTAATATTTTTCAAATTTTAATTTAATTTTTCGTTACGTTGTGCCTTCATGCACGGGTTATAGCTAGTATATATATATATATATATATATATATATATATATATATATATATATATATATTACACGAAAGTATTAAATAAAATTGACTCGGGGGCATTGTTCCCGAACCCTCGTCAAATTATTTATAGTTTAGTAATAATTTTGAGCTCACTAAAAAATATTTCTGATTTTGCAACTGTCGATGATTTGATTTTTTTATGCATAATGCTACAATATATATATATCTTAAATAACATACTTCTCTTAAATAACATATTTTTATTAAAATTACGTCGTTTTGATGATTTTTTTTAAAAATAAAATAATATTAAAAGATAGTGGTCCAACTTACTTTCTTTTTATTTACAAAAATGTCACCTACGACCTTACTTATTTTTAAAAGAATTATCAAAATGACGTAATTTTAATAAAAATATGATATTTAAGAGATATATTGTAGATCCGTTATATATATATATATATATGAGGTTCCATCCACAGCAACCGATTGCTGTGGAGCAACCCCTTTTTTGACCTGTGAAATTTCGGCTGGAGAAAAAAAAATAAAAAAAATTCACAAGCCAAAAAAGGGGTTGTTCACAGCAACCTGTTGCTGTGGATGGAACCCCTATATATATATATATATATATATATATATATATATATATATATATATATATATATATATATAGTCCGAATCCAGTCCGGGATCCCGGACTCTATACAATACGGACCATTTTTTTTTGAAATAACTAAAAAAAATATATGGAACTAAAATTTTTACATAATACAGTATTTTGGGTGTGATTTGGATGCCTATACCAAAATATGTCTGTACAGTCTGTGCAGACTGCACATATATTTTTTTGTATAGGTATCCAAAACACATCCAAAACACTTTATTATGTAAAAATTCTAGTTCTATAATTTTTTTTTAGTTGTTTCAAAAAAAAATAAAAAAAATAAAAAAATAGGGTCCGTATTTTAGGACCTGTTCGGGAGTCCGGACAGGATCCTATATATATATATATATATATATATATTATAGTCGTCAAGTTGAATGACAGAGTGGAAGTTGATTGATTGCACCCCACCTTTATAATTGTGCATTAAAATTTGGCTGCCCTACATACTTAACATTTTGTGAATAATTTTTTTCTTGTGGATTACACTTAATAAAAAAAAATCCTTCATCAAACTCCCCCCAGTGGCCCAGTCACCCCTTCCCCAGCTAAGAGATATTGTTAAATCACCTGGATGTTGACCTTAGTGGCTCTCTTATCAACATCACGTGTGTATATATATATATAGGATTTCATTTACAACAATCGGTTATTGGAAAGCAATTTATTTTGTCCAGCCGCTACAACTTTTATCGGCCCTTATCAAAAAAAATTTTATAAGCCGTTTCCAATAACCAATTGCTGTGGATGGAATCCCTATATATATATACACGATTCATACAAAATATTTATTATTAATTAAAAATAGATAAATATTATTATTAACATTCAATATCATAATTAGCGGACGAAATTAAAATTAAAATTTTTACGTCCACTATATATATATATATATACACACACTCATATAATAATAATAATATATCCGTTTATATTTTGATTACATCAACGAAAATATCTGTAGTTCTAACAATGTGTTCGCTTTTGTGAAATTGTTCATGAAGGGAAAGTTTTATTGATCATACGTACATATAATCATGCTTTTTCATACTCCATATATATAATAAATTTAATAGTGATGACATAAATTTAATTATCTAAAATATAGTAATGACATATTAAAAATTTTATAATAAAAAAATACTTTTAATTTTGGAGAAAGAATTAAAGAGTATAAAAGTAATTTATCTCATCTCATTCCATTAATAAGTCAAACTCGATGGAGCAGATGTCAGCTCATACGATTAATTATCTGAAAATCTGAACATGAATGAGCTCATCTCATGCACTTAAATACATATATTATTACGCTCTTCCAATTTTATTGATCTTTAATTATTACACTAGTAAATAAAACAAATGAAGCTATATATCTTTATCTCTTTTTTTGTTTTCTTTTTTGTACATAATGAAGCTGTAAATACATAATTATAAACCACACGTACATATATATTCGATCTCTTTTAGTTAATTTGTGATGCTCTATATTAATTCGTGTTTAACGGTGGGGTAGAATTATAAAGCGAGATGTACTATATATATATATATATATATATGTCGTGTCATTGTCCTCTCAATTAAATATTTTGTCCAATGCATTGAACTAAACTGGATTGACTATAAACTTTAGAAAAATTAAGGTTGTTAGTTATATGCAGAGGAATAATCTCATGATTAGAATCTTAATTAATCATTAAAGCCTTTTCATTTCATTCAATAAAATTAAGCTTAATTAAATCTTTATTCCTTCCTCTATATATATATATATATATATATATACTAGTTTAATCATATATATTCATGCATGATCAGTGAGACAGTGATTGCTGGAATCGATCAGGATTATTGATGACCATGTGCATACCTAACGCAAGAAATCATTCAATCGGCATGCATCTTTAATTAATTCGATCTCTTTTCTTTTTCAATGAATAATAAAGGGGAATCATTCTTTTTTGCATCCCATGCTCTAATTCTATGGAAAAATCCCATTCTTTTTCCCCCCTTTCAGTGTGGTGTGTGTGTGTGTGTGAATTTACTTTCATAATTAGAAGCAAGCGAATCAAAACAAAAGATCTTGCTCGTCAATCATGATAATATATGACATGTAATGGCACTATATATGGGCCAGTAGTTACCATTTTTTCATTTTTAATTACTCTTTTAATATATATATATATATATATATATATATATATATATATATATATATATATATATATATATATATATAATCATGCACAATTAGCTGAGTATATACGTACGTATTTAACATTCTATCAAACTGTTTCACAGACTGATTTATATATAATACTCGATCGATCGCCCGTTAGATATTTGGATGAATTGTTGGTTATGAGCTAGCCAAAGTCTGGACCGGACCATGAATATATATATATATATATATATATATATATATATATCCCTATATGGGAGCCCTTCCATAGCAACCGGTTGCTGTGAGTACTGTGCAACACCCTCTTTTTATACTGTTGATAAACTTATTGGAAGGCTGAGATGAAACATAAATATATCCCACCCGGCACAACTTGTACCGGCTTTTATTTTAATATGAGGACCCCACCATAGTCAACATGTTGTCAGTTTATGCCAATAAATTAAATTTTTAATATTAAATAATATCCAACCGGGACAAACTCATACGGCTGTAAAAAAAAAAAAATACAAACCAAGGACAAAATAAAATAGCAACAAACATATAAAATAAACAAAAACAAGCCGGATGAGCTTGTCCCGGTTTGTATTTTTTTTTACAGCCGTATGAGCCTGTACCGGCCGGTAGATTTTTTTTTTTTTTAACAGCCGTAAGAGTTTGAAGTGGTACATTTTTTTTTTAATTTTTTCCGGCCGGATGAGCTTGTCCTGGTTTGTATTTTTTTTTACAGCCGTATGAGCCTATACCGGCCGGTAGAATATTTTTTTTTTTTAACAGCCGTAAGAGTTTGAAGTGGTACATTTTTTTTTTAATTTTTTTCGGCCGGTACAGGCTCATACGGCTGGTACCTTTTTAAAATTTTTTTTTTATTCTTTCCCGGTCGGTACAGGCTCATACGGCTGGTATTAAAAAATTAAAAAAAAAATCCGGCCGGTATAGCTTGTCACGGCTTGTATTAAAAAAATAAAAAAAATTATGTTATTCAAGCAACTCGCTGCTAAACAGACTCGAACTCGCAACCTCAAACTCCAAACACACGTCATATGACCACCCGAGCACCACGGGCCTAGCTGTTAATATCAGCCAAGGATTTGTCTTTACATTAAAACTTCACCATCCCCCAAACCGGTACAAGCTCATACGGCTGGTACCTTTTTTAAAATTTTTTTTTTATTCTTTTCCGGCCGGTACAGGCTCATACGGCTAGTATTAAAAAATTAAAAAAAAAATCCGGCCGGTATAGCTTGTCACGGCTTGTATTAAAAAAATAAAAAAAATTATGTTATTCAAGCAACTCGCTGCTAAACAGACTCGTACTCGCAACCTCAAACTCCAAACACACGTCATATGACCACCCGAGCCCCACGGGCCTAGCTGTAAATTTCAGCCAAGAATTTGTCTTTACATTAAAACTTCACCAACCCCAAAAATCTAAATTGTTGCATTATTATTATTATAGTACGATTTATAGTACGTTTTATTATTGTATAAACTCATTTCTTAATAATAAAATCATTGGTTAATATATAAAATTATTTCTAATAATCATTGCTTAATAAATATAGATATTAACTTATTTCTAAATATCAAACCCCCATATGTATTATATAGACTTGTTAATAATAATAAATCGTACTATAATAATAATAATGCAACAATTTAGATTTTTGGGGGATGGTGAAGTTTTAATGTAAAGACAAATCCTTGGCTGAAATTTACAGCTAGGCCCGTGGTGTTCGGGTGGTCATATGACGTGTGTTTGGAGTTTGAGGTTGCGAGTTCGAGTCTGTTTAGCAGCGAGTTGCTTGAATAACATAATTTTTTTTATTTTTTTAATACAAGCCGTGACAAGCTATACCGGCCGAATTTTTTTTTTTAATTTTTTAATACCAGCCGTATGAGCCTGTACCGGCCGGGAAAGAATAAAAAAAAAAATAAAAAAAAAGTACCAGCCGTATGAGCCTGTACCGGTTTGGGGGATGGTGAAGTTTAAATGTAAAGACAAATCCTTGACTGATATTAACAGCTACGCCCGTGGTGCTCGGGTGGTCATATGACGTGTGTTTGGAGTTTGAGGTTGCGAGTTCGAGTCTGTTTAGCAGCGAGTTGCTTGAATAACATAATTTTTTTTATTTTTTTAATACAAGCCGTGACAAGCTATACCGGCCGGATTTTTTTTTAATTTTTTAATACCAGCCGTATGAGCCTGTACCGGCCGGGAAAGAAGAAAATTTTTTTTTTAAAAAAAGGTACCAGCCGTATGAGCCTGTACCGGCCGGAAAAAATTAAAAAAAATGTACCACTTCAAACTCTTACGGCTGTTAAAAAAAAAAAATTTCTACCGGCCGGTACAGACTCATACGGCTGTAAAAAAATAAAAAAAAATACAAACCGGGACAAGCTCATCCGGCCGAAAAAAATTAAAAAAAAAATGTACCACTTCAAACTCTTACGGCTGTTAAAAAAAAAATCCTACCGACCGGTACAGGCTCATACGACTGTAAAAAAAAAATACAAATCGGGACAAGCTCATCCGGCTTGTTTTTGTTTATTTTATATGTTTGTTGCTATTTTATTTTGTCCTTGGTTTGTATTTTTTTTTTACAGCCGTATGAGCTTGTCCCGGTTGAATATTATTTAATATTAAAAATTCAATTTATTGACATAAACTGACAACATGTTGACTATGGTGGGGTCCTCATATTAAAATAAAAGCCGGTACAAGTTGTGCCGGATGGGATATATTTATGTTTCATCTCAGCCTTCCAATAAGTTTATCAACGGTATAAAAAGAGGGTGTTGCACAGTACTCACAGCAACCGGTTGCTATGGAAGTGCTCCATATATATATATATATATATATATATATATATATATAGGATCAGGTCCGGACCTCCCGGACGGGAGAAAATCCGGACCCAATTTTTTTTTTTTTTGTAGAACAACTAAAAAAATAAATAAAATTATGGAACTGAAATTTTTCCATAATACAGTGTTTTGGGTGTGTTTTTAATACCTACACTAACCAATATATGTACAGTCTGCCCAGACTGTACAGACATATTTTGTTATAGGCATCCAAATCACGCCCAAAACACTGTATTATGTAAAAATTTTAATTCCATAAATTTTTTTTTTAGTTGTTTCAAAAAAAAAACAAAAAAAAAAAGGTCCGGATTTAAACATGTCCGGACTCCCGGACAGGATCCGGCCTCTATATATATATTTATATGTGTGTGTGTGTGTGTGTGACGCCTCCAAAATTAGGTATACATATCGCCAGATATATGGTACAGAATTCAAATACAATTTACTAATATAACTGTCGTGTACAATACGACAAAACATAAACTGTGAGTTTGAATACAATTATTGTCTACTAGAGATTATACAAACTCAAAAGGAGTCCTCATTACAATTATTATTACACTATTTCACAGAATAGTGAGGACTACTAATGCTATCCTCTGGACCATTACTCTGTTCCCCGACTTGTCCCAGCTATATTCTCATTTCCTGAAGAGAACAGTGAAAGAAATGGTGAGCTCAACTAGCCCAGTAAGAAATATTATGACTAAGATAATGCAGAATAAATTATCATTAGCCTTCAACAGTGTTAAACTGATAAAATATAATAAACATCAAGTTTAACAGCTGCGGAACCAGCAATCCATTAAAAGAGTCAAGTAGAAAATATAATCTACTATATGATTTAAAAGGTTTTTCATCACTGTTATAGCTGAGACTCAGCTTAATAAATATTTTACATCATCGAATCACCCCTGCACTACGGCCAATGATATTCTTTAGTATCACGACCACAATTATCCATGCACTACGGGCCAAGAATATTTGTGTATTCATTAATGGTCATGATCATGTCAACAACTGTCCATCAATGCACTACGAGCCAATGAGGATTTTTACCACATCATTTGTAACATTACGGTCATGATTACACCGAATAATCCCTGGTCATAATCATACCAAGTCCATCTATGCACTACAGGCCACATATGACTTTCAACATAATATAAACATGAGGATGATGACAATGATATAAGAATTCAATAAAACAAGTTCAAGAATTAATTTATCCAGGAACCAATAACATCCAAACTGTCAACATGATACTGCTTTGTAGAGTAAAATTCAAGAATACTTAGAAGAATATTTTCATGAAAGGATACTGGATGAAACGCAAATATCAAGGATATTTCACTAATTTCATGGAGTATAGAAGTCAAAGTTTTAACCAACTGAGTATAATAAAGAATGGAATAACAAAAGAAATCACCATGCATGCGATAGACCGCACATGGAGGTTATTCCAACAGAATAATAAATAACGGAACTAGGTCCGGCGTAAAACGCACAGACAGGATATTCCAACAGAATAATAAAGAATGGAACCAGGTCCGGCGTAAAATACACAGACAGGATGTTCCAACAGAATAATAATAAAGACGGAACTAGTTCCGGTGTAAAACACACAGACATGATGTTCCAACAGAATAATAATAAAGACGGAACCAGGTCCGGTGTAAAACAAACAGACTGGATGTTCCAACAGAATAATAGAAGAATGTCACCAAGTATAGGGTAAACCGCGTATACAGGTTATTCCAACAGAATAATAAGCAATGGAATAACAACAGTTCTCTTCATGAATAAGAAAGAATAACACCCCTTACTTTAGTAGGAGATTGAATACTGCAGTAGTGTAGTAACAGAATACTCTTCTTCTTTCTCTCTTATTCTCTCTATTGCTTGAATGAATTCGTAAAAAATAATGAAGCATTAGGCCTCTATTTATAGAAGATTTCTAGCTTAGCACTTGCCATGTGAAAAGGCAAGTGGCTTGACGACTGGTGATGTGAAAAAAAAAGTGGTTTGACGCCTGTAATGTGAAACGATAATGGGTTCGACGCCTGAAATGTGAAACGACAAGTGGTTCGATGCCTGTAATATGAAACGGTATGTGGTTTGACGACTAGTAAAGGTAATTACTATTGACGAAAGTAATTACTATTGACGAAGAGATTCTTAGATGATGACATATGACCCCCCCCATAAAATAATCAAACTTACCACAAACGTCTCATAACAGACTCTTTATATACGTCAAGGATTAAATAAATATTACCACAAATCAATTTATTTTTAATCAACACATATTTAATATTTCAACAATTATTAATCATTTATAACTTGTCGTCTCAATTATTGATTTAATAATATAGCATATTATACAGATGATACTGTGACAATAATTGAATCAATAATATAAGAGATATGATGCAACAATTACTGTAGCAATAATTGAGTATAGCTGAGTGACTTCTCACGTAAGCATCAATAATCAATACCGTATGCTACTATGCAACCACGCATATTACTGTACTTTTATTACCGGGTTCAACAGTTTTAACGGTAACACCTCTGTCGTTATTTTTATAGAAAGATAATTTTATCGTTTTCTAACTACGACAATACTTCCGTTGTGGGGTTCACCAATGATTGAGCCGTCGTACGAATATTCCCCGACAAAAAGAATATTCCCCGACCAAACGAATATTTTATAACAACTTGTTTACTTTGCAAAATTTATAAATATTACCCACAACTATAACATTATATTAAATTTATTCCATAATATTCAAAAATAATATTTATAGAAAATTTATTTTTATTTATAAAAGTTAGGGTCTTACAATATATATATATACTTTTATATCAAAAGTACATATATGCATGCATGAACTATTTTGTGAGGGAAAAAATAATTCCAAAGTAAAAATTATTTTGGAAGGCCAAAGGCGTGCGTGGTAGTCCAGTGGCATATATAAAGCCGCACTTACCCAAAAATATTTGCATTCCTTAAATAGCAAAAATTCCCTCGTGAAGCAAAGTGATATGTAGTACTGGATGCCATTTAGCTGTCTGCATTTGCTTCTATGGTGCCTAAGCAGAATGACATTTATTAGTAATGTCTTGTCTATCTTACATGGCCTGCACAATGGAGTATATATATATATATATATATATATATATATATATATATATATATATATATATGATAGTAGTAATTCGAATCCGATCAACTTCACCGTAGCGAGTTGTATAATTTTACAGTAATGTGTTACCAATACAATTAAAATTGTATTGCAAGACTATATAACTCACTATGGTGAAGTTAATTTTCAACTTCACCATAGCCGGACCCTAGTAATTCATATCCTTTTTGTTAGAGATTTGACTTGGTATTATTAATGGTTTTCAAATATTTAGTTTTAAACCAAACGGAATCATAACATTAGTTAGATAAGTCTCATGTAATTAATTTTACTATAACTAACTATTAAAAATTTAATAACATGTTATTTTAGACAAAAAATTTAAGAACACTGACATTACTCTACAAGTTTATGGTCCGTTTTGATGGCACCCAAAAAATGTATTTTTTAAAAAAGTTGTTGTATATGTTAGTTTTTACTTTACAGTTTTATATTTTTTCCTCATAAAATTATCTGCAATTTAGTTTTTCTTGTAAAAAAAAGTTATAAGAAGCACCTCGTAAATTAATTTCAAGATTATGGAATTTGTCTGATAACTTA
The DNA here is from genome assembly GCA_020205505.1 of Panax japonicus. Classification (NCBI taxonomy): domain Eukaryota; kingdom Viridiplantae; phylum Streptophyta; class Magnoliopsida; order Apiales; family Araliaceae; genus Panax; species Panax japonicus. The sequence goes on from CM035107.1 coordinate 85,426,485, forward strand.
AAGTATACCTAGTCAACATGCATGCAGCCCCAACAAGGATCCCCACCGTGTTTGTTCGCATCATCTTTAGCTTCTATATATCTGCACCACCAAAGCCTCCTATATAGATAATTTTTTATTTTCTCTTTCCACACATTCAAGTCTCCGAAGGGGCGAAAATAAGTCGAATCTCAACCAACATTTTAATGCTCAGATTCGGCTCGACTCGAAAAAATTAAGTTCGAATTCGATAAAAAATTCTAATTTTGCGCCAAATTCTACTCGGACCTACTCGGCTCGTAAGTACTCGACTCGTTTACAAAACGAGTTACTCACAAGCCTTCAAATCGAGTTTCGAATATGAGCCATTTCACTTAATACTGAACCACTAACAGACTAAATTGATTATTGAACTAATGTTTATATAAAAGTCTTGTACTTTTATTTATGTAAAGAAATTACAAAGAATGTAATACAAATTGACAATCAAATCACTGATTTGTTCAAGTACAAGTTTACACAATTTAATACTACACTTTATAAATTATAAAGATTGATACAAATATCACATATTTAGCTTGTTAGTATGTATCAGACCAGTATTAATTCGAATATGATCCATCAAGCATGTATCGAGTATGGTTAGAGAAAAAATAAAATACTCGAACCCTAATATATCTGAGTGAATACTAGTATACTCGAATTCAACTCGTGTATCATTAAATAGAAAACGAGTATGGATCATATTCGACTCGAATCAACTTCGAATTCGAGCTTTGGATCATATTTTCGAACCGATCTCGAGTCGAGTATCGAACTACTCTGCTCGACTAACACCTCTATCTCCCTGTAAATAATACATGCATGCATTAATATGTTAGCTAGGAAAAAATTGCAAATTATATTTATCCGTCCAGAAACAATCCTAGCTCAATGTAAAAAGAAAAAAAAAATAAAATATTTATTACAGTTTTTATTTTGGATCTTATTAATCTGGAATGAGATTAGATAAGTTTTAAATTTAAAGGTCTCTTGACTCTCACTAATATAATAGTAATAACCAAGTATCTAATCTATACACATTTGATTAATTTTTTTTGTTATAGAAATTTTCAAAAACCAAAAGCACTTAAAATTCTTGTTTATTTTTTACAAAAACATTTACGCAAATACAACTTATTGAATAAAAAACGCAGCTTATTTAATTGCGTGTTTGGACTTTCAAATGTCGAATAAACTGTAAAACTATTATGGATCGGAGTTAATTTCTGATCAGAATATTGCGTGTACAAGTGGGATTAATGTCGGGTTCAGAAAGGGTCCCCTAAACATAAGTAAGCAGGAAAAATAATATGAAGGGCAGGGCTTTGAATTCAAATATATCTGCGAAGAACAGTACATACATACATGTATACATGAGTATTAATATTACCAATGCTACATTGGTGCGTGCATTGTAGTAGTAGCTAGTGAAATAAGTGATGGGGAGGGGGGTGTTTGATAAAAGTATGTCCGTAGTAGTCCGTACTGGTAATGAGTCAGAGAAGTCATAGCATAGATCTAGACAATGCCCAACAAAGGCTGGAAATATCAGAATCCACAGGCTTATTCATATATATATATATATATATATATATATATATATATGGGTCTCCATCCATAGCAACCGGTTGTTGGGGAGCAACCCCTTTTTGGTCAGCCGGTACAAGCTGTTACGGCTTATAAAAAAAAAAAAAAAAAAAAATTCTAAGGCCGGTACAAGCTGTACCGGCTGGTCAAAAAGGGGTTGCTCCCCAACAACCGGTTGCTGTGGATGGAGACCCTATATATATTAATTGATGGAATAGTAAAAATATAAGAATCTAATACTAAAAAGGTGAGTGAGTGAGTGAGTCATGGCTATGAGCTAGCTAGCCACACGATTGAAATGTAAGTATGTAGAAACCCCACAGAGCGGTCGGAGTTAGGAGGTAGTTGGGCCGACAAAAGCTGCAAATTTTCACATGGTTGGGGGGTGTTTCCAGCTCCTTCCATTAACCTCCCGTCCCGTCCCCTCCCCTCCCCTCCCCTCCCCTCCCCATCCATGCATTCATTCATGAACCATATGGCTGGCTGGCTTGCCGAGTCGATCGATCTTTGTGTTATAGTACATAGGATAGAGGTATAGATGTTCATACGTATTTAAGTTTTTTTATTTTTTATAAAGATAATTATTGGAACTTCTTTAATGCACCTAAAAAAAATAATACCATACCATAACCATACGTATTTAATTTTTTTTATTTTTTATAAAGATAATTATTGTAACTTCTTTAATGCACCAAAAAATAATAATACCATACCATAACCATACGTTTAAAGATCTAAACTAAACAAATGAAAAATGATCATTCATATTTGTTAAGTATGCACTTGCGTATAGTATGAAATTAGTAACATGTTTTTGAAACTTCAACACGACTTCTTTTGCATCAAAATCAGAGTTTAATTAACTAGTTTTTAAGGTTTTAATGAAAATTTTGGATTTATATATGGTGATCTTTTAATCTCCACATATACAATATAAATATATAACAAGCTAGAATATTTAAGGTAGCAATTATTTGAGTAGTGTAATGTTAATATAGACGCACTATGGATTGAGCTACCAAGGGCAAGGGATATATATTACTTGTACATGATCTAATAGCCGCATTCTAAATAATAGTAATATTTTTAATGCCCACTACAAAGAATAGTTTAATAAATTATTTGGAAAAAAACATTTATTTAATAAATATCCCTCATTAAATAATGAACATGTTGACTTCAGTCCTTTTAAAGGATGATATATACTAAGACTTTAAAAAGTGTATTGATTTTGTTGTAAAATCCAAATTGAAAAATACTAGTACACGTAGAAAAGGAAAGGAAGGGGAGGGGGAGGGGGAGGGGGAGCGGGAGGGAGGAAACAAGGAACTGCCCAACAACGTCATTAGAGCATAGAGAATAGGATTAAGGTGCTCACTAATTAAGTTAATTAATAACTAAGTGGTTGGCCAAACAATAATTAATCAAGGTTCCTTCTTCTTTGATTGAAGTATAATAATGTTGGAGTTCCATAGTTCAAGGCATGTGAAAACTTCCCGGTTTTCGCGGCTAATGGCCTAATCAGCATGCTTCATAGAAAATTAATTTTGTTGCATACATAAATTAATAATAATTACTGGAGTATATATGACTCTTGACATTTTAAAGAAATGTTTATATAATTAATAAAGTAATTGAATTTTACTTGGATCTAATGTATTAAACAAAAGGTTTGATTCTTTTACGTCCTTTCCTTAGATCCATCGGCTTATGAACGTTTAAAATTTTAAATATAATTAAAAATATTTATTTTAAACGTAATTTATTTAATTTAAAAATATAAAATTTGAAACTTAAACTGGTGAGTAGATGTATTAAATGTTAGTATTACACAGGCCAAAAATGCTGATAGTCGAGCATATTTTTGTACCATACATACTTCCATTTAGCTGGAAACAATATATATTACAAATTTTTATGACGATAATAGAAACTACTATATTAGCCAAAATTAAAGTATTGGATGATTAATAAATTCTCTCGAAACTTCTAAATTCGATAGAGATATTGTTAATCATATGTATCACCTATAATTATAACTACCTCTTAGATTATAACTATGAAACTAATGATCAAAATGAATTTGTGGATGAAAATTAAATTGAAAAGACGACCATCATATGACACATGAAGAATATACTCCCTCCGTCCCAAATTAATTGCTCAATTTTGACTTTTTAAAGTCAAATTGACCATTTTTAAAACTAATCTTTTTACTATTTTTGCTAAAATATAGGTGAAGAGATTATAATCAAAAGAAAGTATATACAATTTATTACTAATCCTAATTTTTATAATTTTAGAAATATACTTATATATGCTTAATTATTAATTCTAAAAATAGTCAATTTGACTTAAAAAGGTCAAAATTGAGCAATTAATTTGGGACGGAGGGAGTATTATATATCTTGAATTATCTCCAAGATTATGGTATAGAATTATAAGATATGCTGCAATTAAAATCTAGAATCCCACTTGCACAATATTCTTAAGCTTAAACTTTATTTTTCAAACATATATATGAGTGGTAACATAAATATATTATAAAATTTATTTTATTTTTATAATATAAAATTTTAAAACAAATATAAAAAAACGAATCTCCGATTTTAAAAATTATAATATCACCTCTCAGTTCGCGTATCGTTATTATATAAATTAATTGACCAAAATTATTTTTATCCTTAAATTATTTTGTGAATACTCCCATGAGATCGTTAGGGAGGGAGAGTACACTCTCAGGATGGTTTGAAAATTAACGCATAAATTGACGTAGAAATATTTTTACCGAAAAGGAGAGTAATGTCCATTGTCTGCTTAGAGCAAAGCACGAAATTTATTTTTAAACCTTTGGTAACAAAATCTAAATTTATTTTATGTCGGCTTGCTTCTTCTAAAGTTGTACTCAATTACTACAATACATTACATAATAAAGATTATATTATAGTAAATAAATAAAAACATAATAATATATAAATTGCATAAATTATTAGTACAACTCAAAGCTTTAGCAGCAGCTATAAAGCAAACCCGCTTTCCTTGCCGTCTGATTTTCCGGTGAGTTCCCAGATTCCCCAACCAACCGTGATCCCTACCCTTCCTCCTCCCTACCTCGATTTCTGCGCCTCCTCCTCCACGCTAGTCCCTTTGCGCGCCTTTCTGTACTTTTACCTTTTCATTTTTGGTATTTTATTTGTTTTGCCGGTCGCCGGCGAAGAAATTTAGAAAGTCTATTGCCGTAGCTTTGAGTTTTTTGGTTAGTAGGTGCTGTTTTTCACCGTTCTTTGCTAAATCCTCGGCGGAATTTGAATTCCACTGGATTCTGTTGTTACCCGGCATTTCCGTGCTGAAAATTCCTTTTAATTTCAATTTTCAAGTTGGTAATTAGGGAATTGGTGAGTTGGGTTTTTTCATTTCGCGCCAACTTAGGAAGCTTATGGATTCAGCTATGGCATTTTGGAAGTTAAATGCCATTTAATAATTGATGGTGAATGAATCAATTGTTGAATATTAACGCCTCCTATATCTTCAAGTGGTGTTTATCTTAAATATGAAAGCTCCTTCATCCAATGGTTATCTTCCCAATTCATTAGAAGGTATGTGCTGTATGTATGATGTGTTGAATTTCTCCTATTTCATTGATTTGTGTATTTTGTTTTTCTTTACTAATCTTGTCTACTTGCAGCTGTTTGTATGCAACTTTTATTTTGTCCCCCTTTTCTCTCTCTCTTTTTGACTGTTAGAATTTTTATTTATTTATTCATTTAAATTTTCCTGTTTGCCTATTACTCCTAATATGCGAACAGGATTTCTGCCTTCAATATTAAAACGCATCTAAAGTTTGTGACTTTAAGATTGATTGATTGTTTCAGTTGTCTAAACAGGGTAGTCATTTTTCCCAAAATCTGTATTAACATTTAGGCTAATTTAAAATCTAAAAGATTACTGATATAAAAATTTAAATTAGGTTTATTATGAATTTTATTTCTTATTTCTTCAAACCTTATTTTTATTAAAGTTAATTGCTCAAGATTCCAAATTCACGTATAATTATTTGTTTAAATAATATTGACCTTAACTTTTCTGAAGCTAGATGATCAATATTACAAATTTACGTATAATTAGTTGTTTTAATATTATCAAAGTTTTTTTTTGTGTGTTGGTATCAACTGTTAACTTTTCTACCACAAGGCCTAAACTTAGATGGTTCATGTCATCCCATTACAAAATATTGTGTGTCCAATAATGGGGAAATTTGGTTCTTCTTTCGAGTTGATGTTTTAGTCCAAGTATACAGCAGATATAAATACAATGTATTATGTAACTTTAACCGTACTTTACTATAGGTTTTTTCTTCTACCATGTCACTACAAATCGTTTGTTAAACAATTCATCTATCTGATTTTTACCTTTAAATCAAAAAAGATCATTGCGGAAAGGGTCAGAAAATTCCTCTCTTACCATGGTTACCATGCATTTTTCATGGTCCATACTGATAGTCAAGGAAAAATATTAATTCATCTGGTTAGTGGTTTATTGGTGAACTTTTTGGCATATTGCTATACTGATTTGAAGGGAACTTTCTATATCTCACTATTTTAACGAATATTGATTGTGTGTTTGAAGAGTTCAAATAGTTATTTATTTCAATTAATTTCTACACGTGTCCTCTCTGGATGGAATCAGGAGAAAGGAAAGCGATTAATTCAGAATTATGGCATGCATGTGCTGGGCCACTGGTTTCTTTGCCTCCTGTTGGAAGTCTCGTAGTGTACTTTCCTCAAGGCCATAGTGAGCAAGTATGTTGCTTCTCTTTTCCTATTGAAAACGGTAAACTATCATTTGTTTTCTGACGGAAGTTTCTTTGACAACTACTACTCTTAGGTTGCGGCATCAATGCAAAAGGAGACTGATGGAATACCAAGTTATCCTAACCTTCCTTCCAAGTTGGTCTGCATGCTTCATAACGTCACATTACATGTACGGAAGCCTCGACAACTTATGCTATGCAATTTTTGCAGCAAAGAAGTTTGATATCTTTGGTTGCTAATACTAAATTGATATAATTTATGAGTCCTTAGTTGTTCAATTTATTAATAGCCTAAAGGGGATCATATAATACGAGAACCTATTACTTTGATTTCTTTCCTCTATGATTTGGTTGATTCTACCTCTTATTGACCATCATGCTACTTTTGCAATAATTTAGATAGATGGTAACTCCATTAGTTTTGGCATTGAGCAGTATTAGTGTTACGTAACTTGCAACACACGGGCAATGAGAGAATTATGTGATGGTCTGGGAAGAATAACCTTTTTGTGAATAACTCAAGTGACAACTTATTTATCTTTAATTTGGATTAGGCTGATGCAGAAACTGACGAGGTCTATGCACAGATGACTCTTCAACCCGTAAGCAAAGTACGTCAGCTATTTGATTTATAATGTAGTTGCTTATCTTAACTGACATGGAGAAAAAGAGCATGTAGTTCATCAAGTTATCTAAATAGCAACTTGGGATATTATTACTGCAGTATGACCAGGAAGCATTACTTGTGTCTGATCTGGGACTCAAGCAAAACAGGCAACCGGCTGAGTTCTTCTGCAAAACTCTTACAGCTAGTGACACAAGCACTCACGGGGGATTCTCTGTACCTCGTCGAGCAGCTGAGAAGATTTTTCCACCTCTAGTATGTGCTATGCTTTATAGTTTTGTTTAGTATGCCTACTACTAGCACAATGGGCTGTCCTCGTACACCAGTGTTCATTAGAGAAGTTTTTTTGTAGGATTTCTCAATGCAACCCCCTGCTCAGGAGATAGTAGCTAGAGATTTACATGACCAGACATGGACATTCAGACATATCTATCGAGGTATTTCTCCATCATAAATTTTCTTCTGCTCCATCCTCCATTTTCCTCTGCTTTTATTCATGTTCCATAGATGCTTCTTTTTCTTTTTTGTTTTTTTCAAACTATGATATTCCTTCTTGCTTGCTGTGATGGAAATGTAAGCATAATTTCATTTCTCTTTCTATCTGGAGAAAGTGAGAAGGTTATCCCTTAACAGAGAATTATTAGATAGATATGCACTCCATTATGTTCTTTCTATGATTATATGAATCAAACCTGTCGGCCCAAGACGAATGGATACTTACATGGTATGGCCATGATTAAATACTAATACGTCGATAAAGAATACGGATTGTAGGCGATATATTACACTTTGCATACATTTTTCTACCTGTATTTAAATTTTAAAACATAAAAATTAAACATTGCATATATTTTTCTACATGTCTTAAGATGTGCAATAATTATGATGACTAGCCACTCACTTTCCACACATTCATTTGATCAAATCTTTGTCCTTTATCTCACATTTGGTTTGTAAATAACTTTTCTTTTGTTTCTTTCAACAGTTATACTCATTTTACATCTTTTTTTATAAAAGTAACGTGTCAGTATTAAAGTCTGTTAGACATGCTTTAATGAGTGCCCAAAAAGTTTAAATAGGTCTGAAATGAAGAATTCTCTTTTCATATTATGGAAGGCTGGAAAATGTCAAAAAAAGTATCCAGGAGTAGCAGTATCTAATACAGATACTCCATGGCCTTAAGGTATCCATTCTTTTAGTCTGCAGACGACTGTTTTTGAGCTCCTCTTACTGAATATGGTTGTAAAGGAAAATTGCAGGTTGCTAGTATATTGAACTGCATCATTACATGAATGGTGGAAATTGGAACATATTGGTTCCTCTTCTTGTGCTTTAATTTTCCTTTTTATCTTTTATTTTTTGGGTGGTAACCTCATTCTTGCGTACCAATGTGCTTCTTTTTTTGATTCTCCATAATATTGAGATATCTAATTTTCTCAAGATGCCTATTCATGCATAAAAGAGGCTAGCATCAACGCTCATGTCAGGGCGAAACTTTGATGACCTAAACCATCACAGTTTTTTTTAAGAGATAGTAAGGTCTTTAAACATACTTTAAAATTGTTATGTTTTTATTTCAGGCCAACCAAAAAGGCACCTGCTGACAACAGGTTGGAGCGTTTTTGTTAGCTCTAAAAGACTCTTTGCTGGTGATTCCGTCCTATTTATACGGTATGAGAAAGATGATTGTCAACAAACTTTTTACTAGTTTCTATTTCATTTATAGTACTGTTTCTGAGTGTACGTGACTGGATGTAGAGATGAAAAATCGCAGCTTCTCTTGGGTATAAGACGTGCTAATAGACAGCAGCCTGCTCTCTCCTCATCTGTTATATCCAGCGACAGCATGCACATTGGAATTCTTGCAGCGGCAGCTCATGCTGCTGCGAATAACAGCCCTTTTACTATATTTTACAATCCAAGGTACTGTAGAAACATTTAAGTTGGTATTTCATATGATTACTTGTATTGAACTTTTTGGATATCAAATTCTTATTTCTGTTAATTTGTACAGGGCCAGCCCGTCTGAGTTTGTGATTCCTTTAGCGAAGTATAATAAAGCAATGTATGCCCAAGTTTCACTTGGCATGAGGTTTAGAATGATGTTCGAGACAGAGGAATCAGGAGTGCGCAGATACATGGGTACGATCACTGGCATCAGTGATCTGGATCCCGTTCGATGGAAAAGTTCACAATGGCGCAAACTTCAGGTATTTTATGTGTGAATCAGGATTTTCTAGTGCCTGACGAGTGCATATTACAGTGCTGAAAGGGAACCTTTGGCTGTCTTAAAAAGTCATTGACTGTATTTTTTTTTGCATAGTTTGGCGTTCATAAATATATGGATTGAGCTGCATGAATTTACACGGACATTCAGCCTCTTATAACAGAAACTTTGCAGCCTATGAACACTACTTGGTTACATATTATTAAAATCTTGCTAGTAATTTTTTTTAATTTGAGCTTGCTGAACGTAGTTGCCACTTCAAACCTAGTTACTTCCTCTCGAGTAAATTGGCATTGTCTTAATCTAACAAATGCATTAAATTGTTATATTCTCTCACGTTTTCCCCCATCATACTTGTATTCTTGCATTACATATTTTTTTTTAATTAAAACTAGTCTTGTGTTGTATTAGCATCCGTACCTGACTAGCATTTGTATTATTGGCAGGTTGGATGGGATGAATCAACTGCTGGGGAACGTCCTAGCCGAGTATCAATATGGGACATTGAGCCTGTTATGACTCCTTTCTACATATGTCCACCTCCATTCTTCAGACCCAAACAGCCAGGGTTACCAGGTAGCAAATCTACCATATAAAGTAAATTATAAGTATTTTCTTTAAATTCCAGCATTTCAGTGTTACGTTTTTTCTATATTGCACTTGAAGGACCCTGTACCCCTTTACTTGATTACTTGGTTTTGGGCCCAACATGATGTAGTTAAATTGGTGTCATTTTACTGAAGTATGCATGTCAATGAGGTGCTATTTTTGGTTTTTGTGGAGATAAATGTCAAACTTGTACTCCGTCTTTTGACTTCTGATCTTATGGTGAACTTGTTCTTTCTTTTCAATAGTGGCTCAAAAACAAGATTTCTTTTTATTACTAATTTTTCGAATAAGTGAATTTTCCTTGTAGACAAAACATAAATAAGAAAGCAAAGAGCTTTCACAAGTTACTTAACATATTCTTTTTTAATGTCCCATAAATTGACTCATACCCATGTTCTACCCCTTGTTAACAACATTCATTAGTACACGTCACTGAAAATCATGACTGAATGTTTTCAGCCAAGCATGGTTGGTTGAAATCTCACGTGGAAATAGTTAAATTAATGTAGTAATGAAATTCGCAAGTTTATTGTTTGTAATGAGTAGACTTGCAAAGTCATTGAGTGCTTCCACCATTATTTCTGAATGTGAACTATTGTCGTCTTGTCCGACCTTCCACCATTTTCCATAACCTAGTGCTTTTACAGATGACGATTCTGACATAGAGAATGCTTTTAAGAGAGGCATGCCCTGGCTTGATGACTTTGGCATGAAGGATGCCTCAAGCTCAATACTCCCTGGTTTGAGTTTAGTCCAATGGATGAGCATGCAACAGAATCAGCGTTTCCCAGGCACTCATCCAGGATTATTTCCTCCTATTGTTTCTTCAACTGGCCTGCAAAGTAGCCTTGGCACTGATGATCCCTCTAAGTTGTTGAACTTTCAAGCTCCTGCCTTATCTGTACCAAATCTCCACTTTAGCAAAGCAAATCAACAAACCCAACCAGGTGGTCAAATGCATCAGTCATCTCTGGCATGGCATCAACAGCAACAGCTGCAGCAACTGTTGCAGTCTTCTGCCAATCAGCAGCAACATCAGCCACAACATTCCCAACAGCAACAACACCAACACCAACAGCAGCAACAACAACAGCTACAGCCCCAGCAGGGGCAGCACCAGCTACATCCCCAACAGGGACAGCAGCAGCAGCAACAACTGCAGCAACTGCAGCAACAACGTCCACAACTGCTGCATCAGCAACAACAGATATTACAATCTTCTCTTGTTAACAACAACAGAGCTTCCCCTAACCAGATCCCAACTCAAAATTCACAACAGCCAGTTATCTACTCTCAGCTTCAGCAGCAACAACTACTGACTGGAAATGCACAATTGCAGCAAAACAACCCCTCGACTGTGAGGAATTCACTTCAGTCGACATCTTTACCACAAGACTTGCAGTTTCAGCAATCAATGGAACAAAATACTAGGTCTCAGCAGCAACCACCACCATTACAACAGGCCTCAATGCAGTTGCTGCAGCAGAGCTCGTCACAGAGACCACAACTGCAGCATACATTACAGCAGAGCCTCTCAGAGCAGCAGCTGCAACTACAGCTGCTGCAGAAATTACAAAAGCACCAACAGCAACTACTGTCCCCAGTAAGCCCTCGTCTGGAGCCGCAGTTGCCCCTACAGCACCAGGCTCTTCAACAAAACCGCCAAACGCAACAGATGCCTTCATCTCAGCAGCAACTAAGTGGCAACAGCTTCTCAACATCAACACTTCTGCAATCACCACAGTTCCCCGTGAACCAACTCCTAGGCCAACATAAACCGCCAATGGCAAACAGAGCCCATTCTGGTGTTACTGATGGGGATGCTCCTTCATGTTCAACCTCTCCTTCAACCAATAATTTCCAGGTAGCCCAATCAAACTTCCTGAACAAGAACCAACATGGGCCAGCCGGACTGCTTGAGGATTTGGTGGTTGGTCCTGCCACTAACATGGTTCAAGAACTACAGAGCAGGTCTGATATACGAATCAAACACGAACAACCCAACTCAAAAGGACCAGACCAACCTAAATACAAAGGTATTGCCAATGATCAGTTGGAAGCCTCCTCATCTGCTACTTCATATTGCTTGGATGTTGGTGGGCTCCAGAATTTTTCACTCCCAGGCTTCTGTTTGGATGGGGATGTTCAATCACAAGCTAAGAACAATCTTCCCTTCTCAGTAAATATTGATGGTTTGACACCTGATGCTTTGTTGTCAAGAGGTTTTGATTCTCAAAATGTGCTTTCCAATTATGGTGGCACTCCAAGAGATATTGAGACGGAGCTGTCCACTGCTATTGATTCTCAATCATTTGGGGTGCCAAACATGTCGTTCAAACCAGGGTGTTCAAGTGATGTTGATGTTGCTATGAATGAAGCAGGGGTTTTAAGTAGCAGCGGGTTGTTGGGTAACCAAACTCAACGCATGAGAACGTACACAAAGGTACGTCTCTTGCCTTAATTCAGAAAACACGCAAAAAAGGACGATAATGATTGTACATTTCCTCTGTATTTGTTGACCGCATTTTAGTATCTAATGCTAATGTAAACAAATGCAGGTTCAAAAACGTGGCTCAGTGGGAAGAACTATTGATGTTACTCGTTATAAGGGCTATGATGAACTCAGGCATGATCTGGCTCGCATGTTTGGAATTGAAGGGCAACTACAAGATCCACAAAGAAATGAGTGGAAACTTGTCTATGTAGATCATGAAAATGACATGCTACTTGTTGGTGACGATCCATGGGAGTAAGTCAAACCAAGTTCTCAGCTGTCCTTGTGTTTATCTTTTCCATTTCTTAAAATTTACTTTCCTATCTGCTTTCAGGGAGTTTGTGAGCTGTGTTCAGAGTATAAAGATACTATCATCTGCTGAGGTACAGCAGATGAGCTTGGATGGAGACTTGGGCAACATGCCAGTCCCAAATCAAGCTTGCAGTGGGAGTGACAGTGGGAATGCATGGAAAGGACACTATGACGATAACTCAGCGGCCTCATTCAATCGATAAAAACTTTGAACAAAGAATTTGAGCTGGTCTTAGTCCTTTGGTATCAAGCCTTTCAGAGTAGTTTTGAATCGGTAAGATTTCAGGCATCAAGCCCTTTGGGGTTACATTTGAATCAGAAAACTGTCGGCAAATACTTCCGTGGGGTGCCTGTCATTCTTAAAGTTGATCAAGGTGACGCAAGTGTCTTCTCTTTTCATACTGATTACGGACAAATAGAGCAATTATAGTAGCAACTGAAGGGATGTAATTGTAATTTTCCCCTTGTTTCTAAATACTGACCCAAGCATTCCACTTCTGGGAATTGAGGGTATAAAGTCTTTGTAAATGTATCAACAGCAGGTGCTCACAGGTCGGGGGTTACTAAAAAGTTCAATCTTACACATCTACCATCTGTGTTGGTATTATGCAGTTTTATAGTTTTGACCCCATCCAAAATCTAATGAAATTGACTAGATAATTCCACGTCAGATTATCTATTTTATACTATTGAAACTATCTCATATATTAAGTTGGCTGGGTAAGGTCCTTTTCGTTGATATAAAGAAGGGCACCAAATGTGGTGAAAAATAAAGATGGAAGGTTTCTTGAATTATTAATCTGACTACATCATCCCTAAAGTAGGACTTTAAAAGTAAAGCCATTTGCAAACAAGTTCACCCACTTATGACTAAACTTGTTTATAACTTGCAAAATAAACAACTAAGCAAGTCCAGCTTGAAAATCAAACACAAACAGAGAACTCGCGGTTTAGGCTTGGTCATCTGCAGATTATGATTCTAAGGTCCCTCGTCTAACTAGATCAAGCCCTTCTTGTTCAAAGCAAAGTTCGATTAGAGTTGGTTTATATATATTTATATCTTATATATACATACACACGGATAATTATAGTTAATAATATTTTAACACATCTAAATATCTAATATAATGAGCCAATTTTATAGTCCTGCCAAATCTCAATACAACTCTCATGATACATACTTAACAAGTTCAAAAAACCTACTGGCATGTTTGTTTGTTTGTTTGTTTGGAAAAAAAGATCCAAATTATATTAGGCTTTTACAAGTTTTGTTTTGTCAAAAAAAAAAGCAACTTTTTTTTATATATACTATAAGACAAATACAAGTGAACCAAGCTTTAACAAAATTTAATGGCTCGTTTAAAATTTTGACAATGTTAAATCAGTGGTCTTCTTTGATAACTCTAATTCCATATACATCCCTTGTTCCTTCCAGCAGTAACTGAACATAAGAGACCTCCTTAAACAGAATGAAAGGAAATCTAATTTCCCTTTCAAGACCGGATAACTGAGAATAACATCATTAAAAATAGAAAGAAGTGAACATGAAGAAATGTGTTAAACTAAAACTCAATAATTGCAAAAATGAAGTTGTTATTACATTAACAATTCGTTCCAAATATTTCCCGGAAAATTAGGGCACGGTTGCAAAAATTACGATAGTACAGCCATCACATCTGAGGCCCGTAGAGCAATGTAATTTGAACCATCAGTACCTTTGAAGTCATTCCCGGCATATTTGGAGTACATTACAGTGTTTTCTGGGGAAATTGACAGTGATTTTCTCTTCCCTTCCTCATCCAAGGGACCCGGTCCAACAGCAATCACCTGGCATTACCACAAACATCTAGTGAGCAAAATAAATTTCGGCAAGCTATTTGTTGTGACAGCATGCATGCAGGAAAGGAAACATATGGGGCAATCAATGAAATTTAGTAGGAAACTATTGCACAAATTGCCACGAAATAGAGTAGGTGTTGCTGACTAACCAAAATTAAAAAGATACTATTGTTAACCAGAAATTCTACATAAAATTGAAGACTGACCGGAGTAGGTAGTACTTACTGTTCCAATGGAAGGTTTCTCCTTGCTTGCTTCGGTTAACAACAAACCGCCAGATGTTTTTTCCTCAGCCTCAGCAACCTGTTTTCATATTTAAAACAGGCATCGGTTACTCTGTATTCTGTTTGCACCAAATAAAAGTTATCTGAGAAGAGGGGATTTAATGCCAGTCTACATAATTAAAACTCCATTTGATGGCCAAGGAAAAAATATAATTAGATGACACGTACTTTTTCGTTGATGTTGTGTTCTCAGTAAAACACTACAATTTTAACATAAACATTTTTCACACATTACAAACTAATGGAAGGGGATCCCAATTTAAATTAACCACACCAATTTCTAGGAGGATACTAGCCAAGCCTGTTTTTGAAACCCTTGATGCAAAAAAATTTCATTAGTCTAACATAGCACCACATCAATAGCAATACTCCATTTACACTTGGAATGAACAACATTTTTAATAGTCACATTTCCAATTAAGATTTATTTTTAACAAGTTGAGTTTCCCATTGAGATAAAGGCTGACAAACCTTGATTAGAACTCTGTCATTCAGCGGCTTAAGATCTTTAACATCATCCGTATCAAGAATACCAATTATGTCATCCTCCTTCAATATCAGATGATTGAATCCATTAAACTCCACCTCAGTCCCAGCATACTTGGAATACACTACCTGGGTGCCGGTCTACGGAACAATTGCATTTAGTTAGCAAATTGAATCACTCAGAGACATTATAAATGTAAAAACATTAAAACAAAGAATTACCTTCACACTGACATCCACTTTGTTTGACCCAACTGTCCGACCTTCTCCAACAGCAACAACTTCGCCATCTTGAGGTTTAGATTGCGCTGTTGTAGGTAGTAAGATGCCACCAGTGGTCTTCTCCTCAACAGTCTTAATCTTAACCAACACTCTATCACCCAAGGGCTTGAGTGAAGTGTACTGAGACATTAGAAGAACAAATCCATATAAGAGGCTGACAGAAAGAAGTGTTTACAAAGCAAAATGGAGAATAAAACTCTGAAGGCTTTTTTAAAAAACAACTAGTGCATTCGGTACAGCACAACAGAACAATTCTCAGGTGCCAATTAACAAAAAAATATATATAGTATAAAAAGATGTACATTTAAAAAACCATAAATCAAAATTTGAAGCATGCCAAGACAGCAAGAAACTGATATCAAGACAAAGACTATTATAGCAAGAAGGAAGAACAACACATAACCACAAACAAAAACTTAAAATAAAAAGCTAAACCACTTTCAAGCCTCACGTGAATGAATTTCAGTTAAAGAATATGATAATATAAGAAGAATGAACAAATATGCAAAGTCACAAAGTCTCAGGTGCAAGTGCCGATAAATTTATGCAAAAGAGAGAACTTCCCATATTCTCCACAAAATCAAATACAATGAGACCAGAATCTTGGTCAAAATGAGATGTTATAAATGCAAATATTATGTACTTCAGCCAATTTAACAAGGAACTAGCAATTGCATGAAATGTAGGTGTAAAATCAATAATTTCTGATAAACTTCTTACAAAAATATTTAACTGAAAGCTCTCCCCAGTGAAAAAAAGTTCAAAATATTCAATACAACCCATTCCTCCTCCAAAGTAAATCAAAACAGTCAAACACAAATAATAATAGATGTACAATAATTTTAAAAAAAAAACAGGTAAAATGGGAAATTAAATTATACTTTAGGGGCAACAACAGTTGCAGCTCTGACAGTGACAGTGAGACTACGGAAGGACTTGAGGCCGAGACCACCAACTTGTCTGAAATGTGAAACAGAAGAAACCTTAACAGTTGAAGGTTTAAGCCCACCATCAAATGAAGGAAATAATAAACTCCTTGCTGATAGTGATGACGCTGTCAACTGAGATGCAGCCATTTCTTCTTCAATTCCCTGCGTAATTTAAAGGAAAAGAAAAATCATTCAATTGATATAGATAAAAATGAGTTTAATTTAGACAGACAAATCAAGAAAGAGAAAGAAAAATACCTAATTTCGAGTACAGGAAAGAGATTCAAGGAGATATCTGAATACCGTTAACCCAGTAGCTTGTTCTGTAGAAAGATAATAAAACCCTAGAAGCAGAACCTTAAGTAGAGATTAGATTGGGGTTTTATGCAAATAGAGCAGACGTTTCTAGAATTTTTTTTGTGTTTTTTTTCATCCCTTATTTGTCTGATTGTTTTTGTTTGGGGCCTAGTACAAAATGGACCATGGAATGGAGAGCTCACTTGTTTCTGGGCTTTGCCTTATGCATTTTCAGGGCCTAATTTAAATTTGAGTTTTTGGGCTTTAGCCTTATGCACTTTGTTGGCATTATTTAATTTGGAAGATTTACATTTTCTAGTACATTTTTAAAAGAAATTACAAAAAAGTGTATCCAGAAATTATTTACAAAATTAATATATTTTCAATAATTTATTTATTAAAGTAGTGCATTTGGTATCCGTTATTTCGCGCGACCTTCTTTCTTCGACCAAATGGCTTTTTCAAACATTCAGTGCCCACCCCTTTCGAAGTATCTTCAAATCAATAAACTTCACATTATTTTTTTTTAAAACTCTTCCTCCCTCAATGGCACCATCGACTCTAAGCCCTTCCATCTATCTCTGCCACTGCCGTCGCCGAATTTTTGCCGACAACATTTTTTGGAGATCTCGTATGTGAGTTCAAGATCAGTTTATACACCTAATATATAACTATTATGTATAACAGATCCTAGTTCAAGATCATAATTTAAGGTCCCGAAACTTGGACATTGGGATAGTTGGCCTGTGAATGTCACCACCATTCATCATCACATCACGTGTCACACCATTGATTCATAACAGATCCGAGTTCAAGATCGCCGTCCACCAAAGATAAACATCCATTTATACACGTATATATAACAGATCTACATATATTTGGTTATCGAGTTCAAGATCGCTGACACATCCATTTATCTGAGTTCAATATCGCTGATACATCCATTTATCCGAGTTCAATATCGCTGATACATTGTAGTATGTGCTCACAAACTATGTGAGTTATAATGTATGAAGGTTTATTTTTTATGAATATTTGGTTACCCATAAAAACTAAAATTGTTACCTTTGTACGAAGGTTTGGCTATCAACTGCACCATATTCAAAATAATTTTATTTTTAAAATGTTATTTATAAGTTGGTAGCCAAACCTTCATAAAAAGATAACCAATTCAGTTTTATTGGGTTACCAATTAATTATAAAAAAATTAAGAACAGTTTCCAAGTGTTATCTGGATTTGTTTACTTCAACATGTGCAGATGGTATCCGAAATGCTGTAAGACCCCAACTTTTATGAATAAAGATTAATTTTTCTCGAAATATATTTTTGAATATTATGGTATGGATTTGATATAATGTTATAGTTGTGGGTATTATTTACAAATTTTGTAAAGTAAGCAAGTGGTTATATAATATTCGATTGGTCGGGAAATATTCGTTTTAACAGGGAATATTTGTACGACGGCACAATCATTGGTGGACCCCACAACGAAAGTATTGTCGTAGTTAGAAAACGACAGAATTATCTTTTTATAAAAATAACGGTGAAAGTTTTACCGTTAAACTGTTGAACTACTCGGTGGTAAAAGTACAGTAATACGGGTGGTTGTATAGTAGCACACGATATTGATTATTGATGCTTACGTGAGAAGTCACTCAGTTATACTCAATTATTGCTACAGTAATTGCTGCATAATATCTTTCATATTATTGATTCAATAATTGTTACAGTATCATTTGCATAATATTTTATATTATTAAATCAATAATTGAGACGACAAAGTTATTCATATTATTATTTGTAATATTGACAATGTCTAGAAGTTCTTTCGAGGAGAGGTTTGGTTACCTAATTGCGCGCCAATAAGGAGAAACCCTTATCGGAAAGCCCCCTCTTTTTCTGAGAACGACCTAGTTGTTAAATATTGTGAGTTATAATATTAATAATGAATAAGTTCGTGTTGATTAAAGATGAAATAGATAGCCCCATTGTGTTGGGATTATTAGTGTTAGTCGAAATCGACATCTATTTCGATAATAATGGATGTCTGGAGGTTATATTGACCAATCGGGTAATTAATCGGATAAATGAGCAATTAATTGTTATTAGTTCACATACTTATAACTATTTTTTCACATGTATGTACTATTGATTCACATGCATGTACTATTAGGGGAGATGGTGGAAGATTGATAATACTTGCATGACTAAATTAAAAATGGAGGTACAATGAAGGTATTATACTGTAATTATTTTTTTCACATGATTGTACTATTGATTCACATGATTGTACTATTGATTCACAAGATATACTATTAGGGGAGGTGGTGCAAGTTTGATAATACTTGCAGGACTAAATTAAAAATGAAGAAAAAGATGAAGGTATTATATTGTAATATTTTGAGCCCCAAAACGTGCAATTATCGAAACTATATTTTTTTATAAATAGAAGCTCATTTTTCTTTCATTCTCACCAATTCACTAAGACTCACAAGAGCATTTATAGAGAGAAAAGCTTTAGAGAGAAAGTATAAGAGAAGTTTGCTACCCTCACTATTCCAGTATCCAGTCTTCTTCTAAGGTAATGGATATTATTTTGTTCAGTATTCATAGGAATAATATTTTCTTCCATACTTTGTAGTATGTGAGTAATATTATTTCGTCTCGTATTCCTGATTATACCATCATTCGGTTAAAGTGCTTCTATATTCCGTGAAATTAGTATAATATCCTTGAAATTTGCGCTTCATCTAGTATCGCTTCACAAGGATATTTTCTGCACATTCTTGTTAAATTTTAAGTTTTTCATGTCGGAGTACTGTCCATGAGTATTATCCATTTATACGGTACTATTCACAAAAGTACTATTCACGGGTAGTATTCACAAAGTACTACTCATGAGTACTATTCACGGAGTACTATTCTCGAAGTACTATTCACGGGGTACTATTCATGTGAAACCCCAGATTTTATGAATAAAGAATTAATTTTCTCGAAATAATTTTCTTTATATTATGGTGTGAATTTGAGATAATGTTATAGTTGTGTGTAATATTTATAAATTTTGCAAAGTATGCAAGTTGTCATATTATATTCGATTGGTCGGAGAATATTCGTTTTAAATATGAAATATTCGTACGATGGCACAATCATTGGTGGACCCCACAACGGAATTATTGTCGGATTGAGAAAACGATAAAAATATTTTATTGAAAATAACGGCGAAAGTTTTACCGTTAATACTGTTGAACTACTCAGTAGTAAAAGTACAGTAATACGCGTTGTTGCATAGTAGCACACGGTATTGATTATTGATATTTATGTGAGAAGTCACTCAGTTTTGTTGGTATTATTAATGTAAGAATACAGAAAATCTTTGTATATAAAACAGGATACTTTTATAAAGTTATTCTATAAATAGAATATATTATATTCTATTATGCATAGTGTTGCATAATGTCTGCATAGTGTTTTGCATAGTAAATTTTTTTTTATATAAAACAGATTACTTTTATAAAGTTATCTGTTTTATTAGACAATAATTAGAATATATTATATTTTTATTATGCATAGTATTTGCATAGTGCCTGCATAGTAAAATCTTTTATAAAGTTATTCGTTTTATTAGATTATAAATAGAATATATTATATTTTATTTAAAAGATTTTTTTTTAAATATGGACCATCAGATTAAAGTAAATCAATCTGGACCGTTCATGGATTAGTTACTATGCATTCCATTTTCCTATAAATAGAAGCTCATTCCTTCATTATTTTCTTACGAATTCACTGAACTCTAGAGAGAGAAACTATAGAGAGAGACTATAGAGAGATATAAGAAAAGTTTTATGCTACTTCACTACTCTTATATCAAGTATTATTTTACGGTAAGGGATATTATTCTTTTGTATTCAAGAAGAGAACTTCTGTTATTCCATTTCTTTATTGTTCTGTTGGAATAACCTGTATACGCGGGCTACCCTATACTTGGTGACATTCTTCTATTATTATGTCTTTATTATTCCGTCGGAATATCCTGTATGTGCTATACGCCGGATCTGGTTCCATTTTTATTATTCCGTCTTTATTATTCTGTCGGAATATCCTGTCTGTGCTATACGCCGGACCTGGTTCCATCATTTATTATTCCGTATTTATTATTCTGTTGGAACATCCTGTCGGTGCGAATTTCGCCTGACCTGGTTCCGTTATTTAGTATTCTGTTGGAATAACCTGTCTATGCGAAGTACCGCATGCATGATAATTTCTTTTGTTATTCCATTCTTTATTATACTTAATTGGTTAAAGTTTTGACTTCTATACTCCATGAAATTAGTGGAATATCCTTGATATTTGCGCTTCATCCAGTATCTTTTCATGGAAATATTCTTCTGAGCATTCTTGAATTTTACTCTACAAAGCAGTATCATGCTGATAATTTGGACGTTATTAGTTCCTGGATAATTTAATTCTTGAACTTTTATTGAATTCCTATATCATTGTCAGCATCCTCATGTTTATATTATGTTGAAAGTCATCTGTGGCCTGTAGTGCATAGATGGACTTGGTATGATTATGACCATAGATTATTCGGTGTAATCATGACCGTAATGTTACAAATGATATGGAAAAAGTTCTCATTGGCCCGTAGTGCATTGATGGACTGTTTTTGGTATGATTATGACTATGGATTCTCTTCGGCCAAGGGTGCAAAGATGAATTATTTTATGGCATGATCAGGACCGTTGATGAAAATATGATTATCTTTAGCCGTAGTGCATGGATAATTCGTGGTCGTGATACTAAAGAATATCCTTGGCCTGTAGTGCAGGGATGATTTGATGATATGGATTATTTATTAAGATGAGTCTCAGCGATAACAGTGATGAAAAACCTTTTAAATCATAAAAGATAGTAGATTTTATTTTCTACTTGACTCTTTTAACGGATTGCTTGTTCCGCTGCAGTTAAACTTGATGTCTATTATATTTTATCAGTTTAACATTGTTGGGGACTAATGATATTTTATTCTGCATTATCTTAGTCATAATATTTCTTACTGGGCTAGTTGAGCTCACCCTTTCTTTCACTGTGATGAAAAATCTTTTAAATCATAAAAGATAGTAGATTTTATTTTCTACTTGACTCTTTTAACGGATTTCTTGTTCTGCTGCAGTTAAACTTGATGTCTATTATATTTTATCAGTTTAACATTGTTGGGGACTAATGATATTTTATTCTACATTATCTTAGTCATAATATTTCTTACTGGGCTAGTTGAGCTCATCCTTTCTTTCACTGTTCTCTTCAGGAAATGAGAATATAGCTGGGACGAGTCGGGGAACGGAGTGATGGTCCAGAGGATATCATTAGTAGTCCTCACTATTTTATGAAATAGTGTGATAATATTTGTAATGAGGACTCCTTTTGAGTTTGTATAATCTCTAGTAGACAATAATTATATTCAAACTCACAGTTTGTGTTTTGTCGTATTGTACACGACAATTGTATTAGTAAGTTGTATTTGAATTCTGTACCATGTATCTGGCGACCCAAGATGGGTGATGTATGCCTAATTTTGGGGGCGTCATAATTCACTCAGGTACTATTCACCCGGAGTACTATTCATAACAAAAATTGATTTCTTTTCGGTCCAAATCATTTTTGATACATTATCATTCTTGAATTTTACTCCGCAAAGCAGTATCATGTTGATAATTTAGACAATATTGAATTCTAAATAAACTAAATTATAAATCTTTAAAAATTTATGCTTGAACTTATTTTTATTGAATTCTTATATCATTGTCGTCATCCTCATGTTTATATTATGTTGAAAGTCATCCGTGGTCTGTAGTGCATAGATGGGCTTGGTATGATTATGACTAGGGATTATTCGGTATAATCATGATCGTAATATTACAAATGATGTGATAAAAGTCCTCATTGGCCTATAGTGCATTGATGGACAGTTGTTGGCATGATCATGACTATTGATGAATACAGGAATATCCTTGTCCCGTAGTGCATGGATAATTTATGGTCGTGATACTAAAGAATATCCTTGGCCGTAGTGCAGGGGTGATTCGGATGTAGATTATTTATTAAGCTGAGTCTCAGCGATAAAAGTGATGAAAAACATTTTAAATCATAGAAGATAGTAGATTTTATGCTCTACTTGACTCTTCTAATGGATTGCTTGTTCCGTTGTAGTTAAACTTAATGTTTGTTATATTTTATCAGTTTAACACTGTTGAAGGCTAACGATAAATTATTTTACATTATCTTAGTCATAATATTTCTTACTGGGCTAGTTGAGCTCACCCTTTTTGCTTTCATTGTTCTATTCAGGAAATGAGAACGTAGATGGGACTAGTCGGGGAACGGAGTGACGGTCTAGATGATAGCATTAGTAGTCCTCACTATTCTATAAAATAGTGTGATAATAAATGTATTGAGGACTCCATTTGAGTTGAATACTGTCTAAAAGACAATATTCGTATTAAAACTCCAAGTTTATGTTTTGTCGTATTTTACACAACAGTTGTATTATTAAGTTGTATTTGAATTTTGTACCATGCATTTGCCGACTCAAGATGGGTGATGTATACCTATTTTGGGGGCGTCACAGTGCCATGTAAAAGTTCTCATTTATGTAGCTCCTGGTTACTTATAAATAACCTTTTAAAAATAAAATTATTTTGAATATGGTGCAATTGGTAACCAAACCACAAAGGCAACCATTTTAGTTTGTGTGACGCCCCCAAAATCGGTATACATCACCTATTCTGAGTCACAAAATATATTGTACAAAATTCAAATACAATTAATTATACAACAGTCGTGTAAAATACGACTAAACATATGCTGTGAGTTTTAATACAAATATTATCATTAGCCTTAAACAGTGTTAAACTGATAAAATATAACAAACATCAAGTTTAACTGCAGCGGAACAAGCAATCCATTAGAAGAGACAAGTAGAGAATAAAATCTACTATCTTCTATGATTTAAAAGGTTTTTCATGACTTTTATCGCTGAGACTCAGCTTAATAAATAATCCACATCATCACTGCACTACGGCCAAGGATATTCATTAGTATCACAACCACAAATTATCTATACACCACAGCCAAGGATATTCATGTATCCATCAATGGTCATGATCATGCCAACAACTGTCCATCAATGCACTACGGGTCAATGAGGACTTTTTCCACATCATTTGTAACATTACGGTCATGATTACACCGAATAATCCCTGGTCATAATAATACCAAGTCCATCTATGCACTACAGGCCACATATGACTTTCAACATAATATAAACATGAGGATGATGACAATGATATAAGAATTCAATAAAACAAGTTCAAGAATTAATTTATCCAGGAACTAATAATGTCCAAATTATCATCATGATACTTCTTTGTAGAGTAACACTCAAGAATGCTTAGAAGAATATTTTCATGAAAAGATACTGGATGAAACGCAAATATCAAGGATATTTCACTAATTTCATGGAGTATAGAAGTCAAAACTTTAACCAACTGAGTATAATAAAGAATGGAATAACAAAAGAAATCACCAGGCATGCGATAGACCGCACATACAGGTAATTCCAAAAGGATAATAAATAATAGAACCAGGTCATGCGTAAACGCACCGACATGATATTCTAACAGAATAATAAATAATGGAACCAGGTCATACGTAAACGCACCGACATGATATTCCAATAGAATAATAAACAACGGAACCAGGTCATGCGTAAATGCACAAACAGGATGTTCCAATAGAATAATAAACAATGGAACCAGGTCATGCATAAACGCACAGACAATATGTTCCAACAGAATAATAAATAATGGAATAACAGAAGAATTTCACCAAGTATAGGGTATCCCGCGTATACAGGTTATTCCAACAGAATAATAAAGAATGGAATAACAAAAGAATTTCACTAATAAGAAAGAAGGAGTACCCCTAACGAGTACAATAAATAATATCTCTTACCTTAAAAGAAGAGTATTTTGACTAGTAGGGCGATGATATACTCAAAGAAAACTTGCACTACGCTCAAAGCTTTCTTAAACTCTAAATAAATACGCTCAAGATTATAGAAGAAGAACTCTCTCTATAGTTTCTCTCTCAGTGAATTCTTAAGAAATAATGAAGGAATGAGCTTCTATTTATAGAAGAATGGACTGCATAGTAACTAATTCATGAACGGTCCAAATTGATTTACTTTAAACGGACGGTTCAGATTGGTTTACAATAAAATATAATATATTCTATTTATAATTGAATAAAGCGAATAACTTTATAAAAGTATTCTGTTTTATATAAAAAGATTTTACTATTCAAATACTATGCATGTACTATACAAACACTATGCGTAATAAAATATAATATATTCTAATTATTGTCTAATAAAACAGATAGCTTTATAAAAGTATTCTGTTTTATATAAAAAGATTTTACTATTAGTCTAATAAAACAAACAACTTTATAAAAGTATTCTATTTTATATAAAAAGTTTTTCTGTTTTATTACATTAATAATACTAATAAAACAAAACTCATCATCATTATTATAATTCACAATATTACTCATTCTCGACGGCGATTCCCGTCGCCCCAGTCCCGTCGCCATTAATTCATTAGCGACGGCCGTGCCGTCGCCAATGAGTTTTATGTCCGTCGTTAATAAGTTTTCCCTCCACCGCCAAAGTTTCGCACCTATTTTTCCTGGGGGAAAAATGTATTAGCGACGGCATTCATTAGCGACGGCAGCAACGGCAGCATTGACAGTATTAACGACGGGTTCCGTGCCGTCGCCAATGACCCCGTCGCCAATGACCAATTTCCTTGTAGTGGGGGCTTTTCAAGAAGGATTTCTCCCCATTGGCGCGCAATTAGGTGACCAAACCTCTCCTTGACAGAACTTCTAGACATCGTTAATATTGCAAATAATAATATTAATAACTTTGTCATCTTAATTATTGATTATAAAATATGGACAATAATTGAATCAAATAACGTGAGATACTATGCAGCAATTACTGTAACAATAATTGAATAAAACTGAGTGACTTCTCACGTAAGCATCGATAATCAATACCGTGTGCTACTGTGCAACTACGCGTATTACTATACTTTTAACACCGGGTGTTTCAACAGTTAAAGGTAAAACTTCCGCCGTTATTTTCATAAAGTATTTTTGTCATTTTCTCAATCTGACAATAATTCCGTTGTGGGGTCCACCAATGATTGTGCCGTTGTACGAATATTCTCTGTTAAAACCAATATTCCCCGACCAATCGAATATTATATAACAACTTGCGTACTTTATAAAATTTATAAATATTACCCACAACTATAACATTATATCAAATTCATTCCATAATATTCAAAAATGATATTTATAGAAAATTCATCTTTATTCATAAAAGTTAGGGTCTTACAGTTTGGGTAACCAAATATTCATAAAAAAAGTTTCAGTCTCGGTCGAACGAGGAGTCGTCGAGAGGATACTGAAGCCAGGAGGCCATCTCGTCTTCCTGGACAAACAATTGATGGTTTGCTGTCGTTTCTTCTTGCGATCGGAGCTTTCTTTGCTCGGCGGAGGCTCTATCGACGACGAGATTAGATTTTTTGAGAGATCTTTGTTTTTGGATATGCATAACAACTTTGACGTTCTGCCATAGTAGCTCCATAATTTCTGCTTCAGCCCTAAGCATCCATTTATTTGGATTTGGTTTTCTACTTCACTTTCTATCTCCTCGATAGTGATTCATCAACTGTTTTCTTCTACTATCTTCTACATGCACGAGTAAAATATGGAATATATTTTTCTCTTTTCATGGGCCATTAATTTCTATATATTTATTTGGACCCACATTTTGTGGATGCACTAATTTCTATCAGTTTATTGTGTTGCACACTTTTTATAATTATTTTATGGATGCACTAATTTTGTAATTACTTTCCAATTGTTGTATAGTAGTATAAAGAATCGCTTAATTTTCTATCTTCTATATAGACCTGGCAAAAGGGCGAGCTAAGCCCAAATGGGTCGGGCGAGTGGCGGGCCAGGCCAAAAACAGGCGGGCCAAGAAGGGCCAGTTTTTGTTGGGCTAAAAATCTACACCCAAAGCCCGGCCCGTGGCGGGCGGGTCAGGCTGGCCCGCGGGCCGAGACCAATTTGTAGATATTTTATGCTATTTTTTTGTTTGGCCCAAACAGACCGGGCGGGTGACAGGCCGGGCAAAAAATGGGTGGGCCAAAAATGCTCGAACCTTACTGGGCTAAAATTCTGTAGCCCAAAGCCCGGCCCGCGGGCCTGGGCTATGTTTGCGAGGTCTACTTCTATATATGATGCGAAAGATGCTTTGGTCTTTTTTGGTTTGACAAAACCTTCTCGTGGTCTCTTTGTTTCATCTCAACAAAGCTTTCTCTCAAATTTAACCCCTAATTATAAAATTATTTTATATTTTACCCATAAATTTAAAAAATAAAATTATTTTGTCCTCTAAACACTTAACTAAAATCTAAAATTTTAAAATTAATTACACAAAATATGAATGATATATGCAACGCATGTATCAACCCCTCGTATAGATAAAAGTCTTGAGATATATGTCTATATAAACCTAGCAAAAATAGATCGAAATGGGTTTAGTTTCAATAATATAGATTATAAATCAATTAGAAATTAAAACAATAAACCTATACTTAATATACAGTAGAACCTCTATAAATTAATATTATTGAAATTGAATTATTTTATTAATTTAGAGAGTTATTATTTAATCGATAAATTAATAATTTATTAATTTAAAGAGTTTTTTCTATTCGGTGAACATAAATTTAATTACACTAAAATTATTGCATTTTATTGATATCTATATCATACTTTTTTTGATGCAATGTATCATACTTATTAAATTAATGTATCATACTTGTGAGGATGATACAATACATTTGAAGACAATAACGCGAAAGGAAGCACTCATAGCGTCAACAACTTTTCACAAGTTTTTATTATAATTCGAGAATGCAACGCCTAAACTTTTGGACGTAATGAGAAAAATTAAGGATGAAATTCAATTAGATTTGAATTTCAAGACGAAACAAACGAGAGTAGAATCATATTTCACAAGATTACCCTAGATATATTTGTAATTTAAAAGAATTATTAATTTATGATTTTGATGGGACCATATATATTTATTTATATAAGGGTCTTTTTAAAAAAATTATTTTATCTAAATTATTAATTTATCCCATTAGCCCAAGTCGGGACTGGAAAAAAATTAGTTTAGAGAAATTATTAATTTATCGAGTATTAATTTACAGAGGTTCTACTGTAGGTTAGGAGGTCGCCGTTTTTACGGAAGACCCCCTCTGTAAGACCCCGAATTTTATGAAATAAAAATATTCTATTTTTCTATTTAGTAAATGGTTAAATTGATAAAAGGTTAAAGTTAAGGGTGATATATGAATTTTTTTCAAAATACGCAAGTGGTTATAAAATATTCATTGTTGTCGGGGAATATTCGTTTAGTCGTAGAATATTCTTTCTGTCAGGGAATAATCGTACGACGGCACAGTCATTTGTGGGCCCCATAACAGAATAACTATCGGATGAAGAAAATGACAAATTTGAGTTTTTATAAATAACAACGTAATAGTTACCGTTAACACTGTTGGATTACCTGGTAGTTAAAATACAATAATACGTGTCGTTGCGCAGTAGCATACGATATTGCATAGTTTTTTTGAATTATTAATTCTTACGTAAGAAGAATATTTATTGGTTCAATAATTACTGCGTTGATATTTTATATTATTGTTGTTTTAATAATTGTCATTGCACAGCATTTTCTATTATCAGATCAATAATTCATATTATTTGAATAATATTACTAGATAATATTATTAGCAATGTCTAGAAAGTTCTATCAATGAGAGGTTTGGTCACCTAATTGCGCACCAATTATTGTGATTATTGTGATTCTGTAATATTATTTATGAATAATTAATTATTGACTTATATGATAAGGAAATATTTATTTGATGCAGATATAAATGATGTATTTATTTATGTGGTTATAAAAGAAGGAATTAATGTTGAGGTGTTTTATCAGTATTTTGTCAGATTGGAGGTATTAAAAGATCAAATCAGTGTTCTTACAACTTTATTGTGTGAATTATAATTTTTAATTTGACCGTTAGATCGTTGCGATTTTTGGATATGTTATACATATATAAGTTGAGTATATATCCATAAATTTTGAACCGTTAAAAATAAACGAATGATTTGTTATGAATTTTAAGATGTGACTGATTCGCAAATTAGGTTTATAAATGATTTTGGTGAAAAATTCTAGAAATGGGTGGGCCCCACTTTTGGTTGTTGGGGAAGATGGCTGATTTTTGGTGGGTGGAATAGTAATAGGTAAAGCCATCAGGTAGCAGGTCAAGTCTGCTTTGGCGTGCTAACATTTTCCTATAAATAGAGGGCTAAGTTAGAATTAAAAATCACACCAGAATTCATAAGTTTTCTCTTTTTTTTTCTCTAGATTATCGAGTGTATTTTGTGAGTATTTAGATACTTGGTGAGTTGCTATTCATCGATGCAAGTTTCTTTCAGAGTCATATCCGATATCCAGTCAGAAGTGCTGCTCTTTTGAGGTAAGAGATAGTAAAGGATAATAAGGCATATTAAGGGATGTTATATTCTTCATAATGATGTTATTCTTTCAATGTCATTATACTGAAATATTGGTATAGATTTTATTGTGGAATTTCTACCTTTTTAAGTCGGGGTTACTATTCACGTATACGATATTATTCACGTATACGGCATTATTCATGTATATGGCACTATTTACGTATATGACATTATTTACGTATACGATACTATGCACGAATACAGAGTACTATTCACGAGTTACTATTCATGAGTTACTATTCATGAGTTACTATTCACGAGTTACTATTCACGAGTTACTATTCATGGGTACTATTCACAACAAAATTAGTTTCTTTTTCTGACCAAATTATAGTTGAGTTATGAATATTACTCTTGAGATTAAATCTATATGTTGATTATATTATTTTTATTATCATATATAACATTTTTATAACCCTAGTGATGGAATTTCTCTTTGACTTGAGTGTAAAGATGTGTAAATTATTGGTATGATCATGACTATGGGTTCTCTTTGGCCAGTAGTGCAAAGATGAATTGTTGACTGGTATGATCATGACCATTGAATTTACAATTAAATATTTTTAGCTTAAGTGCAAAGGTGAATTGATCAACATGGTTATAATTATTGTTTATATAAATTCTAAAATGATTATATATTTTTTTGAGATATTAATATATTTGGCCTGTAGTGCAAATATGAATTGTTGATGAATATCTTTGGCATGTAGTGCAAAGATGAACTGTTGATGAATATCTTTGGCCGGTAGTGCAAAGATGACCTGTTGTTGAATATCTTTGGCCAGTAGTGCAAAGATGAACTGTTGATGAATATCTTTGGCCCGTAGTGCAAAGATAAATTTATTAGTATGACTATGAACATGAACTGTGATTTGGTATAATTATGATCTTAGATGTTTCAGGTGATGAAAATTATCTTTGTGCTGGATGAGAAAAGGAATTTAAAACTACAATTACGATTATGAGTTATACATGTGATTGTGGACATGAATTGTTGATTGATGTTACATGGATAAAACATTGTTGGTGGACTTTTAACATATAGAAGATAATAGATTTTATGGTCTATTTGACTCTTCTAATTGATTGCTCGTTCCACTGCAACTATGGTTGAAAAGTTTTATCATCTACCATATGTTCTAAATCTCTGATTTATAACTGATGAAGGCTATTGATAATTTAATTATCTTTAGTCATGATATTCTTTACTGAGCTAGTTGTGCTCACCCTTTTGCTTCACAATTCCTTTCAGGTAATAAAAGTGCAGCTGGGTCGAGCGGGGGTAACAGGGGAATAGAACGGTGGTCATCATTTAGTAGTTATATTTGGTGAATCAAATAGGGTGAAGCGAACCCAATGTTGGAAGGGTGTTTTGCCACTATCATACAAGATGTCTAATGACATAAAATCTCGTATCATCATAAGACAAGGATGTGCTCATCGACTTGTTGAGTATATCTACGAGCACTACCTATATAATCTTGGTTTTTGGTTGAAGTATAACTCTCAATTAGAGACAGTGGAGATAATGATATGTCAAGAGAAGACTCACCATTGGAAAGAATATGATAGTAATCTTCTCATTTTTCTTTGGGGTCTATTGGGTCAACCAAGGATAATTCTGTGGCCATATGATATCTATCATAACCTAGACGCATGGCCTCCCATGTACGAAGGTTTCCTTGAGCACTTCCCAAATATTTTAATTTCTAAAACAGTTTTTGACTATACCTTTATGTAAGGTGTCATTGTGACGTACTACCCAAGTTGGTATCAAGAGTCACAGTTGGTATATATATTTGTATCAAAACTCACAACACATGAGTTGTATTTTGCACGACAATTGTTGTAATAAAGTTGTAGTTGTTTTCTGTACCATGTATTTGGCGACTCAGAATAGGTTGGGTGGATTGGACCTGTTTTGGGGTTGTCACACCCTCTTTCTTGGAAACGACCTGGTTGTCAATATTATGACTCTGTAATATTAATTATGAATAATTATTGTGTGGTGGATATTTATCCAATTTTTGTTACAAATGGAGGGGTTTAGCATTAGACATTTATTAAAAATTTGACATATTTTTATATGAAACCACAATTATCTTCTTCAACATTAATATTCATTCAAATATATTATTATAATATTATAATAGTATAGTTTTATAATAATTTTTTATTATAATATTATATTAACTTTGTCAGATTGTTAAGTGTTTCAAAATTTTTCGTGCAGTTCTCCTTTTCTAAATTGGTGGGTTAAAAAATTTCTCCTGCAATTCATTTTTTCCAAATTTGTGGGCCCTCACCCATAAGAAAAGGTGAGTTAGGCAAGAAAATTAGATATACATTCTTTCTTTTAAAACTTTGGCATATAGAATTCTTTTCCAATGAGTGGTCCCTAATTTGTCAAAATTTTTCAAGAGGTTTTTCTTCTTTTCTTTTGATTTTGGAGGATTGTGATTTTTTTTTCAAAGGATGAGCCCTCATTTGCCAAATTTTCCAAGTGGTGTATTTTTTATTTTGGCAACTTGTGAATTATTTCAAAAAGGGTATCCTCTCATTGGCTAAAGCTTTTAAATGAGTATACTGATAGGTTTGAAACTCGTGACTGAATTCCTTGATTAATGGATGCATGTCTCCTAAACTTTGCCTATAAAAGGAATGCACCTTCAGAAGATAAGATACACCGAAATCACAAAATTCTTCTTCCATAATATTGTGAGTATTTTTTTGAGTACAATGATACTTTGTGTGTAGCTAATAGTGTAAGATTTTCTCTAGATAATCTTCTTTATTCTAGTCAAATCTAGTCTCCTACTAAGGTAAATAATTTTTTTTTCAATACTCGTAAATGATATTATTTTCTTTCATACTCGTAAGGGATATCATTTCTTTTATATTCGTAAAAGAGATATTATTTTTTTTTCATATTTATAAGGGATGTCACTTTCTTTCATATTCTTAAATCTAAACTTACTATGATAAGTATTGCTTCTATAATTCCTGAAATGATTAGAAATTCTTTAAAGGTTTGCGCTTCATCTAGTATCATTTCATTTACCTAAATATTTTTATTGAATTTTAATCGTTATCTTTGAAACATGAATCTTATATATCATTCTTGAATTTGAATTCACGTTTTGATCATCATGTTGAGAACTTGGACATTCTTGAACTTTGGATAAATTAAATTATAAATCTCCAATATATATTCTTGATCTTATTGTTCTTATTATTTCTATTTCTCTTTTATATCATTGTCATAATCCTCATACTTAAATTATGGCGAAAAGACATATTTGACCCGTAGTGCAAAGATGAACTGTTGATTAGTATGATTATGACCAGAAATTATGTATTGATATAATAATGACCTTTGGTGTTGTATACAAAGGTTTGTGCTGAAAGTTTTCTTTGGCCCGTAGTGCAAAGATGGATTGGTGTTTGGCATAATCATGACCATTAGTGATACAAATGAATATCTTTGGCACATAGTGCAAAGATAAACTATTGATTTGCATAATTATGAACATGAACTGTTGATTGGTGTTACAGTGATAAAAATATTGATGATGGATTTTTAAATCATAGAAGATAGTAGATATCATGCTCTACTTCACTTTTCTAATAAAATATTGCATGTTCCGCTGCAATTATCATTAAAAACTTATATTATCTTTAAATCTTTAATTTATTACTGTTGAAGGCTATAAATAATTTATTCTTCTCATTATCTTAATCGTAATATTTTTTACTGGGCTATTCATTTTTGTTCTATTGTTCTCTCAGGAAATGAGAGTGTAATTGGGATTAGCCGGAGAATGGAGACGGTTTGAAACTGTAGAAGTATCTCAATACATTATAAAATAGTGTGACAGTAATTGTATTGAAAAGTTAAGTTGAGTGTGGATATTGCCATACTAGTTACCGTACAATATTTGTATTGAAACTTACAATATATGTGTTGTCGTATTTTGCATGACAATTTAATAATTGTAAATAAGAAAATTTGTATTTGGATTCTGTAGTAAATATTTAGCGACTTAAAATGAGTTGTGTGAACATATTTTGAGGATATCGCGTAAAAGGTCTGAAACATGATTTTGCCTTCACAGGTCCATGAATTTCTATATAAAGGGGCACCGTTTATAAATTTAGAGAGGGTAAAAGGTCTAGAACATGATTTTGCCCCTATATGTATGTGACTTTCGATACAAAGGGGCACCATGTATAAATTTAGAGTATTTAATGAATTATACTTGGCAAAAAAAATTAATGAATTAATTATTCAATGTAGTTGACACATTTTATTAATTATATTATTAAATTTTTAATTTTTTAAATTATCCTTATAAATTAATTATTATTTGAAATTGGATTATTCCATTAAAAAATTAAACGTATTTTTATCGCCAAAACTAGTGAATTACCCATTATAGTTGACCTTTAACTGATTACGTCATTAAAATTTTAATTTTTCAAATTATCTTAGAAAACTAATTATTATTTTAAAATTTGTCATTTTGTTATCTCTGTCTCACGACTGTTAAAGTGTTTGAATTTTTATCTTACGTGGATGTGAAAAAGAAAATAAATAAATAAATCTAATTTATTTTCTCTCTTCCTGTAAGACCCCGAATTTTATGAAATAAAAGTATTCAATTTTTCTTAAAATTTCTATTCAGTAAATGGTTAAATTGATAAAAGTTAAAGTTAAGGGTGATATATGAAATTTTTTCAAAATACGCAAGTGGTTATAAAATATTCATTGTTGTCGGAGAATATTCGTTTGGTCGTGGGATATTCTTTCTGTCGGGAAATATTCGTACGACGGCGCAGCCATTTATGGGCCCCATAGCAGAATAACTGTCGGATGAAGAAAATGACAA
Organism: Panax japonicus; assembly: GCA_020205505.1. Lineage (NCBI taxonomy): Eukaryota > Viridiplantae > Streptophyta > Magnoliopsida > Apiales > Araliaceae > Panax > Panax japonicus. Next base: position 85,460,915 of record CM035107.1, read on the forward strand.
AATTAAGTTTTTATAAATAACGGCGTAATCGTTACCGTTAACACTGTTGGAATACCCGGTTGGTAAAATAAAGTAATACGCGTTGTTGCACAGTAGCACACGGTATTACACAGTATTTTTGAATTATTGATTCTTACGTAAGAAGGCACTACTCAACAATTTTTACAGTAATTACTGTTCAATATTTTATTTTATTGATTCAATAATTGTTGCGTTGATATTTTATATTATTGTTGTTTCAATAATTATCACTGCATAATATTTCTCATTATCAGATCAATAATTCGTATTATTTGAATAATATTATTAGATAGCATTATTGAAAATGTCTAGAAAGTTCTGTCAAGGAGAGGTTTGGTCACCTAATTGCGCGCCAGTAAGGAGAAATTCTTATTGGAAATCCCCCTTTATCCTGGGAATGGCCTGGTTGTCAGTACTGTGATTCTGTAATATTATTTTTGAATAATTAATTATTGATTATTATGATAAAGAAAATATTTATTTTATGTGGATATAGATGGAGAAAAATTTTAATGTGACAATTGTTAAAAATTAATATTTTATCTTTTTCTGATAAAATAATTTATTTAAATATATTATTTTAATAATATATTAACGATGATATTTTTATAATGAATGTGGGATATATGATTATATGAGGAGGAATAGTATTTTTGTGGCATTAAATGTTTAACACATGTTTTGTGTGTCGGTGGACACAATTCTTAACCGAAAATTTATTATAGACTGTAAAATCGCCCGTTTGTGGATTTCGGTCTATTTCTATTTGGAATTTGGAAAAACTTCCTTCTGCAAAGTTGTAGATAATTGAATTTCCTATAAAAACTCACGAGATTTGAATTTTCTGATAAAAGAGCTATTTATTGTGAATTATTGAAGTTCCGGAGTTCCGAAATAATTGATTTTTGGAAATTTTAATTATTTTATTTAAGAAAAATGTTTTTGTGGTTGTTGGCACATGGGTGGCTGATGTTTTTGACCAAAGATGGCTGATAGCTTTCAAAATTGGTTGGTAAAGGTTGGTGTGGAATAAAAAAAAGAAAATGATATTTTATTATTTTAGTCTTCTTTGACGTTCTAGCATTTTCCTATAAATAGAGGGCTAAGTTAGAATTGAAAATCACACCAGAAACATAAGCTTTCTCTCTACTTCTCTCTCTATATATCAAGCGTGTTCTTGTGAGTATACTTTGAGTGTTGCTATACGGTGAAAGGTTTCTTCGGCATTTCATCCGATATTCCAGTCAGAAGTACTGTTATTTTGAGGTAAGGGATTTTAAGGGTTAACATGTTTCTCATTTTCAAAATTTTTCTGGACCTTCAAAAACTCTGGAAAAATTTGAAATAATATTTTGATGAGTTTTATTGATTGTGTCCAAAGATGGCGATTTTTGGATGTATAGATTAAGAGTTATGAATTTTATGAGAAAATACTTTTTTAAAAAAAACCGCTTATAACTCCGTGTGGTTAACTTCAAAATTGATGAAATTTTTATTGGAAGTACATCTATATAATATCAGTGTTCGCTGTGTATTTTAGAAGTTTTGGATAAAAGTATAATTTATGATAAATGTCTAAATATTCGGCGGTTTTGGCCATATGAAAAATAGTAAATGAATTTTAAAAATTCTAAGAAAAATATATGTTCAATATGGGACTATATTCTGCTAAATCCCAGAAAAGAAATATTTTTGGAACTGATTTGGTATTTTTCATGAAAATAGACTAGTTATGAATAAATGAGTTAAATATGTTATGTGAAGGAAGAAAATTAGAAAATAGGATTTTATGGCTTGAGAATCCTTTATGAGGTATATGCAGATTTTTTATGAGTGTTTTGATTATTGGTGATGAAATCTTACGAGTTTGACATTTTAGAATGATTAAATGCATTATTTAGTAAAGTGTAAATAATTAAAATAAATTGTTTATAAGCTTAAGAAATATTATTCTTTCAATATCATTATACCGAAATATTGGTATGGATTTTATTGTGGAATTTTACCTTTTTATGTCTGGTTTACTTTTCATGAGTTACTATTCATAAGTTACTATTCACGGGTACTATTCACGACAAAATTGGTTTCTTTTTCAAACCAAATTATAGTTGATTTATGAATATTACTCTTGAGATTAAAATAATATGTTGATCATATTATTTTTATTATCATATATAACATTTTTATAACCCTAATGATGATATTTCTCTTTGACTTGAGTGTAAAGATGGGTAGATTTTTGGTATGATCATGACTATGAGTTCTCTTTGGCCAGTAGTGCAAAGTTGAATTGTTGACTGATATGATCATGACCATTGATTTTATAATTGAATATCTTTAGCTTAAGTACAGAGGTGAAATGATCAACATGATTATAATTATTGTTTATATAAATTCTGAAATGATTATATATTTCTTTGAGATAATAATATATTTGGCCTGTAGTGCAAATACGAACTGTTGATGAATATCTTTGGTCTGTTGTGCAAAGATGAATTGTTGATGAATATCTTTGGCCCGTAGTGCAAAGATGACATGTTGTTGAATATCTTTGGCCAGTAGTGCAAAGATGAACATGTGTTGAGACTAACATGACCAACTGGTGATACAAATGAATATCTTTGACCGTAGTGCAAAGATGAAATTATTAGTATGATTATGAACAGGAAATGTGATTTGGTGTAACCATGATCTTTGATGTTTTAGGTAAAGACAGGTGATGTAAATTATTTTCGTCCTAGATGAGAAGAGGAATTTATAAACACACTTATGGTTATGAGTTATTCATATGATTGTGGAAAGGAACTGTTGATTGATGTTACAGGGATAAAACATTGTTGGTGGACTTTTAATGTGGAGAAGATAATAGACTTTATAGTCTATTTGACTCTTTTAATGGATTGCTCGTTCCGCTGCAACTATGGTTGAAATTTTTATCATCTACCATATGTTCTAAATCTCTGATTTATTATTGATGAAGACTATTGATAATTTAATTATCTTTAGTCATGATATTCTTTACTGAGCTAGTTGTGCTCACCCTTTTGCTTTATAATTCCTTTCAGGTAATAAGAGTGTAGCTGGGTCGAGCGGGGGTAACAGGGGAATAGAACGGTGGTCTCTAGCTGTGGAGTTCTCCCTAAACAGTATAGACAAGTGTGTTGTATACATCTTTTAGTAGTTATATTTGGTGAATCTAATAGGGTAAGGGGAACCCAACGTTGGAAGGGTGTTTTGCCACTATCATACAAGATGTCTAATGACATACAAACTCGTGTCATCATAAGACAGGGTTGTGCTCATCCACTTGCTGAGTATATTTACGAGCACTACCTATATAATCTTAGTGTTTCTTTGAAGTATAATTCTCAATTTGAGACAGTTGAGATAATGATAAATCAAGAGAAGACTCACCATTGGGAAGAATATGATAGTAATCTTCTCGTTTTTCTTTGGGGTATATTGGGTCAAACAACGCTAATTCTGTGGCCATATGATAACTATCATAACCTAGAAGCATGGCCTCCCATGTACAAAGGTTTCCTTGAGCACTTCCCAAAGATTTTAGTTTCTAAAACAGTTTTTGACTATACCTTTATGTAAGGTGTCACTGTGAGGTGTTGTCCACGGTTGGGACATGTGTCACATTTGGTATATATTTGTATCCAAACTCACATATATGTGTTGTTGTATTTTGCACGACAATTGTTGTAATAAAGTCGTAGTTGTTTTCTGTACCATGTATTTGGCGACTCAGAATGAGTTGGATTGAATGGACCTATTTTGGGGTCGTTACACTTCCTTCCTCCAATCTCTCTCTTCTTCCTCTAAAATTTATGAAAATTTTGAGATTTGAGTACCCAACACATTGAATTGAGATTCAAAGTTCGGTATTAGATATAACAATGAAGTCTGAATTCCCAACAACAACAACAACAACATGTGAAGTAAATGGTGTTGCAATATGTTTTCTTCCTCTTGCCTCTGATCTTTAGTAGTCTTATGTCTCTGAACTCCTCTCCTTCACTCTCAATAGTCTCCCCAATGTTCAAAATACACACACACACACACACAAACATATATCGCATTTTAAAAAATTCAAAAAAAAAGAGGAGAGAAGAAGGTGATTTTGACCCCACAGTCCACAGATTTATGAGAATGTTTTAAAAAATTCAAAAAGATATTTTTTCCCAACAGATGAGTGACTTTCTGTAGAAATGGGCACCGTGTATAAATTTAGAGGGTATTCAGATGGGTGACTTTCAGTTCAAATGTGGTCAAAAGTTGAAGATCAAAGTCTAACCCAAAACACAATCCTTTTTTGCCCATCTCATGTGAGTGCGACTGTGCGAGCCTACTTCTCTTCTAATTCCACCAAGTGATCATTCTACATATATATTTTACCCACGAAACAATATATATCGGACTATAACTAACAAACATGCATGCATGCATGCATGCGCGCAAATAAATCATCTAGGCAGTTCAAAATTTGGGATAAATTTCATCATCCATCTATCTAATAAAATACAAATGATTTTAAATTTTCTACTCACTCAATAAATCATCAGGGCCATCCAAAATTTGGGATAAATCTCATCATCCATTTATCTAATAAAATACAAATGATTTTAAATTTTCCGCTCACTCAATAAATCATCTGGACCGTCCAAAATTTGGGATAAATTCTACCGTCCATACAGTGTCGGAGGCACTGGACACATCTAATATAAATATATTGTGGCACTACAAGCATAGAATAGAAGAAGAGTCAACTAACTATGCGCCACATTGGAAAATAAAAAATATGTTTCAAAGTTTGGGGGGTCAAAGTGCAACTAATTAATATATAGAAGCCTCCAATTTTCAAAATAAATGATTAAATACAAGATGATTCCGTTCATTGAATATATAAATAAATAAATAAATAAAACATGAACACGTACTACTGTTAACTAATGCCTAATAAGTACTCACTCCTATTAATTTGCCACATAAATTGAATTGACGCATGTTTTAGTTAAGGGGAACCTCATATAATAATAGGAGCTATATATCTAGCTCATGTTTGACACTACAAGTCAAAGATGAACATACATATAAATATACAGACACCAGTACTTAAAGATTATTATATGAGGTTCCTCGGTCGGGGTAGGGTAGGTGGGTAAAGGTGCGACCACGAGTACTTAAAGATTTAAGATTTACTCATCTTACTACTCCTACTACTACTTCTCAATTTTGTCTATTAAAGATTCTCACACTTTTCAGATTCATTAAATTCCTATTAAAATTATAAATAATAAAATAGTCATAAGTTTAGGGTTAATATTATAGTAGGAATAAATAGATAAATGAGTCGACCATGAATTAATGTTTCATAAACTAACATGGTTCTGAAAAATTTATGTTCTTTTATTTTCGTGAAATCACCAACAAGTGACAATTATATATATATATATATATATATATATATACACACACACACACACACACACACACACACACACCAAGCTGTGGAAATAAGAAGTGCAAAAGATGGAGAACGTACAAGAGGATGCATCTAATATCGGTTTTGAGTTTGAATCCTTGCATATCATTTTATGGAAGGTTTTCATGTTCTAGCAACCGTATTCGATATATAGTGAATTGATTTGTAAGCTCAATAGGTTGGCACTTAGTGCTAATCTTTGGTATGTAAACATACTCAAATTTAAGTTGTAGCTAATTAATTAATATTTATTATATTCTAAATTATAAGATAATGTCAGTTTTTGAAATTCCATTTGAAACATTTTTAAATTTAAAACTAATGTGATTAATTAAATATTACTCCGTATAAAATAATAAATGTTATAATAAGTAGTACTTTTAAATAGTTTACGGTATTTATTATTGTAATAACTAAAATTAAAGGAATATAATTCATGTCCATTTTGAATTTAATTTTTTTTAAGTTGACTTTAAAAATCAATAATAATTTTTAATTTTGAAATGGGGGAGCATTATTTTCATATTATGTTAAGTAAAACGGTAAATAAACCGGACAACCCACGAGCTTGACCCGACTCAAGTCGACTTGACTAAACTCAACTCGAACTTAATTGTTAGACGAGTCGAGTTTGAACGAGCTCCTTTGTCCATTTAGTTAAAATGAGTCAAGTTCAAATAGTAGGGTGGCTAATTAATTTAGGCTTTGTCCATTTAATTAAATTTTTTCTTATTTTTACAATAAAAAAGTTAAGCAAGTCAAGTTTAAAATCTATTGGGCTCGGCTCACTTGATTCCGATTAGCTCGATTTTTTTATTTAGTGGGTCGAGTTCATATAATAAATTTCAAACTTGTTTGAAGATAACTTGAATCAAATCGCTAAGTTTTAACAGTTTCATCGTTAAGTAACAACTCATTTAAATTAAACGGTTAAAAATTTCAATAATTTTTTGATGACAAAAATATGAATACAAAATGGCGAGACTAATTGTGATTGATCATTATTACTAGATTCATTCATGTATGATGAATTTTTAAGTAATTACAATTTACAACATCATTTTGTAAATTAATTTTTTATAAAATTCTATTATCACCATATATCAAAAGCTAACATAATCTTTTATGTTCTTATAATTTATTTTTTGAATAATAATGGGTCTAATTTTATATTTTAGTCTAGCTAAAACAACAACTCATGTTGGGGATAATATATAAGGGGTTGGGGGGCGTCCGGTACCCTTAACGATCGGTACGTCCGGTGTCCCCTTTTTTTTTGTTTTTTTTTCACAATTATGAGAAAAAAAAATAATAGAGCAAATTTGAACAAAAAATTGTAAAAGGAAGTACGGTTTTTATTGAAAAAACACTGTAAACAGTTTACAGTGTTTTTTCAATAAAAACCGTACTTCCTTTAAACAGTTTACATTATTTTTTCAATAAAAACCGTACTTTCTTTTATAATTTTTTGTTCAAACTTACTCTATTATTATTATTTTTTTCTCATAATTGTGTGGAAAAAAAAAGAGGACACCGGACGTACCGGTCGTTAAGAGTACCGGACGCCCCCCCCCCCCCCCCCCCCAAATTAATATATAAGCACTTTTGAAGTGCTGACAAGGATTGGACCCCACGGTCAAGAGCATACAAAGAGTAGCTGCCCCTTTATGCACAAAATAATCTAGACTACCCATTTCATTATCCCACGAGGTATAAAATACCCACGTGCTTTTAATTTATCTATTAAAATTTCCCGGTGAGTGCTTTTAAAAGTTTTGCCACCAAACTCACTGCGTCCATCCATCCCTCACGTCATGTGTCCCTTCTTCTTCATCGCCCGCGCTATCTGATCAACACGCCCTGTTGACCCTCCTCACTGTCCCCCATGACTCCCCCACATATATAATACCAGAGCCGTCATTCCATTTCTCCCATCAGCAAAAATTATCAAAAACCCAAAATCAATATTCAAACAATTAATCAAAAATCCCCCTTGTCGCACTTTCCATAATTCGTCTGAATATTTTAATGGTGAAATCGGTGACGGAAAAAAACCCCCGGTGAAAATAGTGACAGTACTGAAGGTAATAAGTATCTTCAAGTAGTGAATAAACCAGGAGAAGAGAGAGATTCGGATTCGGGTAAGTATAAGGGTGTTAGGAAGAGGAAATGGGGGAAATGGGTATCCGAGATCCGACTACCGAACAGCCGGGAGAGAATTTGGTTGGGCTCATTCGACTCGGCCGTGAAGGCGGCGAGAGCTTTCGACGCCGCCCTTTGCTGCCTACGTGGCCCTACTGCGAAGTTCAATTTCCCCGATAATCCCCCGGAAATCGCCGGCGGGAGGACGCTCACTCCGTCGCAGATACGAGCTGCGGCGGCACGGTTTGCCAACTCGGAGGCCCGGTTTGGAGATTTGGATCATTCGACTTCGTATTCATCCGGGTCTGATGAGTTGCAGCGGGTGGATTCTCCTTCACGGTCTGATTCGGTTTCGGATGGGGCGACCCATTTGAATAGTGAAATGGCTCTGGTCACGTCGTTTTTGGATCAATTTGAGACGATGGGTTCGAGTTGGGGCAATAACAGTGTTCCGGACTTTGCTATTTTTCCGAGTTTTGACGATATTCCCAATGGGTTTTACATGCCACCGCCGCCATTGGTTAATTATAATGAGGCGGAAGAAGCCTGTGATGAGTTTGGATCATTCCTGTGGAATTTTTGATGGGCGGGTTTGAGATTCAAATTTTTCCAAACGGGTCAGATTTTTTTCTGAGATTTTTTGGCACGGAATTGTTGATAAATTCTTTTTTTCTTTTAGTAGAAAAAACGGTTATTTATTATCGGGTTCTGGGTTGGGATGGACAACTTTTTGTACTGCCATCCTCTATTTCTACTCTGATTCTTTTAACATATCATATAATTTACAGTTCAATTGTGAAGCAGATAGTTAATGTTATTTTGTGTATTTTAAGTTTGGGATTCCACCCATGACAACCTTGTTGCGGCTTAGTGATATTTTATATTAAAAAAAGCACATGTAGCGGCTTGAATAACAATATTACTCTTGCTACCACTTGCACGAAAATTGATAAAGCTACTTGCTACAACTTACTACTCCATCCATTTCTTAATATAAGTTTTTTTAGAGAAATATTTTTGTTCATTAATATAAGTCGTTTGAGAATTTCAATTAAGCATTAATTGCTTAGTTTTCAATATTACCCCAAGTATTAAATGTAATTTTGGTTCTCTCACTATTTTCTGTCCAATAAATAACAATCTCTTATTTCAAATTCTAATACAAAGGCAATATAGACAATTGATATTATAGTTAATACTATATATTCATTTTCTTAATACTTGTGCACAAATTTAAAACGACCTATATTAAAGAACGGAGCAAATACTACTTGAACGAAAATTGATGGAGCTACTTGATACTACTTGCACGAAAATTGATGAAGTTAGCTTAATTAAAATTTGATAAGCCGCTAGTAGCGGTTATCTTTTGTTAATAAAAATAAATATTTGATCCCATTTGTTTTAATAACAATAATAATAATAATAATAGCCGCTACATTATGTAGCGGCTTTCCCACCTTGATCATTCCTTTATTCAACCGTTTAACTGCAATTCGTCTCCCATTGGGAAGAACTCTTTGAAAACACATCCAAATTCACCTTCTCCAACTATGTTTTTCTTTGAAAAATTAATATTATTAATTTAAATGGAACAAATCAAGGTTGGAAAACCGCTACACAATGTAGATTGTAGCGGTCTTATTTTTTTTTTAATATAATGATACTTTAATAATAATAATAATAATAATAATAATAAATTAAAGTGGGGTTATTATTATTAACAATATTATTATTATTATTATTATTATTATTATAGTTTTGGAGATAAGGAGCACGGCTAAATTATGTAGCGGCTAATATTATTATTATAGTAATATTATATTAAAACAAATGGGATCAAATATTTATTTTTATTAACAAAAGATAACCGCTACTTGTAGTAGCGGCTTATCAAATTTCAATTAAGCTAATTTCATCAATTTTCGTGCAAGTAGTATCAAGTAGTTCCATCAATTTTCGTTCAAGTAGTAGTAAGTTGTAGCAAGTAGCTTCATCAATTTTCGTGCAAGTGGTAGCAAGAGTAATATTTTTATTCAAGCCGCTACATGTAGTAGCGGTTTACTTTTTTTAATATAAAATATCACTAAGCCGCTACAAGGTATTGCAATTTGGTTGTTATGAATAGTGTTCTGGCAACTGATTGCCATGGATGGAATCCCTTTAAGTTTTTAACAATGAAATTAAATGTATTTACATAATTACATAAATTTTTTGTCTTGCTTGAGATTGTTAAATTCATAGAATTTATTACAATTAATTTAATCCATATTTTCAGTCTCAATCAATCAATATTATTAAAATAAGACATGAAAATTTATTAATGCACAACGTAATTTTATATATTTGTATAAATGTGTCCACACAAATAGGGGTGCACAGGCTTGGGGCCTGAGGCTCGCTCTTGATCTAGACCGAGTCCGGCCTGGTCAAAGCCTGGCCTGATCAAGACATGGACCGATAAGGCCCGACCTAAAGACTAAAAAAAGGTCGATGTTTAAATGTCAAAATCTGGATTGGACTGGCCTAATTAAAAGCCCGGCTTGGACCGACCTGTGGCCTTTATTCGGCCTGGGCTAAAGCTTAAGGATCTTGAATTTTTGCACTTTATCTTTATTGTTTAATATCCTTGCGGCCTAGCCCAACATGTCAAAATGTTGAAAAATTATTCAGATTGGACCAGCTCACAACTTGTTGCAAGTGGAGGAGAGTCCGTTTTATAAGGAAAGCTTCCTTTAACACTTTTCTCAATAAACAATATGAGACTTAGATTATTTATTATGTGCAATCTTACATCCAATAAACCGTCCACTCCCTGTAATCTCCTCCTTCATCTCTTTCCTGTAATTAGGGGTGATAACCGAGTCAAGTAGTTCGGTACTCGACTCTAGATCGGCTCGAAAATATGATCCAAAGATCGAATTCGAAGTTGATCCGAGTCGAATCTGATCCATACTCGTTTTCTGTTTAATGATACACGAGTCGAACTCGAGCAGACCAGTGTTCGCTCGTATTAAGGTTCGAGTATTCCATTTTTTCTCAAACCATACTCGATACATGCTCGATGGATCATATTCGAATATTGGTCTGATCCATGCTAGTAAGCTAAATATGTGATATTTATATCAATATTTATAATTTATAAAGTGTAGTATGGAATTGTGTAAACTTGCACTTGAATAAATCAATAAATTAAATGTCAATTTATATTACATTCTTTATAATTTGAATACATAAATAAAAGTGAAAAAGTTTTATATATAAATATTAGTTAAGTAACCAATTTAGTATATAGTGGTTCATTTTTAAGTGAAATGGTTAATATTCAAAAACTCAATTTAAAGGCTCATGAGTAACTCACTTTGTAAACGAGTCGAGTACTTATGAGCCGAGTAGGTCCGAGTAATGATCCGAGTCGAATCTGGCGCGAAAATATAAATCCTTTATCGAATCCGAGCTCAATTTTTTCGAGACGAGCCGAATCCGAGCATGAAGGTGTTCACTCAGATTCGACTCGTTTGCACCCCTACCTGTAATCTTTAGACTATGTAAACATGGCCCAAGCCCGCGAGCCGGCCCGCCCGCCCGCCCCGAGCCGGGCTATGTGCTGCAATTTTCTATCCCAAGCAAATGCGGGCCATTTTGGCCCGACCCGTGAAGGCCCGGCCCGCGGGCGGCCCGTGGCCTGTGACTTTTTTTAAAAATAAAATGTTGTTACTTGTGGGTTGTGAGACTTGAACACAAGACTTGTAAGTAAATAAATAAGAGTTCAAACCAACTAAACTACAACAACTATTAATATTACTTTTAATTTTATTAGTAAAAATGTTAATTCCCTCAATATATCCTCTATATATCTTTACTCACGCTTACAAACAATTATAATTGCATGAACTTTCGAAATAGTTCTTCAATTTCATAGTATAAATCTAATAATTATTTGTTTAAGTTAGATAATATAATTATAAAAATTTAAAATTATCTATATTTTAATTACATTATTTATTATTTTTAAAAGTTAAATAAATTATATTAATTTTAAAGAATCAAATTTGATTATATACTTTGAATTAATAGCTATCAATGAGAAAGAAGGGAGAAGACCACTATTATTTATAGTGACATTACAATATACAGTGTAGTACATTTGAAAAATAAATCAATCATTATCCCTTAATTATGCGATCTCCCTACTTATTTAATCTCCAAATCATGACTTTAGAATAATATCTAAAATCCTCTAGAATATCTACTAACACTCCCCCTTAAGCTGGAGCATGTTTGAAAGTAATTTATAATACTATTAAAATTTTAATTGATTGAGATACATAGTTAATGTAAGTAATTAGAATTATTGTTTATTAAATATTATTTTATTATTTCTAATATTTATTATAATTACTATTTTTGGTGTATCAAGATTTTGCAAAAAAAAATTTAAAAGAAGAAGCCCGCGGGCCGGGTCGGCCCAGCCCGCCCGTTTGCCAGGTCTAGTAATCTTCACCATCTTCAAACTTCATCTTATTCAACCTTCATGTTTCCCAAGTGTTCGTCTCAAAAATTGTTCCCCAATTAGATACTCCTTGGTCATATCAATCTTGGAAGTTGGAATTGTGAACATGACAATAAATTTATGGTTAAGTTCTTCTCCAATTTCTATTCCAAATCTTTAAAACATCTCACAACCTCTTTCTTTGATTTTCTGGCTATCAAAATCATGGTCGGAAGTAAGTGCAGTTCTTTATATCTTGTATATATGTCTACACAATTGTGTGTTCATGTTCTTCACTTCTGCACAAATTTGATTTCATTTCCTTATAAATTTTATTTGTATATTCATTTATTATATGCATATTATTCAAAGTTTTATTTTCTTTTTAACTTGTAAAATTTTGATTTATCTAGGAATTGGGTTACATTCGTTCTTATAATTTAAACATTCGATGAGTGGACAAATTCTTTAATGATTGCTTCCCTTTTTGTTGCCCTTTCTATAATTTAAACATTTTAGATAAATGTCCGTGTCAAGGTTGTGAATGAAATGGAAATGGTTGTTCTAGGCCTGATCATAAGCTTCAGTTTATCTATTTTCACTTTTAAAGTCCCATATTGTCTACCAATGATAATTTGTCCTACCATTGATTTATAAATAGAGAGTTAAGTTCAAGGTAAAATCATTCAACTAAACAAGTAAAGCATAAAAGGCTTGGGCCCGGCCTGGCTAGCAGGCTTCAGCAGACCAAGGTTTTAAGTCAATAATCTGGCCTGACCTTTTAATTTTTAATGAATTACATATTCTATTACATTTTTAAAAATAATTACAACAATAGTACTGTACTCATAAAATATTTACACAATTAATACAATTTCATATTTATTTACAAAACTAGTGCAATTAGGATTCCTTAATTTAGGGAATTAGTATGCAATTAGGATTTCTTAATTTAGGGATTAGTTATCCACATGGCTTCTTCTCTCTCCTCATCTATAACAACTGTATTAGTTAGTCATCACCCTTCTTCTTCATTCAACGTATTCTTTCTCTCTCTCTCTCTCTCTCTCTTTCTTTCTTTCTTTCTCTCTCTCTCTCTCTATATATATATATATATATATATATATATATATATATATATATATATATATATATATATATATATATATATATATCCAGTAGCTTCTCAAAATGAAGGGTCATTCGTCTCCTTATTTCTTGTGAGTCTATTTTCTTAAGTACTGGAAAGAATACCACGATGGATGAAAAATAATCAGATCTATTCATTTCTTTTTATGGATGAAGATCACGATGTGGTTGTTATGAACCATAATGGGGTTGTGATGAAGATTAGCCATAATTTGCATGTTAAAAACTTGTCTGAGTTGAGTAATTTTGGGGAAAGGAAGACCCATCACCAACACCACTGTACCACCCCAATTTTGGGAATACTGATTTGCACCTCTTGATTGAGGCGGCTGTGGCAGAGGTGGAAGCTAGGCCTGATTTGGCGGTGGAGCACAAAAAGTGGATTGAGGAGGTGATGGGAATGGACGATATTTTGTTTGATGGGATTGAGAAAGCCCATTCTGACGTGTTCAATGTGTTTCTTCAAATACTGGATGATGGTAACCAACTTGCATACCAAGGTAACCAAACTGTCATATCAAAGAAACCAATCAACCTCCATATTTTTAATTCTTTCTTAGTACAGTTGGTAACCAAACCTTTAGTTCAAGGTAAACAAACCTTCATACCAATGTAACTAATTCACATCCACACCTGCAGTTTTTTCATAGTGCAATTGGTAGCCAAACTTCCAGACCAAGGTAACCAATTCAGTTTTATTAAGTTACCAATTTCGTTTGAATGTGATGTAGTTGGTAGCCATCCATTCATACAAAGATACCATTTTAGTATTTATGAGTAACAAAATAGTCATAAAAAAAATTCAGAACAATAAAAGTTATATATATTTATTTTTAAACTTTTTGTAGGGCGAATCTTCTTTTTCTTCTTCTGTTTGGTGTTTTCGACAACGGAGATTTACGACGGTGTAGCGACGGAGTAGCGGAAGAGAAGCTGGCGGGAAGAGAGAACTAAAAAAAATAAAAAGTAAAACAGAGCTCAATTTACATGTACATATATTTTATTTATTTATTTACTTATTTGTTAACTATTATTTCAAAGTGTATGTAGGGAGATGAATATTTGAATTTATTTTTGTTGTTAGATCCCAAATATTTGAATTTGAATTATTAATTATGGCAGTTATTTCTCCTTGATTTTAGATTTCTTTATTAATATGAATTGTATTATTTTTGTAATATGGGTCCTAATTACACTCTTTTTTGTAATTATTTTGTTGATGCACTAATGGTGTAATTACTTTCTAATTGTTGTATATTTCTGTAATGAACCCTTTTATTTTTGAGTTTGGGCCTGGTCAACGGTCAAAGCCTGTCAGGCTTAGACCGTGCCAGATCAGGCGGCCTGTTTGTGCATGCCTACACACAAGTTACAATTGATTATCTGTTTTTTGTGAAGGGTGAGGGGTGAGGGGTGAAGGGTGAAGGGTGGGGGTGGGGGTGGGGGTGGAGGTGCAGGAAGTTGGGAATTGTTGGATCTTGTTTACACCTTAAAAGGTTACCCAATATTTTTCAACAATTTATTTATTTATAAAATTAATTCTTGGAAAGCCTAAAAAATGATATATATACTTAAATATAAATAACTATCTTAAACTATTAACTTTTTTTCACTTCGTTGATCAAGATTTCAATTTTTTCAATTAGGTCATTAAACTAACAAATTTTTTTACTTTTGTTCAATTGAACATGTCACGTTATAAATTGACGATGTGGCCCTGCTGACTAGGTTAATCAATGTCTACAAGTAATTATAAATTAGGCTTAAATAAAAATTAAATTACTACCCTGAACTATTGACATTTTTTCATTTTGATGATCGAATTTTCAATTATTTTTCAATCAAGTGATTCAACTATTAATTTTTTCTACTTTAGTTGTAAAGAGTATTGATGGTGAATGATAGAAATATTTAAGTAATTGATACCTGAGAATAAACATGTAGTAAAGAGCCGAAGAAAGACAGATGAGATTTGGGCTAAGAATAGATGTTGTCCATGAATTGGATGAAATAATAATAATAATAATAATAATAATAATAATAATAATAATAATAATAATAATTGAAAGAGGTGGTAAAGTAATACCTATGTTAAGATAATTCGATAAAGTTAATCGATGAGATAAATTGTGTAAGAGTTTAGTAGTGAACTAAACTAGAACGCTACAAGAATAGTGATTCGACATGTGATCCTTGTAAGAGAGAAAGAATGTAATAACTAAGGGATGAAAAGATAAGCTAATATGATCAATTGAGTTAACGACATGAGAATCAAGATAAAACTATGTTATGAATTAATATAGCTCAAATATTGGCATTGAATGACAAATGAAATGAATAATAATCAATAAATGATTAGCTAATATGATTAATAATAAAAGGAAGTAAGTTAAAACTAAAAATTTGAGTAAGAGATGGAATTTTGAAACACGGACTGCTCGGCTTCGTCCGGAACATCAACCTTAGTTAGAAAAGACAGTAACACCAAATGTATCGGGGTTGACTTTTTGTTCAAAGTCAACCATTGACTTTTATGGAGAAAAAGTCAAACTTAGAGTTAGGAGTGAAATCTAGGAACACGTATTGGATATTTGAATCCATGACGTCGAAATTAGTAAGAATAGATTGTCAATACAAAATGTAGTGGGGGTTAACTTTCTGGTAAAAGTCAATAGTTGACTTTTATGTAGAAAAGTCAAACTTGAAATTCAAAAATTAATTTGAAGAAACGAATATGTCCACGACGTTGGGAGCGTCGACTTTTCTAGAAATCGACTATAAACTTGAAAATTTAATTGTTCGGGTCCAAAATTCAAATTAAGACGGGATTAAACACGAAAAATGAGGAAATAAAAACGAGACCCATATGACCCAAATCAGCAGAGATTTTATCACATGGGCAGCCACCAACTCTCACTAACTTCTACCTAATCCTAACCACTCCATCTCTCTCCTGAATGATATATTACTTAGTTAAAAGGTAAAAGAAAACAAAAAAAAAGAATGAAGGGAAGGAGAGAATAGAAGTAAAATAAATAAAGAGGAAGAAAGCAAAAAGGTATAAAACATTAACCTTTAAACTATTTTTAATCTTATTTTTATGGGAGTTTGATGAAATAGATCATAGATCATGGTAGATCCATGAGTATAAGAGATATTAAGATGTATTATGTTGGTTAATATTTGATTAATCAAGAGATCATAGAAGATTTCTTACAAAGTATAAAGGTGAAAAAAAGATTGATTTTCTAGAAAATAAAACATGAAATTCAAACAATCATCTCTCATTCTATTTCGAATTTTTGAGTGTGGTCAAGTTCTAGAGTTAGATATATGAATCTTCTAACTTCTGAAAGTGGAATCACCAAAAAAGATGTATATTTTCGTATAGACTATTTTTGGTAAAGTAGGCAAAATCTAGAAAAAGCCCTAAATATCAGCCATTGTGAGGCACTACCATTTGAAATCTACAAATTATTTTTGAGATCCGTAAAATAGGGGTGTTAGATACGTGAGTTATCTGTTAAACCCAAGTGATAGCACTTAAAAATGTTAAACCAATCAACCGTAGCATCATTTTTCCCAAAACAATCCCAACTGAGTAAATATATGAAAAATCATATAACTTAATTTCTTGGCCAGTTCTTGGTTAAGGCTTTTTCAGCCACTTTAAGAGCTCTAAAAATTCTAGTCTTTTGTGGTATGTGATATTATAAAGCGTAAAACTGTATTTTTTTGACAAAAGACCCTTAATATGATGTAATTAGAATTTTGGAGGGTATTTTGGTTATTTTTGTTAAAATTTTATATTTATGACATTTTAGATT
Source organism: Panax japonicus (assembly GCA_020205505.1). Taxonomy (NCBI): domain Eukaryota; kingdom Viridiplantae; phylum Streptophyta; class Magnoliopsida; order Apiales; family Araliaceae; genus Panax; species Panax japonicus. The sequence goes on from CM035107.1 coordinate 85,478,037, forward strand.
TATTAAATAAATGAATTAGTAAACGATAAACAAATAAAATTAATTGTTTGAGTTTAATAGATGATTAAAATATTATTAAAAGATTAATAATGTTATATTAAAATATTTGTAAGTAATTAATAATATTTAGAATTAAAATATTATTAAATGACTAATAATATTAGATCAAAGTTAAATTAAAATATTATTAAATAATTAATAATATTAGATTAAAGTTAAATTAAAATATTATTAAATGATTAATATTATATTAAATTAAAATTAAAATATTATTAAATGATTAATAATATTTGTAAAGGATTAAAATCATATTAAATGATTAATAATATTAGTGAGTGACAAAACTATTATTAAAGGATTAATAATATTTAAGAATGATTAAAATATTATTAAATAATTAATAATATTATAACAAAATTAAAATATTTTTAAATGATTAATAATGTTTGTAAATGATTAAGATATTATTAAATGATCAATGTGATTAAAATATTATTAAATGATTAATGATATTCGTAAAGGAATAAAATATTATTAAAAAATTAAAAAATTTTGAATAGTGTTTAAGATGATTGATAAAGCGGTTAAGAAGGCTTAATAAAGGTATTAGGCTTTCATCGAAATAAAAATTATTATAAATTGACAAGTCATGAAATAGTCAAAGCAAGTTGTATCAACTAAAGTAAGTTAACTTGTGACGTATTTGACTATGAAAAGTTTCATCACATATTTTTATGCGAATATTATAAAAATAATGTGAAGCGATGTATACATTGGTATAAGTCGAAAAGACAACTACCAGATTAAGTTACGAGATGATGATTAATCACTTAATCAAATGGATGCTCATCAATAATGTGAGTTATCATTTGAAGTAAATTATGAATGGGGATGAAGTAGATTATAAAACACCAGTGCGCGCAAGTTTTTCAGAACTTGAGTTATATGTTAAGTGTAAAGAAAGAGAAAACATAATAACACGTTAAATGAAGTTTAAAGTAATAACCGAATGCTTAATAACGTGTCCTAGAAAGATTTAATTACACGATCGAGCATTATGTATCAATTTTAAAAATAAAGAATGATAAAATATAAATTAGATCTAACATAAGTGACTAATAAGCGTCATTATGTGGCTAATTAATTGTGGTTGTATATACACTTAATCATGTATTACAATGAAAGGACGATTTCTCCTAACCGCGCAAGTAACACTTCGAGACAAGTTCTTCAGTAAATTGTTCTTATGTGATAATCTGCATTAAACCATGCATTTATGGTAGTTGATGAAATATGTTGCTTTATGCGAACTAGTTGGCTATATGAATGTTACATGACTAAGTGAAAAGTATGAAAGTTATGAAGTATATGTTAGATATACAACATGAAGTTTATATATTGTATAACAAGTATAATGCATATAGAAATGCATATCATGAGTTGTATGAAGCATAAGTAGATGCATTAACTAAAACTTATGATGCATGAATATATGAAATTTGTATGCTATATGAAGTATGAAATGTGTAGACTGTTGGACTTGTTGAGCCGTCGTGCTCAACCTTACAAACAAATTTTTGCAGATAAAGGTCGATACAAATAAAAGACCATAGTGTCAAAGACTTCAGAATAGACGAAGGTTCACAAGAAGAAATTATGATGGAAGAAATTTGGTGTTTTAATAACAACAAGCACAGTTGTGTAATCCTGTTAGAGTAATTATACAAGGTAAAATGGTAAACTCTAGAACACTTATATGCTTAGTCTCTAATTATGTTGATGATCGTTATTATTATTATATTGTAGATGTTGAGTTAAAAAACACTGCACAGAAGAATATTTAAATTTGAATTTAGAGTTAATGAATACTCGCAAATTAATATGTCAATATGAAGCATATTGTTTATAGTTTAAGAAGATGTATAGCTAGATCATGAACGATCTACAAATGTAATAACCGATTACAAATGTTATAGATTCTGGAACAGAAGGGAAAAATGTATTGATTGATATAAAAGCCAGGTTATGTTCAGTTATTTATAAATAAAGGTTGTATGTATTGAGATGAAGGTATTACCGTGACGTACTACGTCTGAGGTTCAAGGGACCCGAATTTGGGGGCGTTACAGTTATCATGTTATAAATTGATGATGTGACCTTAACACCTAGGATGTGATTGATGATGTGTTAAAACAATACTCATATTTTATAATCAGTTTAAATCATTTTAAAAACTAAATAGGCATAAATGTAATATTACATTATAATTTTACAACAAAAACTAAAATTAATTTTAAAATGAAATATCTATTTATGAGGTTCTTTTTTATTCAAAAAAGGAATTAGGTAATAATTATGAAACATATTATTTATCACTATTATTAACACCTAATTTTTTAAACAAAATAAAAAGAAGAAAAAACTATCTGTAACAAATTATTAGATATCATCTTACTTATAACTATCATTAACTATTTTTTAACACAAAATAAAAAATGGAATCAAATTATTAGAACAAAAATTACACGATCACTTTCCATATACTTGAGCTCTTAGTTAATGGAGAAATCCATTTAAAAATTAGTGATTAAAAAGTAAAGAACTCTCACCATTTTGTCTCTGTGAACCCATCATCTTTAACTTCAATTGATCTAAAGTGAATTTTTTTTTGAAAGATCGATCACTAATGTGACGCCCCCTAAATAAGTCCACACAACCTGTAAGACCCCAACTTTTTGAATAAAGATTAAATTTTTTTGAAATATATTTTTGAATATTATGGTGTGGATTTGATATAATGTTATAATTGTGGGTAATATTTATAAATTTTGCAAAGTACACAAGTTGTTATATAATATTCGATTGGTCGGGGAATATTCATTTTAACAGGGAATATTCGTACAACGGCACAATCATTGGTGGACCCCCACAATGGAATTATTGTCGGATTGAGAAAACGACAAAAATACTTTATAAAAAAAAGGCGAAAGTTTTACCGTTAACTGTTGAAACACCCGGTGTTAAAAGTACTGTAATACGCGTGGTTACATAGTAGCATATAGTATTGATGCTTACGTGAGAAGTCACTCAGTTAACTCAATTATTGCTACAGTAATTGTCGCATCATATCTCTCATATTATTGATTCAATTATTGTCACAGTATCATTTGCATAATATTTTATATTATTAAAGTAATAATTGAGACAACAAAGTTATTCATATTATTATTTGCAATATTGACAATGTCTAGATGATTCTGTCAATGAGAGGTTTGGTCACCTAATTGCGCGCCAATAAGGAGAAATCCTTATCGGAAAGCCACCTCTTTCCTGGGAATGACCTGATTGTTAAATATTGTGAGTTATAATATTAATGATGAATAAGTTGTGTTGATTAAAAATGAATTTTGATAGTTCCATTGTGTTGGGATTATTAATGTTAGTGGAAATCGACATCTATTCCGATGATAATTGATGTCTGGGGGTTATATTGATAAATTGGGTAATTTATCGGATAAATGAGCAATTAATTTTTACTAATTCTCATGCTTATATAACTATTTGTTCACATATGTGTACTATTGAATCACATTATTTACTATTAGGGGAGTTGGTACAAGATTGATAATACTTGTATGACTAAGTTAAAAATGGAAGTATAGATGGAGGTATTATACTGTAATTCGTATTTTTCATATGATTATACTATTGATTCACATGATTGAACTATTGATTTAAATTATTTACTATTAGGGGAGGTGGTGCAAGTTTGATAATACTTGCAGGACTAAATTAAAAATGAAAGAAAAGTTGGAGGTATTGTACTATAATTTTTCGAGCCCCAAAATGTGCAATTATCGAAACTATATTTTTCTATAAATAGAAGCTCATTCTTCCATTCATTTCACAAAAGCTTTAGAGCGATTATTATAGAGAGAAATTATAGAGAGAAAGAAGAAGAGAAATCTGCTACCTCACTATTCCAGTATCCAGTTTTTCTAAGGTAGGGAGTATTATTTCTTTCTTATCCATGAAGAGAATTTCTGTTATTCAATTATTTATTATTCTGTTGGAATAACCTGTATACGCGGGCTATCCTATACTTGGTGAAATTCTTCTGTTATTCCATTCTTTATTATTCTGCTGGAACATCCTGTCTGTGCGTTTACGCCGGACCTAGTTCCATTATTTATCATTCTGTTGGAACATCCTGTCTGTGCTTTACGCATGACCTGGTTCTATTATTTATTATTCTGTTGGAATATCCTGTCTGTGCGTTTTACGCCGGACTTGATTCCGTCTTTATTATTCTGTTAGAATATCCTGTCTGTGCGTTTTACGCCGGTCCTGGTTCCGTTATTTATTATTCTGTTGGAATAACCTGTCTGTGCGGTCTATCGTATACTTGGTGATTTCTTTTGTTATTCCATTCTCTATTATACTAAGTTGGTTAAAGTTTTAACTTCTATACTCCATGAAATTAGTGGAATATTATTGATATTTGCGCTTATCCAGTATCTTTTCATGAAAATATTATTCTGAGCATTCTTAAAATTTTACTCCACAAAGAAGTATCATGTTGACAATTTGGACTTTATTGATTCCTGGATAAAATAATTCTTGAACTTTTTTTATTGAATTCTTATATCATTGTCATCATCCTCATGTTTATATTTTGTTGAAAGTCATCTGTGGCCTGTAGTGCATAGATGGACATGGTATGATTATGACTAGAGATTATTCGGTGTAATCATGACCGTAATATTACAAATGATGTGGTAAAAGTCCTCTTTGGCCCGTAGTGCATTGATGGACAGTTGTTGGCATGATCATGACCATTAATGAATACACAAATATTCTTGGCCTGTAGTGCATGGATAATTGTGGTCGTGATACTAAAGAATACCATTAGCCGTAGTGCAGGGGTGATTCGATGATTTGGATTATTTATTAAGATGAGTCCCAGCGATAAAAGTGATGAAAAACCTTTTAAATCATAAAAGATAGTAGATTTTATTCTCTACTTGACTCTTTTAATGGATTGCTTGTTCCGCTGCAGTTAAACTTGATGGTTGTTATATTATATCAGTTTAACACTGTTGAAGGCTAACGATAGTATATTCTGCATTATCTTATTTATAATATTTCCTACTAGGCTAGTTGAGCTCACCCTTTTACTTTCATTGTTCTCTTCAGGAAATGAGAACATAGCAGGGACTAGTCGGGAAACGGAGTGACGGACCAGATAATAGCATTAGTAGTCCTCACTATTCAGTGAATTAGTGGGAAAATAAATGTAATAATACTGAATTTGAGTTTGTATATTGTCTAGACGATAATATTTGTATTAAAACTCACAACTTATGTTTTGTCGTGCCTTGCACGACAGTTGTATAATTAAGTTGTATTTGTATTATGTACCATGTATTTGGCAACTCAGAATAGGTGATGTATACATATTTTGGGGGCGTCACAGTTGGTATCAAAGCTTAGGGATATGATCCCTGGCTAAGATGTGAGACTAGAACTAGTAGGGAAGAGACGGGAATTCCTTCGCTATTATGACTTACCTAAGTTTATTTGGTATTTAATTGGTCGGTCAGAATATATGGATAATATGTTGTATATTAATTAACCCTTGTTTTGTGGCAGTATTTGAAAATGACATCCGAGAATATTGAGAATAACAATGGAGCACAGGAGACCGTTGAGTCTCCACATATCAATAATCAGGATAATGTGCATCAGGAAGACGACTAATCCCCATGCAAACAACAATACTGACCAAATGATGAATGATGGATTGTTCAGAGGCTTTATGCAATTCATGCAACATCAGGAGAGAGCAACTCCTGTCCAAAATGTAGGTGGAAACACTGGAAACTCTAGGAAGGTTACCGCTAAATAGTTCAAGGAGTTGGGACCACCGGAGTTTATTGGAGAGCCAAAACCACTTAAGACTGAAGCATAGATAAAGCATATCACCAAGATATTTGATGTCCTTGGATGCTCCGAGGAGCAAAAGGTTCCCTTCGCCAGCTTTATGTTGCGTGAAGAGGCATATTACTGGTGGGAATCTGTAAAACGTACCCAGCCTGACGCACTCAAGAAGTCTTGGGAGAAGTTCCAAGAGCTATTCAACTACAAGTACTTTCTCAAAAGTATTCATCACATGAAAGAGGATGAAGTTTATTAAGTTGGAACAAAACAATATGACCGTGTCGCAATACGAGGCTAAATTTGCAGAGTTATCCCGGTTTGCATCGCATTTGGTCGATAATGAGGAGCGAATGACGTGAATATTTTAAGAGGTTTAAAACCGGAGATACGTCAATATCTTATTTCTTATAAACTGTGTTTGTACTCAAATGTTGTAAATAGGGCTCAGTTATTGGAGCGCGATAACGAGTCAATGCAACCAAGAAAAAGCAGCCGGCAGCATGAAAATACCTGTGGTATCAGTCATCAAAGCGGTGACAACAAACGTGGAGGAAATCATCATGCCAAAAATGGTAACCACTTCGGTGGTAATCATAGCCAAGATAGCAAAAATGGACATTTCAAGAAATGGAGATTCAACAATGATGGAAAGACGTCAGCACCAGCAACCGTGGTTAAGAAGGAGAATGACAACCTATCATATGCTTCAAATGCGGAGGGGAGGGACATATCAGTCCAAACTGCGCGATGCCATCCAAAACGTGTTATAATTGTGGAAGAGAAGGTCACCTAGCTCGATTTTTTCATTCACCAAAGACAAGTTCAGCTAGGATGGAGGCACCAAATGCCGTCCTAGAAAAGTTAAAGTCGGTGGTGCAAGGGAGAATATTTTTTGTGACCTCCCAGAAAGCAAGGAACCCGAACGATGTGACGCCCCCAAAATAGGTATACATCACCTATTCTGAGTCGTCAAATATATGGTACAGAATACAAATACAACTTAATTATACAACTGTCGTGTAAAGTACGTGAAACAACCCGGGTCAAATCCCGAGTTCGGAACAAATCTTGGGTTAAATCTCAAGTCCGAATCGAATCAAATCCATCAAAATAAGGCCTCAAACTATTGGCCCAATAATATCTTCTTTGGGTCATCTTAGCCCACCATAGGCTCCCAAAAGGTCATAACTTGAAGGTACTATTGGTAGAAACTTTATTTCCTTATATGCAGACAAATTTTCCCCCTATCTTTCGATGTGAAACTGAGCTGTTACAAACTCCCCCACTTAAATTTCTGACATCCCCGTCAGAACCGATCACACACACAACCTAAAGATCTTTGCCTCTCTAGCCATTGTGGGATAATAAAGGCTGGCTTCGTGTCCCCACCTCCGGACCTCCATCTATCCATTGTGGGATAATACCACCAGCCTTCGTGTCCCCAGCTCCAGCAACCCGATCGAATGACCCAACCCGAGTTTTCGAGAGTCGGCTTTGATACAATATGAAACAACCCGGGTCAAATCCTGAGTTCGGAACAAATCTTGGGTCAAATCCTAAGTCCGAATCGAATCAAATCCATCACAATAAGGCCTCAAATTACTGGTCCAATAGTATCTTCTTGGGTTATCTTAGCCCACCACAGGATCCCAAAAGGTCATGACTTGAAGGTACTATTGGTAGTAACTTATTTCCTTATATGCAGACAAATTTTTTCCCTATCTTTCGATGTGGGACTGGGGTGTTACAAACTCCCCCACTTAAATTTATGAAACAACCCGGGTCAAATTCCGAGTCCGGAATAAATCTTGGGTCAAATACCAAGTCCGAATCGAATCAAATCCATCACAATAAAGCCTCAAACTATTGGCCCAATAGTATCTTCTTGGGTCATCTTAGCCCACCACAGGCTCCCAAAAGGTCATGACTTGAAGGTACTATTGGTAGTAACTTATTTCTTTATATGCGGACAAATTTTTCCCCTATCTTCCAATGTGGGACTGGGGTGTTACAAACTCCCCACTTAAATTTCTGACGTCCCCGTCAGAATCGATCACACACACGACCCAAAGATCTTTGCCTCCCAAGCCATTGTGGGATAATACCGGCTGGCTTCGTGTCCCCACCTCCGGACCTCCATCTCTCCATTATGGGATAATACCACCAGCCTTCGTGTCCCCATCTCCGACAACTCGATCGGATGACTCGACCCAAGCTTTAAAGAGTCGGCTCTGATACTATATGAAATAACCCGGGTCAAATCCCGAGTCCGAAACAAATCTTGGGTCAAATCCCAAGTCCGAATTGAATCAAATCCATCACAATAAGGCCTCAAACTACTGGTCTAATAGTATCTTTTTGGGTCATCTTAGCCCACCACAGGCTCCCAAAAGGTCATGACTTGAAGGTACTATTGGTAGTAACTTATTTCCTTATATGCAGACAAATTTTTCCCCTATCTTTCGATGTGGGACTGGGGTGTTACAGTACGACAAAACATAACCTGTGAGTTTTAATACAAATATTGTCGTCCAGACAATATTCAAACTCAAATTCAATATTATTACATTTATTTTCCACTATTTCACTAAATAGTGAGGACTACTAATGCTATCATCTGGTCCGTCACTCCGTTCCCCGACTAGTCCCTGCTATGTTCTCATTTCCTGAAGAGAACAATAAAAATAAAAGGGTGAGCTCAACTAGCCCAGTAGGAAATATTATGGCTAAGATAATGCAGAATATATTATCGTTATCCATCAACAGTGTTAAACTGATACAATATAACAACCATCAAGTTTAACTGCAGCGGAACAAACAATCCATTAAAAGAGTCAAGTAGAGAATAAAATCTACTATCTTTTATGATTTAAAAGGTTTTTCATCACTTTTATCGCTGGGACTCAGCTTAATAAATAATCCACATCATCGAATCACCACTGCACTACGGCCAAAGATTTTCTTTAGTATCACGACCACAATTATCCATGCACTACGGGCCAAGAATATTTGTGTATTCAATAATGGTCATGATCATGCCAACAACTGTCCATTAATGCACTACGGGCCAATGAGGACTTTTACCACATCATTTGTAATATTACAGGTCATGATTACATCGAATAATCCTTGGTCATAATCATACCAAGTCCATCTATGCACTATAGGCCACAGATGACTTTCAACAAAATATAAAAATGAGGATGATAAAAATGATATAAGAATTCAATAAACAAGTTCAAGAATTATTTTATCCAAGAACTAATAACGTCCAAATTGTCAACATGATACTGCTTTATAGAGTAAAATTCAAGAATGCTCAGAATAATATTTTCATGAAAAGATACTGGATGAAGAGCAAATATCAAGGATATTCCACTAATTTCATGGAGTATAGAAGTCAAAACTTTAACCAACTGAGTATAATAAGGAATGGAATAACAAAAAAAATCACCAGGCATGCGATAGACCGCACAAACACGTTATTCTAATAGAATAATAAATAACGAAATCAGGACCGGCGTAAAATGCACAGACATGATATTTCAACAAAATAATAAAGACGGAATCAGGTCCGGCGTAAAGCGCACAGACAGGATATTCCAATAGAATAATAAAGACAGAATCAGGTCTGGTGTAGAATGCACAAATAGGATATTCCAACAGAATAATAAAGACGGAATCAGGTCCGGCGTAGAACGTACAGATAGGATATTCCAACAGAATAATAAAGATGGAATCAGGTTCGGCGTAAAACGCACAGACTAGGATATTCCAACAGAATAATAAAGACGGAACCAGGTCCGGCGTAGAACGCACAGACAGGATGTTCTAACAGAATGATAAAGAATGAAACAACAGAAGAATTTCACCAAGTATAGGGTAACCCGTGTATACAGGTTATTCCAACAGAATAATAAAGAATGGAATAACAGAAGTTCTCTTCATAGATACGAAATAAATAATACTCCCTACCTTAGAAAAACTGGATACTGGAATAGTGAGGCGGCATACTTCTATTCTTCTTTCTATAATTTCTCTCTATAATAATCGCTCTAAAGCTTTTGTGAATTGGTGAGAAATGAAGGAAGAATGAGCTTCTATTTATAAAAAAATATAGTTTCGATAATTGCACATTTTGGGGCTCGAAAAATTACAGTACAATACCTCCAACTTTTTCTTTATTTTTAATCTAGTCATGGAAGTATTATCAAACTTGCACCACCTCCCCTAATAGTAAATAATGTAATTCAATAGTAAATTATATGAATCAATAGTTCTGGACAAGTGAAAATACGAATTACAGTATAGTACCTCCATCTATACCTCTATTTTTAACTTAGTCATGCAAGTATTATCAATCTTGGACCAACTCCCCTAATAATAACAAGAATGTGAAACAATAGTATACACAAGTGAACAAATAGTTATAATCACGTGAAATAATAGCAATCAATTGCTCATTTATCCGATTATATACCCGATTGGTCAATATAACCTCCAGACATCAATTATTATCGAAATAATTGTCGATTTTTACTAACACAAATAATTTCAACACAATGAAACCATTTTTATCAAAAATATAAATTTTGAAATTTCAAATTTTATCTTTTCCCAAAAAAGTCAACTGTTGATTTTTTGGCCAAATAGTGAATTCCGAAAAAAATTGTGTTTATAGACTATTTTTACTAATTTCATCGTTCCAGACTCAAATATCGTGTCCGCGTCTCCAAATTCAACTTTGAACACAACTTCAATTTTAATAACATTCATCATTAATATTATAACTCACAATATTTATCAACCAGGTCGTTCCCAGGAAAGAGGAGGGCTTTCCAATAAGGATTTCGTCCTATTGGCGCGCAATTAGGTGACCAAACCTCTCCTTGACAGAACTTCTAGACATTGTAAATATTTCAATTTAATAATATGAATAACTTTGTCGTCTCAATTATTGATTTAATAAAATAACATATTATGCAGATGATACTATGACAATAATCGAATAAATAATATGAGAGATATGATATAGCAATTACTGTAGCAATAATTGAATATAACTGAGTGACTTCTCACGTAAGCATCAATAATAAATACCGTGTGCTACTATACAACCACGAGTATTACTGTACATTTACTACCAGGTAGCTCAACAGTTAACGGTAAAACTTCCGCCGTTACTTTCATAAAGTATTTTGTCGTTTTCTCAATCCAACAATAATTCCGTTGTGGGGTCCACCAATGATTGTGTCGTTGAACGAATATTCCCTGTTAAAACGAATATTCCCCGACCAATCGAATATTATATAACAACTTGCGTACTTTACAAAATTTGTAAATATTACCCACAACTATAACATTATATCAAATCCACACCATAATATTCAAAAATATATTTCGAGAAAATTTAATCTTTATTCAAAAAGTTGGGGTCTTATAAACAAGGTCATCACGGGTAACCTTATCATAAACTCTAGCGAAGTCTATAGCTTATTTGATACCAGTTCTACCCATTCTTTTATTTCTCCTACTTGCGCTCAACGATTAAATTTGACTCCGGAGAAATTAGACTTTGACTTATCTGTTGAAACTCCGTTGGCAGAAACCTTCATTACATCCACTGTTTATAAGTCTTGTTTGGTTCAAATTGGTACCCTCACATTACCTATCAATCTTATTTCATTGAAAATACTTGCATTTGACGTGATTCTAGGGATTGATTAGTTAACTACTCATCATGCAAAAATTGATTATTTTCGTAAGGTTGTTAGCTTTCATATTCCTAACCAACCTATTATGCGAATTCAAACAACTAAACCATTAAAATCAATCAATGTCATTTCAAGTCATAAAGCTATTCGTTTATTGAAAAACGGATGTCAAGCTTTCTTAGCTCGTATCACGGATCTAAACAAAAATACATCAGTTTTAAATGATATTTCTGTTGTTAATAAATTTCCTGACGTATTCCCCGAAAAACTTCCTGGCCTACCCCCAAAGCGTGAAATTAAATTTTGTATCGACCTTGAACCCGGTACAAAACCCATTTCCAAAGCCCAATATCGAATGGCTCCTATTGAACTTCGGGATTCTATTCATGAAGAAGAAAGATGGGAATATGCGACTTTGTATTAACTACCGGGAATTGAACCATGTCACCATCAAAAATAGGTACCCGTTGCCTCGTATTGATGACCTATTTTGACCTGTTGCAAGGAGCACAATTATTTTCAAAGATCGATCTTCGTTCTGGATATCATCAGCTGAAGGTTAAAACTGAGGATATTCCAAAGACTGCCTTCAGAACTCGGTACGGGCATTATGAATTCTTAGTTATGTCTTTTGGATTGACTAATGCTCCTGCTGCCTTCATGGATATGATGAACCGAGTATTCAAGGAATATTTGGATCATTTTATGGTTGTCTTTATTGATGGCATCCTCATATATTCCAAAATCCGTGAAGATCATGAGCAACACTTGAGGCTGATACTCCAAAAGCTTTGTGAAAACAAGTTATATGCCAAGTTGAAGAAATACGAGTTCTGGCTTGAGGAAGTTACATTCCTTGGGCACGTGATATCAAGTCATGGAATATCTGTTGACCCAACAAAGATTGAAGCAATTCAAAGCTTGGAGCAACCTAAATCAGTAACCGAAGTACGTAGCTTTCTCGGCTTAGTTGGTTATTATCGGAGATTCGTAGAAGGGTTTTCTCGAATCGTGTGAGACCCCGAATTTTATGAAATAAAAGTATTCAATTTTTTTATTTTAGTAAATGGTTAAATTGATAAAAGGTTAAAGTTAAGGGTGATAAGTGAAATTTTTTTAAGTAGACAAGTTGTCATAAAATATCCGGTTACTATTCACCCAAATTACTATTCACTCTAGTATTATTTACTCGAGTATTTGGGAAACTTTTTGTGTCAGAGTTACTATTCACGAGTTACTATTTATGGGTTACTATTCACCCAAATTATTATTCACTCTAGTATTGTTCACTCGAGTATTTGGGATACTTTTTGTGTGGGAGTACTATTCATGAGTTACTATTTATGAGTTACTATTCACGGGGTATTATTCACCCAAAAAATATATTTCTTTTCGGTCCAAATCATTTTTGAGTACAATATTATTCCATAAAGAGATGTGTTAATTTTTCAGACCGTTGATTGGAAATTATAACAGAAAAGCTTTTTATATAAAATAGAATACTTTTATAAAGTTATTCTATAAATAGAATATATTATATTCTATTATGCATAGTTTTTGCATAGTAAAATTTTTTTATATAAAACAGAATACTTTTATAAAGTTATTCTATAAATAGAATATATTATATTCTATTGTGCATAGTGTTTTGCATTGTAAAATCTTTTTATATAAAACAGAATATTTTATTACGCATAGTGCTTACATAGTGTTTGCATAGTAAAAATCTTTTTATATAAAATAGAATATATTATATTTTATTTAAAAGATTTTGCTTTAAATATGAACCGTCCGATTAAAGTAAATCAATCTGGACCGTTCATGGGTTGGTTACTATTCATTCCATTCTTCTATAAATAGAAGCTCATTCCTTCATTATTTCTTACGAATTCACTGAAACTCTAGAGAGAGAAACTATAGAGAGAATTCTTCTTCTATAATCTTGAGCGTATTTCTTTAGAGATTAAGAAAACTTTGAGAGTAGTGCAAGTTTTCTTCGAATATATCCTCGCCCTATTAGTCGGAATACTCTTATTTGAAAGGTAAAGGGATATTGTTATAGTAAGGGGTGTTATTCTTTCTTATTCATGAAGAGAATTTCTGTTATTCCATTCTTTATTATTCTATTGGAAAAACCTATAAAAGTGGCATACCATATACATAACCTGTATACGCGGCATACCCTATACCTGGTGAAATCATTATGTTATTTCATTCTTTATTATTCTGTTGGAATAACCTGTATACGTGGTTTACCCTATACTTGGTGGAATGACCTGTATATGCGGTTTACCCAATACGTGGTGATCTTCTTTTATTATTCCGTATTTATTATTCTGTCAGAATATCCTGTCGGTGTGAATTTACCTGACCTGGTTCCATTACTTATTATTTCGTATTTACGATTCTGTTGGAATATCATGTCTGTGTGTGTTACACCGGACCTGGTTCCGTCTTTATTATTCTGTATTTATTATTTTGTTGAGAATAACCTGTCTGTGCGGTTTCTATCGCATGCATGGCGAATCCTTCTGTTATTTCATTCTTTATTATTATGTTGAAATAACCTGTCTATTGAATACTACATGCGTGGTGAATGATCCTTTATATTCATTCCTTATTAAATTGTGGAAATAATCTGTTTAAGTGGATTACCGTGTGGCGGTGAAAATCCTTTTGCAGTTTCATATATTCTTTATTATACTGTTGGTTATTGGTTTTACAGTTGTATGTCTTTGACCCATAGTGAAACGATGATATGTTATTGAATATCTTTGGTTTATGCGCAAAGATGAATTGTTAATTGATAGTTATGGCCCGTAGTGCAAAAATGGACAGGTGTATGTAATGATCATGACCATTGGTGATACTAATGAATATCCTTGGCCGTAGTGCATGGATGATTCGATGATGGGAATTATTTATTGTGTTGAGTCTCAACGATGGCTTTTATAGTTGAACATCTTTGGTACGTAGTGCAAAGGTAGACAACTGATTGGTATGATCATTGTTATTACATCTGAATATCTTTAGCCTTTGGGGTAAGGATATTGAGTAAACGTTCTATTAAGCCTTTGTGGCAAGAAAGAATTGTTAATTCACATTATTATAAATATGAATTGTGAATTTAACTAACATCTTTAGTGGTTCAGGTGAAAACACGTGATGAAAGTTCTATTTCTCTTGAGTATAACAAAGAACTGTTGATGAGTATTACAGGAATAAAATATCAACGATGGACTATTAATTTAGAGGAGACAGTAGATATTATGTTCTACTTGACTCTTCTAATAGATTGTTAATTCCGCTGCAATTATGGTTGAAAAGTTTTATTATCTACCATATGTTCTAAATCTCTGATTTATTATTGATGAAAACTCTTTAGTCATGATATTTTTACTGGGCTAGTTGTGCTCACCCTTTCTTTCACTATTCTCTTCAGGAAATGAGAACGTAGCTGGGTCGAGCAAGGATAACAGGGAAATAGTGTGATGGTCCGAGACTGTCAAAGTTTTTCAATACATTATAAAACGGCATGACATGCAACTGATAATTGTATTGAGGACCTAAGATGTGTGTGTCGTATTTTATACGTCACTTAATAATTGATTTTAGCGAACAACAATAGGGTGATGAGAGCCCGACTTTGAAAACGTCAAAAGTGTACCCCATTAAAATGAACAGGATAGTTATCTTCTCGTTCTTCTTTGGTGTCTTAAAATATTTGCTGATGTATTTTATATGGCATTGTAACAATTTGAGTTTGGATACTTTCTACGAGACAATAGTGTATTAAAACTCATAGTTAACTGTGGTCGTATTCTATACGACAGTTCAACAGTTGTATAAATGAAGTTTGTATTTGATCTTTATAATATGATATCTGGCGACTCAAGATGGGTGATGTATACCTATTTTGGGGGCGTCACAATTGGTATCAGAGCTTAGGGATATGGTCGCTGACGGAGATATTAGTTTAGAACTAAGAGGGGAGAGACGAGTAATATACTTTGTTAGGGTGTGACTTACCTAAGCTGAAATTGTTTACTTGATAAGTAGATAAATTGTGATATGTCGATTAACCTTTGTTTTGAAGCTATATTCTATTATGAAACAAAAGGGTGACCACAACTAGCTCAATAAAGAATATCATGACTAAAGATAAATAAATTATCAATAGCCTTCAACAGTTATAAATCAGAGATTTAGAACATATGGTAGATGATAAAACTTTTCAACCATAGTTGCAGCGGAACGAGCAATCCATTAGAAGAGTCAAATAAACCATAAAATCTATTATCTTTTCCATGTTAAAAGTCCATCAACAATGTTTTATCCCTGTAACATTAATCAACAATTCATGTCCACAATCACATGTATAACTCATAATCGTAATTGTTGTTCTAAATTCCTTTTTTCATCCAGGACAAAGATACTTTTCATCACCTAAAACATCAAAGATTATGGTTATACCAAATCACAGTTCAAGTTCATAATCATACTAATAAATTCATCTTTGCACTACGGGCCAAAGATATTCATCAGAAATCATTCATCTTTGCACTACAGGCCAAAAATATTCAGTTATATCATCATTTAGGACTGAAGATGATGAAAAATATTTTAAGAAAACGAATCCAGTGAAACAAAATAATAAATATTAAGGATTCGTACTTCAACTATTCCATGTCCAAAAATACCTCATAAATAATCATAGTGGAGTAAAATTCAAGAATGATCAAAACTATGGATACAATCAAAGCTAGTATCCATAATAGATATTTTGGACTGAAAAACGAAAATTTAATTTTTCTGTGAATAGTGCCGTATTCGTGGATAGTGTCGTATACGTGAATAGTAACTTCGACAACAAAAGATAGAAATTTCATAAAAAACATCATCATGCTTCGTAAATAGTACTCGTGAATAGTAACTCATGAATAGTAACCCGTCGTGAATAGTAACTCGTAAATAGTAACTCATGAATAATAACCCCGACATGAAAAAGTTTTTAATTTGATAAAAAGTTCAAACCAATATTTCAACATAATGATATTGAAGAAATAATATCACTTACGAAGAAAATAACATCCCTTTCAATCCCTTACCTCAAAAGAGCAATACTTCTGAGTAGAATAACGCTGAACGAACTTGCACCGTATAGCAACACTCAAGATATCAAAATACTCACAAGAGTACACTCGATAATATAGAGAGAGAAATAGAGAGAAAACTTCAGTTTCTGGTGTGATTTTCAATTCTAACCTAAGCACCTATTTATAGGAAATTGCTTAGAATACCAAAGTAGAAAATTTAATATAATATTAATATAATATATATTAAATTCCTACGCACAATAAATCAAATCCAACATCAGCCAACAATAGTCAACTAAATAAAAAAATTGTTTTTGTTATTAAAAATAATTAAAATTTTTAAAAATCAATTATTTCGGAACTTCAAAACTTCAATAATTCATAATAAATAACTATTTTATCAGAAAATTCAAATCTCAAAAATTTTTATAGGAAATTCAATCCTCTACAACTTTGCAGAAGAAAGTTTTTCCAAATTTCAAAAAGAAATTGACCGAAATTCATAAACGGACGATTTTACAGGCTATAATCAAATTTCAGTCAAGAAATGGGGTCCACCGACACACAAAACATGTGTTAATCATTAATGAAACAAAAATACTCTTCCTCCTCATATACTCATATATCACACATTCATTGTAAAAATATCATCATTATTATATTATAATAATATAATAAAATATTATTTTATCAGGAAAGATAAAATATTAATTTTCAACAATTTTTACTTTAAAAATTTTCTCCATCTACATAAAATGAATATTTTCCTTATCATATAAATCAATAATTAATTATTCACAAATAATATTACAGAATCACAATATTGACAACCAGGTAGTTCCTAGGAAAGAGGGGGCTTTTCAATAAGAATTTCTCCTTACTGGCGCGCAATTAAGTGACCAAACTTCTCCTTAGACAGAACTTTCTAGACATTGCCAGTAATGTTATCTAATAATATTATTCAGATAATATAAATTATTGCTTCGATAATGGAAAATACTGTGTAGTGATAATTATTGAAACAACAGTAATATAAAATATCAATGCAACAATTATTGAATCAATAAAATAAAATATTGAACAGTAATTACTGTAACAATTTTTGAGTAGTGTCTTTTTACGTAAGAATCAATCATTGGTGTAATACCATGTGCTACTGTGCAACAACGCATATTACTATGTTTTAACCACCGGGTATTCCAACAGTATTAACGGTAACAACTAAGCCGTTATTTGTAAACAACTTATACTTATCGTTTTCTTCATCCAATCGATTTTCGTTATGGGGCCCACAAAAGACTGCGCCATCGTATGAATATTCCCCGACAGGAAGAATATTCCACAACCAAACGAATATTCTCTGACAACAATGAGTATTTTATAACCACTAGCTTATTTAAAAAAAAAATCATATATCACCCTTAACTTTAACCTTTTATCAATTTAACCATTTACTGAATAGTAATTATAAGAAAAAATTGAATACTTTTATTTCATAAAATTCGGGGTCTTACAGAATATACGAGTAGAACCGACTTTAATCGATAAAGTTAAAGCTACTCAAGCTACAGACCTGGAGCAGATGCGTATAAGGAAGAAAGTACAAGAAGGTGCTATGCCGGAAGCAAGAATCGATGAAGAATGAATACTTCGAGTCAACTCCAGACTTTGTGTTCCTAACAACTCTGAATTAAAGTATAAAATCATGATGGAGGCTCACAATACACCAGTTTGCAATCCATCCTGGGAGTACCAAAATGTATCGTGATCTTCGACATACATTTTGGTGGAGCAATATAAAGAGAGAGATAGCAGAGTTTATCTCAAGGTGTTTAACTTGTCAACGAGTCAAGGCGGAGCATCAAGTACCAAAAGGTCCATTGCAACCATATGAAATTCTAGAATGGAAGTGGAAACACATTACCATGGATTTTGTTACTGGTCTTCCCAAGGTTTCCCAAGGCATAGATGCAATTTGGGTCATTATTGATAGATTGACCAAGTCTGCTCATTTCCTACCTATGCAAGAAACTTATACACTTTAACATCTTGCTCGTATGTACATAAACGAGATTGTAAGACTGCATGGTATTCCAATTTCCATAGTTTCTGATCGAGACCCAAGATTCACTTCAAGATTTTGGGTTAGTTTGCAAAAAGCTATGGGCACGGATTTACGATTTAGCTCAGCATATCATCCTCAGACGGACGGACAGTCGGAGAGGACCATTCAAACTCTTGAAGATCTATTAAGACTCTGTGTCCTTGACTTCAAGGGAAGTTGGGATAAGTTCCTACCATTGGTGGAGTTTTCCTACAACAACAGTTATCAAGCAAGTATTGGCATGACTCCATTTGAGGCGTTGTATGGAAGAAAGTGTCGTTCTCCAGTATGCTGGGGAGAGGTGGGTGAAGCAACGTTATTGGGACCGGAGTTGGTACGTATGAGTACAAAAAAGATTCAAATGATCCGATAACGTATAAAAACCTCACAAGATCGAAAAAAGAGTTATGCTGATCTTCATTGAAAGGATGTGGAATTCGATATTGGAGATTATGTGTTGTTACGTGTTGCTCCATGAAAGGGAGTTACAAGATTTGGAAAGAGAGGAAAGCTCAAACCTCAATTCATTGGCCTATTTTTAATCCTCGATCGAGTAGGAACTGTGGCGTATAGACTCGATTTACTGCCAAGTATATCTCGTGTTCATAACGTTTTTCACATATCTATGTTACGTAAATATGTGAAAGACCCGAACCACATTATTGAATTAGAACCAGACGAGATAGAGGAAGATTTAACGTATGAAGATTTACCTGTTAAAATCTTGGATAAAAAGGATCATATTCTACGCTCCAAGGTTATACCTCAAGTCAAAGTTTTGTGGAGAAACCACGATGTGGAAGAAATGACCCGGGAGTTAGAATCTGAGATAAAATCAAGATATCCTTACCTCTTCGACATACCAGGTACGAACCCTAATTTCGAGGACGAAATTTCATAAGAAGGGGAGGTTGTAAGACCCCAACTTTTTGAATAAAGATTAAATTTTCTCGAAATATATTTTTGAATATTATAGTGTGGATTTGATATAATGTTATAGTTGTGGGTAATATTTATAAATTTTGTAAAGTACACAAGTTGTTATATAATATTCGATTGGTCGGAGAATATTCGTTTTAACAGGGAATATTTGTACAACGGCACAATAATTGGTGGACCCCCACAACGAAATTATTGTCGGATTGAGAAAACGACAAAAATACTTTATGAAAATAACGGCGGAAGTTTTACCGTTAACTGTTGAAACACCCGGTGTTAAAAGTACAGTAATATGTGTGGTTGCATAGTAGCACACGGTATTGATTATTGATGCTTACGTGAGAAGTCACTTAGTTATACTCAATTATTGCTAGAGTAATTGCTTGCATCATATCTCTCATATTATTGATTCAATTATTGTCACGATATCATTTGCATAATATTTTATATTATTAAAGCAATAATTGAGAAGACAAAGTTATTCATATTATTATTTGTAATATTGACAATGTCTAGAAGTTCTGTCAATGAGAGGTTTGGTCACCTAATTGCGCGCTAATAAGGAGAAATCCTTATCGGAAAGCCCCCTCTTTCCTGGGAACGACCTGGTTGTTAAATATTGTGAGTTATAATATTAATGATGAATAAGTTGTGTTGATTAAAAATGAATTTTGATAGTTTCATTGTGTTGGAATTATTAGTGTTAGTGGAAATCGACATCTATTCCGATGATAATTGATGTCTGGGGGATATATTGATAATCGAATAATTTATCGGATAAATGAGCAATTAATTTCTACTAATTCACATGCTTATATAACTATTTGTTCACACGTGTGTACTATTGAATCACATTATTTACTATTAGGGTAGTTGGTGCAAGATTGATAATATTTGCATGACTAAGTTAAAAATGGAGGTATAGATGGAGGTAGATGGAGGTAGTATACTGTAATTCGTATTTTTCACATAATTATACTAATGATTCACATGATTCAACTATTGATTCACATTATTTACTATTAGGGGAGTTGGTGCAAGTTTGATAATACTTACAGGACTAAATTAAAAATGAAAGAAAAGTTAGAGGTTGTAAGACCCCGAATTTTATGAAATAAAAGTATTCAATTTTTCTATTTAGTAAATAGTTAAATTGATAAAAAATAAAGTTAAGGGTGATATATGATTTTTTTTTCAAAAGACGCAAGTGGTTATAAAATACTCATTGTTGTCGGGAAATATTCGTTTGGTTGTGGAATATTCTTGTTGTCAGGGAATATTCGTACGAAGGCGAATCCATTTGTGGGCCCCATAACAGAATAACTGTCGGATGAAGAAAATGACAAATTTGAGTTTTTATAAATAACGGCGTAATTGTTACCGTTAACACTGTTGAAATACCTGGTGGTTAAAATACAGTAATACGCGTGGTTGCACAGTAGCACACGGTATTGCACAGTATTGATGAATTATTGATCCTTACGTAAGAAGGCACTACTCAATCATTGTTATAGTAGTTACTGTTCAATATTTTATTTTATTGATTCAATAATTGCTGCGTTGATATTTTATATTATTGTTATTTCAATAATTGTCACTGCACAGTATTTTCCATTATCAGATCAATAATTCATATAATTTGAATAATATTATTAGATAGCATTATTGGTAATGTCTAAAAAGTTCTGTCAATGAGAGGTTTGGTCACCTAATTGCGCGTCAGTAAGGAGAAATCCTTATCGGAAAGCCCCCTCTTTCCTAGAAACTGTCTGGTTGTCATTATTGTAATTCTGTAATATTATTTGTGAATAATTAATTATTGATTTATATGATAAGAAAATATTTATTTGATGCAGATATAAATGATGGATTTATTTATGTGGTTATAAAAGAAGGAATTAATGTTGAGGTGATTTATCAGTATTTTAGTCGGATTGGAGGTATTAAAAGATCAAATCAGTGTTCTTACAGCTTTATTATGTGAATTATAATTTTTAATCTGACCGTTGGATCGTTGTGATTTTTGGATATGTTATACATATATAAGTTGAGTATATATCCACAAATTTTGAACCGTTAAAATGAACGAATGATTTGTTATGAATTTTAAGAGGTGACTGATTCGAAAATTAGGTTTATAAATGATTTTGGTGGAAAATTCTAGAAATAGGTGGGCCCCACTTTTGGTTATTGAAGAAATGTGCTGAATTTTATTTTAAATGTGGTGGGTGAGAATAGTAGCAGGTAAAACAATCAGGTTGCAGGTCAAGTCTGCTAAAATTTTCCTATAAATAGAGGGCTAAGTTAGAATTGAAAATCACACCAGAAACATAAGCTCTCTCTCTTTCTCTCTCTAGATTATTGAGTGTATTTTATGAGTATTTAGATACTTGGTGAGTTGATATTCATCAGTGCAAGTTTCTTTCAGCGTCATATCCGATATCCAGTCAGAAGTGCTGCTCTTTTGAGGTAAGGGATAGTAAGGGTTATTATGTTTTTCAGTTCTTACTTCTTCTGACATTCAGAAAATTCTGGAAAAATTTGAAATGATATGTTGATAAGTTTTATTGATTGTGTCCAAAAATGGTAATTTTTGGATGTATAGATTAAGAGTTATGAATTTTATGAGAAAAGACTATTTTAAAAAGTAACCGCTTATAATTCCTTGTGGTTAACTCCAAAATTGATGAAATTTTTATTGGGAGTACATCTATATAATATCAGTGTACTCTGTGAATTTCGGAATTTTTGGATAAAAGTACAATTTATGATAAATGTCTAAATATTCAACAGTTTTGGCCATATGAAAAATAGTAAATGAATGTTAAAAATTCTAAGAAAAATATATGTTCAATATGGGACTATATTCTGCTAAATCCCAGAAAAGAAATATTTTTGGAACTGATTTGGTATTTTTCATAAAATGGACTAGTTATGAATAAATGAGTTAAATATATTATGTGAAGGAACAAAATTAGAAAATATGATTTTATGGCTTGAGAATCATATATGTGGTATATACAGATTTTTGATGAGGGTTTTGGTTATTGGTGATGAAATCTTATAAGTTTGGCATTTTATGATGATAAAATGCATTATTTAGTAAAGTGTTAACAATTAAAATAAATTATTTATAAGTTTTAGAAATGTTATTCTTTCAATATCATTATACCGAAATATTGGTATAGGATTTTATTGTGGAATTTCTACCTTTTTGTGTCATGAGTTACTATTCACGAGTTACTATTCACGGGTACTATTCACTACAAAATTGGTTTCTTTTTCTAACCAAATTATAGTTGATTTATGAATATTACTCTGGAGATTAAAACTATATATTGATTATATTGATTTTATTATCATATATAACATTTTTATAACCCTGGTGTTAAAATTCTCTTTCACTTGAGTATAAAGATGGGTAGATTATTGGTATGATCATGACTAGGGTTCTCTTTGGCCAGTAGTGAAAAGTTGAATTGTGACTGGTATGATCATGACCATTGAATTTATAATTGAATATCTTTAGCTTAAGTGCAAAGGTGAATTGATCAACATGGTTATAATTATTATTTATATAAATTCTGAAATGATTATATATTTCTTTGAGATATTAATATATTTGGCATGTAGTGCAAATATGAACTGTTGATGAATATCTTTGGCATGTATTGCAAAGATGAACTGTTAATGAATATCTTTGGCCTGTAGTGCAAAGATGAACTATTGTTGAATATCTTTGGCCCGTAGTGCAAAGATGACCTGTTGTTGAATATCTTTGGCCCGTAGTGCAAAGATGACCTGTTATTGAATATCTTTGGCCTATAGTACAAAGATGAACTGTTAATGAATATCTTTGGCCCGTAGTGCAAAGATAAATTTATTAGTATGATTATGAACAAGAACTGTGATTTGGTATAACCATGATCTTTGATGTTTCAGGTGATGAAAATTATCTTTGTCCTGGATGAGAAAAGGAATTTAGAACTACAATTACGATTATGAGTTATACATGTGATTGTGGACATGAATTGTTGATTGATGTTACAGGGATAAGACAATGTTGGTGAGCTTTTAACATGGAGAAGATAATAGATTTTAATTGTCTATTTGACTCTTCTAATGGATTGCTCGTTCCGCTACAACTATGGTTGAAAAATTTTATCATCTGCCATATGTTCTAAATTTATGATTTATTATTGTTGAAGGGCTATTGATAATTTATTTATCTTTAGTCATGATATTCTTTACTGAGCTAGTTGTGCTCACTCTTTTGCTTCACAATTCCTTTCAGGTAATAAGAGTGTAGCTGGGTCGAGCGGGGGTAACAGGGGAATAGAACGGTGGTCATCATTTAGTAGTTATATTTGGTGAATCAAATAGAGTAAGGCGAACCCAACGTTGGAAGGGTGTTTTGCCACTATCATACAAGATGTCTAAAGACATACAACCTCGTGTCATCATAAGACAGCGGTTGTGCACATCCACTTACTGAGTATATCTACGCGCACTACCTATATGATCTTGGTGTTTGTTTGAAGTATAATTCTCAATTAGAGACAGTGGAGATAATGATATGTCAAGAGAAGACTCACCATTGAAAAGAATATGATAGTAATCTTCTCGTTTTTCTTTAGAATCTATTGGGTCAACCAAGGATAATTCTGTGGCCATATGATATCTATCATAACCTAGAAGCATGGCCTCCCATGTACGAAGGTTTCCTTGAGCACTTCCCAAAGATTTTAGTTTTTAAAACAATTTTTGACTATACCTTTATGTAAGGTGTCACTGTGAGGTGCTGTCCACGGTCGGGACATGTGTCACATTTGGTATATATTTGTATCCAAACTCACAGTATATGTGTTGTTATATTTTGTACAAAAGTTGTTGTAATAAAGTTGTAGTTATTTTCAGAATGGGTTGGGTGTTGTATACCTATTTTGGGGGTGTCACATTTGTTATATTTTATCAGTTTAACACTGTTGAAGGCTAATGATAACTTATTATGCATTATCTTAGTCATAATATTTCTTACTGGGCTAGTTGAGATCACCCTTTTACTTTTATTATTCTCTTCAGGAAATGAGAACGTAGTATGGACTAGTCGGGGAACAGAGTGATGGTCCTAGATGTTTGCATTAGTAGTCCTCACTATTCTGTGAAATAGTGTGATAATAATTATAATGATGACTCCTTTTGAGTTTGTATACTCTCTAGTAGATAATATTTGTATTCAAACTCACAGTTTATGTTTTGTCATATTGTACACGACAGTTATATTATTAAGTTATATTTGAATTTTGTACCATGTATTTGGCGACTCAAGATGGGTGATGTATACCCTGTTTTGGGGGCATCACAGTAACAAAACACAATTTTTTTTTATTTTATAAAAATAAGTCATTTCATCTTTATTATTTCAATCCAAACGTAATATTAATGTTATTGGAATTGCCTTTCAAGTATTTACATAAACTTTCAAATTATTATGCATACATATTACCAGAATGCTAGTGTGACTGAAGTTTTTATACCTAAAAATATCTCTCAAATTTTTATTCATTATCTAAATGTTTAGTAGGAGAGATTATAGACCAAAAATGTTATAGATATATTTTGATTTTATATGCCGAATTTTTTATTACGAAATATATATGTATATATAAATAATTATAGTTGTTAATATTTTAATAATATACTTTATATAATAAATTAATTATATAATATATTAATATACGTTGCAATTTTAATTTTACAAAAACTTTTTAACTTTTTGGTACCAAGCGAGACCCGGGGCAATCCAATCTAAGTGACGTCGTGGCTTCCGAATGAGTTCTTTTACGTCGAACGATTTCTACCTACCGAATTAGTGACCGGTCAGAATTTTTATTTTTAAATTTTTTTTAGTTTTGACTATTAAATAATTAATGTGATTTATTAAAACTAAAATTTTTATAAAATACAGTGATTTAGGTATCATTTGGATATATGTAAAAAAAATAGGGTTGCACAAACTGTACAATCCTATTTTTTTATATGTATCTGAATGACACTTAAATCACTGCATTTTGTAAAAATTTAAATTTCAATAAATCACATTAATTATTTAGTAGTCAATAACAAAAAAATAAAAATTTTAAAAAAATAAAAATTCCGACCGGTCACTATCTCGGTAGGAAGAAAACGGTCGGCGTAGACTTATTGCTTCCGAATTGAAGCACAACTGATAAGTTGGATCGCACCCATATCTTCTTGAGTAATTCTACGTAGACAATTTTTTTGGACCGTAATATTGAACATTTTTAATTATTTTTTTTATTTTTTTGTGACTCTTAAAAAATATATAATATTTATTCTAATTGATTTTTTTATAAAATATAATATTTTTATGTGTAATTTGGATATATATATATATATATATATATATATATATATATATATATATAAAAGTGATCAGGTCCGGGAGACCTGATCAAAATCCGGACCCCAATTATTTTTTTTGTAGAACATCTAAAAAAATTTATGAAATTAAAATTTTTCCATAATACAGTGTTTTGGGTGTGTTTTTAATACATACACCAACCAATGTATGTACAGTCTGTCCAGACTGTACAAAAATATTTTGGTATAGGCATCCAAATCATGCCAAAAATACTATATTATGTAAAAAATTTAGTTCCATGATTTTTTTTAGTTGTTTCAAAAAAAAGTTAAAAAAAAAGTCCGAATTTTAATAGAGTCCGGGATCCCGGACTGGATCCGGACTCTCTCTCTCTCTCACTCTATATATATATATATATATATATATAATAAGGTTATAGAGACTATATAACCCTATTTTTATATATGTATCTAAATTATACTTAAAATACTATATTTTATAAAAATTTTGATTAAAATAAATACTATACATTTTTTAAATTTTGCAAGAAAAAATAAAAAATAAAAAATGTCCAATATTTCGATCCAAAAAAAATTGTATACCAAGACTTATCATATCTTCTTTTGAACAAAGACCAAAATTTTGGGAGTGGTTAGCATGAAGTTAATTTTGGTCAATTAATTAATACAGTGTCGATATGCATGTCGGGAGATAATCTCTCCATTTACGTGTCAGTATTGAATTGATCAATTGACCGATTTATTATGATATTAACTTGATTAACTTGATGATAAGTGGATCCCAAAATTTTACTTACCTACTTCAGAACCTTCTTCATACACCACGTGTCTTCCCAATAATAACACGCCCCATCATGAACACGTGTAACTCCCCCAAATCAACGACAGCCACCGCTCCACATGTCATCACCTCCTTCTTTCCATCCAAACAAAATATTTTCCGCCGCTTTCCATCTTTCTTCCTTCTGCCCAAAAGATAAAAAGAGGTTCTAAAAACCCACGCGGCAAGCAATACCACTTACACGTGGCAGTCGTATGCTATAAATAGAAAGAAATGAAGATTGAACAACATAAATTAAAATGGTGAGAGTTCCAGTTAGAAGAGAGAGAATAAGCAACAACGGCCGTTATAAGGGCGTGCGGATGAGAAAATGGGGAAAATGGGTGGCCGAAGTCCGCCAACCCAACAGCCGTGACAGAATCTGGTTAGGCTCCTACGAGACACCCGAGGAGGCCGGCAGAGCCTACGACGCCGCCGTCTTTTGCTTACGTGGCCCCTCAGCCGTGCTCAATATTCCGTGGGATCCTCCTTGTATTCCGTCTGCCGGTGAGTTGTCGCCGGCTCAGATTCAGGCGGCTGCCTCCAGACACGCTCGTAAGGTGTTGTCGGAGCCGGCGGGTACGGTATCGTCGGTGATGAATCGGGCGGGGAATTTCGTTGGGGATTCGGAAGAGGTAGCAATTGGTACCTCCTCCTTGGGAGGCGGCGAAGGAGTTGATAGCTTGATAGCGGGTAGTGCATTTTATGAGACACCACGAGTTTGGTCTTTTTGAAGCTACTATCTATATACCTTTTGATATGTACGTTTATAATGCTTTTGCGGTTAGTTAATTAGATTTATTAATTAATGTTAACGCCAAGATTTTTTGTTACGTTCCAATCACATAAGACGTTCTGATCCTGCACAATAAACACGATCAACACCACAAGCTTGACGGCTTCGACCGTCGGGGGATAGCTCAGGCGTGAGAGTCAGTATGGATGTTCACAAAGTTAACAATGGAGGATAAAATATCTAGTGTATTGAGAGAGATAAAATATCAGTTGTATGTGTGGTGTACCTGTATATGGAAGACCTCATTGTTATGATATACTCACCAACCCAATTTACCGTGACACCCACTACCTACTAACACCACCCACCCCCACGTCTGGTGACTCACCTGCTACTCTATCACCTTTGTTCACTGTTTTTTACCGCCGACCGAAAATCATCCCATCCACATTAATGATTTGCAGTCAGAACAGTCAACCATTACCTTTTTCATCATTACAAGTCAAAGATGGATATATTTAAATGTATGATGGGTCAGCCCATTGATCCGGTCCAGTATTGTAAGAATATGACAAAGATAATGTAAGGACTAAGCCCAAAAAACTTTAGGCCTTAATATCGAAGATCCAATGAACTAATTAAATAAATAAGCTCAATTTATTCGGCCCAATAGGTGAAATATCATGACGCAACATTGTCCCTTAGTTTTTTTATTAAATAGGATATTTAATAGAAAATTATAAATGGTTCATGATATTATAGGATTGTAATAGGCCCCGAAATGAAACTTTACCAAAGCTCAACCGGTTAAGGAAAAAAATAAAACTGAAAAGATGGATTAAAATCGAAAATCCAATTGAAGGGCCCAATCTGTTAAGTACTTGAAATTTAATCCGGACGCAACCTTTTCAAATTCGTGATTATGACTACCAATTAAATGTGCCGCCCTCAAGTATCGTGTAACCGTCAGTATAAAAGATAAGTTTTACCAATTTTTATAGTTTTACCTGCCAATTTGAATTTTGAACCTTCGAGCTCCCTTCTTCTCTGCAAAACTTCAACAATGGTGACCCTTAATACAAATCAAAGCTCCCCAATTCGGGCAACTCCTCTTACTGTAGTTCCACCAAATGTTAGCCCCACTGAAGAAGCTTCGAGTTCTAACCCCCAAACCAAAAAACCAAGCACAAATCCCCCTCCAAAAACCCCTCCTACTCCCTCCGACTTTTTCAAGAGTAAGGAACGTTTTACACATGCCAATACTCCTTCTGAAATAACAGATATTGGTTTAAAGAGGATTCGCACTCGATATCAAATTCCAGATACTCATCAAGTGAGGGTTCCCCTGTCCGAAGAGCGTATGTACCAACGACCGGAAGGTTGGACGGCCGTTCCAGTGACCATTCTGGATAAGGGGGTTCGATTCCCCTTACACATTTTTTTGATTACCCTTCTAGAGTTTGTTGGCGTTGGCTTCGCCCAATTGGTGCCGAACTCCTATATTCACATTCTTTCCTTCATTGCTTTCTGCCATGAAGTAGGAGTGGAACCCTCTCTCGATTTCTTCTTCAGTATTTATAAAATTGGCCAAAGCCGGGAAAAAGGGTTTAAGGCTATAAGTAAATTACCATCGAAGACAGGTGAGAAGTTTGAAAGGCGTTCGTTAATCAATACTCCTTCCAGTAACAGAGGATGGCATAAAGGATGGTTCTTTGTCAAAGGACCAGAAATCGCTTCGTTGCCAAGTTGGGTCACCGAAGATGTAGTTTCTGCCGACTTCGGTGACATTTCTGAAGAGCGCGTAAGAGAAATGATAGAGTTTATTGAAAATTTCCCACAGAAAGAATGGAGTTACTTTCTCCTTACCAAGCAAGCCTGGTTATACGAACACAAACGTAAGTTTTCAATTTATTTGTTTACAAGATTATTTAAAATTGTTATTGCTATTAACTCTGACATGTGACTTCCTGTTTCTTGTAGTATCTTTGATTAAGCCGTCTTCTATAGACGTAAGGGATTTGGAAGATTTCTTAACTAGAAAGTCTGCAGAAGTAGCTGACGAACCTCCACAAAAGGAAGCCTTATCTGAAGACAACCAGGCTGGAAAGTCTGCAAAAGCCCATATCGACCCTCCAAAACAGAAAGATCCATCCGAAGACAACCCACCTATCAAAGTACATACAGCTGAACCCCAAATTCATGGACCAGAAGATGAGGAACCTATTCTTTCGGAAGAAATTCTCAAACCTCGTCGAAAGAAGAGAGCCACCAAAAAACCCAAGCCAGTTTCCATCCCCTCAGATTCCGAAATCCCTTCTGAATCTGAACCGATTATCAACCCAACACATGTTCGAAGGGTTTACTCGATCTATTTGTAGACGACCATAAAAAGCTCCTTCGAATCAAAAAATTAAGAACCCATATTACTCCTTTAACCCCTGATGAACTCAGAGTGACTTCTACCACCGTTCCTCCTTCATCAACCCTAGTGGAGACTCAAACTGCTAATGAAGAAGAATAAGTCGAACCCACTGTAGGAACATCTCGAAAGAGAAAGCATCCATCTAGTAGTCAACCAGACTTAATATCTGTACCTTCACCAGTTCGTGACCCTACTCCCGTCCGATCTCCATCCCCAGAGAACATATATATTAACCCTTACCCAACCCGTGACCAACCTATGCCTTCCCCCCCAAGGCCTTCATCACAAGAATTCCAGAAGGAGGCAACTGGAGCACCGACCTTATGGCCTCGGTTCAACGCCAATTTTCCCATTTCAGCTCTTTGATGCCTT
The DNA here is from genome assembly GCA_020205505.1 of Panax japonicus. Taxonomy (NCBI): domain Eukaryota; kingdom Viridiplantae; phylum Streptophyta; class Magnoliopsida; order Apiales; family Araliaceae; genus Panax; species Panax japonicus. The sequence goes on from CM035107.1 coordinate 85,508,585, forward strand.
CATCTGGGAAATCGACGATCACCGATTTGACCATCATTCAAACGAGAATTTCCTTGATGAATGCATGAGTTATTTGGCAAAGGTAAGTGACGGTTTTATGGGTTATACATTTATTTCCTTGTTTAAATATCTGAAATTGAATGGATGCTGTAAATATATACAGGTAAATGCAGTCTTCGGGCATTTACGTCCCAGACACATAAATGCTGAGTCCTGATAAGGAGGCCATAAGAAGAGAAAATAATATGTTGAAGGCGTCGTTGGCTCGTGAGAGGAGCGAACACGAAAATGTTCTTTATACCAATGAAGGCCTTCAGAGCGAACTTGCGCAAACCAAAGAGGGTCTGAGGGAGTCCAAGGATGAACTGGTCTCGGTTAAGGAAGAAATGAAGGCAACAAAAGCCAGCGAACAGAAGTTGGCTGATATGAACGTCCGTTTTGTTGAAGAGACCGAAGCGCTAAAGGTCAACAATGAAGAACTGGTTTTAGCCAACCAAAACTTGGCTATACATGTCAACAATTTTTAGCTGAAGTTCCGTGAAGAAAAAGAAAAACATTCGGCCAAACGTCGGAAGCTTCGTCATAAGTTGAAAGCTTCAAGAGATCGAAGTCCTCTGTTGACCGAAGAGATGCATAAACAAATACAGACTGAATATCGGGCATCCGATAAGTTAAACAGCAGAAATACTTTGGGTATATTCGGAAGGGTATGAGGAATGTCGAAGTCGAGGTAAGGAAAAATTGGTGGCAGCCCAATTAGATTCGGCCTTGCTTGACTTTGAAGATAATGTTTAAATAGGATCTTGCTGCTTTTTATCTTTAGAATTTTGTGTAAAAATTTCAGACTTTTTATGTAATCTCTTAAATATCAATGAAATATTAAGTTCATGTCTTACAAACTATTTTACGAACTTAATTTAATTTAGTGAATCAGATAAGGTATATGATAGTTAAGTTTAAAAAACAACATTGATCATAATAATTTGGACTAAATAAACTTACCTGAATGAACCGAATCCAACACTTAGGTAAAATAGAGTAATGCATACTTATCATTTCTGAAGTGTGAGACAGATTAGACATAAGATGAATTCGGTTGATCCTTTCTGTACCATCGGGATCTTGTTTACCACTCGTGGTAAATCAAGTATATAAGGTCCATGGAATTTGTTTACCACACGGGGTAAAATAAATTCATAAGGACACACCTATTAATAAGGCTACAATCGAATGGTCAGCGAGTCCGATCGAACCTCCTTACACCATAGTGAATTTATTTACCGCACGGGGTATAACAATTTTAGAAGGACTATGGATTTTGTCTACCACGCAGGGTATAACAAATCCATAAGGACACACCTGTCGATAAAGCTGTCATCGAATGGTCAGCGAGTCCGACCAAACCTCCTTAAACACCGATGAAGTTTGCCTACCACGAAGGGCCTGACAAATTCATAAGGACACACCTACCAAAAAGGCTACCATCGAATGGTCAGCGAGTCCACCCCGTCCTCCTTACACCATAATGAATTCTGGATCAACGAAGAGAAGATTAATATGAAGGAAAATGAATCTTTTATTGATAAGGATCTAAACATTTACAGACTTCTAGGACATTGACTTGATCTCAACTAAAAATACTTTCGAAGTCTACCAGCGTGCCAAGTGTTCTTGATCTCGGATCCATCCAATGCCCTTAACCGATAAGTTCCAGGTTTCGGAACTTCAATTAGTTCGTATGGTCCTTCCTAGTTTGGCATCAGCTTTCCTAAGTTCTGAGGCGTAGAAGCTTCGACTTCCCTAAGGATGAAATCACCCACTTCAAATCTACGAAGCTTTACCCCTTTATTATAGTGTTTGGCCACTCTTCGCTGATATGCCGCCAGTTTTATCAAAGCTATCTCCCTAACTTCTTCTAATAAATCCAGGTTGACCTTCAGTCCTTTATCATTGTATATCTCTTTAAACTAACTAACCCGAAGGCTGGTGGACCCGATTTCAACAGGAACCAAGGCATCAGTACCATAAGTCAATCTGAAAGGCGAGTCCCACGTAGTGGTCCTCGGAGTAGTTTGATAGGCCCATAATACACTGAGCAATTCCTCTGGCTATCTCTTATTAGCCTCATCCAGTCTACGCTTAATCCCTTTCAGCAGATTTTTTGTTAGTCACCTCGACATGCCCATTTGATTGTGGGTGAGCTACCAAAGTCTTCCTGTGTTGAACCCCCAGTTCTTTCAGAAATCCTTCAAACTTTGATCCCACGAACTGGCGTCCATTGTCTGATATTACCACCTTAGGAATTCCGAAACGAAATACTACCGACTCCTTCATAAATTTCAGACATTCTTGTTCCGTAATTTGCATAAGTGGTTTCACTTCTACCCATTTAGTCATATAATCAATGACCACTATAACAAAATTGACCTGACCTTTGGCTTTCGGTAACGGACCCAATATATCTACCCCCCAGACAGCAAAAGGAATAGGAGATAAGATCGAGTATATCTCTTCTGGTGGCTGATGAGGGATTGGACTATTCAATTGACATTTCTCGCATTTCTTCATATAATCTGTAGCTTCTGCGAAGATGGCGGGCCAGTAGAAACCCTGTCGAAGCACTTTGTAAGCCAAGGACTTGGCAGCCATATGGTCACCACAAATACCTTCGTTAACTTCCTGAAGGGCATATTCGGCTTCAGATGGAACTAAACATTTTAATAATGGGGACGAAAAAGCCCTTCGAAAAAGATCTCCATCAATGAGAATAAAATTAGCACTCTTGTACTTAACTTTTTTGGCCAACATTTTATCCGAAGGAAGGACGCCATCTGCCAGATATTCTATGTATGGAGTCATCCAACAGTTAGAACGTTCAACACACATCACCGCCTCATGCTGGATACTGGGCTGCTGCAGAATCTCTAGATAAACTAATCCATCAAAATTGTTAACATCTGTAGTGGCCAATTTTGACAATGCATCGGCAATGGAATTATTGTTACATTTAACACCCTGAAATTCATAGGAGGTAAAAAATTAAAGTCGATCTTTTAATTCTGCCAAGTACTTGATCATTTTTGGACCTCGAGCTTCGAACTCTCCCGATACTTGTTTGACGAGTATCTGAGAATCACTGTAAATGACCAGCTTCTGAACTTCAAGATTTTTCACCAATCGGACTCCAGGTTAGCACTGATTCATACTCTGCCTCATTATTTGTAGCTCTGAATCCAAATTTGATGGCCTACTATACCTTGAATCTCTCTAGACTTGTTAAAATAACTCCTGCCCCACTGACGTCCAAAGTAGAGGACCCAGTCTATATATAGCATCCACGAGTTCGGATTGTGTTGGAGAACTGCAACTACTCGATCAGAACGAGCATTTTATCATGAAATCGGCCAAAGCCTGCCCTTTAATAGCCGTTCGGGGATGATACTCAATAAAAAATTTGGGATAATTCCATCGTCCAAGCAGCCAACCTCCCCGAAACTTCAGGTTTACTCAAAATCTTCTTAAAGGCTGATCCATGAAAACGATCAGAAGCCGACCTTGAAAATATTACCTAAGCTTTCGACTGGATATTATCAAAACAAAGGCAAATTTTCAATATTCGGATATCTGGTCTCAGCATCTCTTAGAACATGACTGACATAATAAACTGGATGTTGTTTACCCCCCATTTCTCGAACTAAAACAGCTCCTACTGCTAACGAGCTAGCTGCCAAATATAAATACAAAGTCTCAGCAGGGGCAGGTTTCACCAATAAAGGAGCCGAAGACAAATATGTCTTTATGCATTGAAAGGCATCTTCACACTCCGAAGTCCATTGAAATGTCTTTGCATTCTTAGGTCCTTTCAACGTATCAAAGAACGGTAAACATCTCTCTGCTGATTTGGACATGAATCTCCTCAAGGCTGCAATCCTCCCAGTTAAACGTTGAATATCTTTGAATGACTGAGGAGTCTTCATGTTTAGAATAGCCTGGATCTTTTCCGGATTGGCTTCGATACCCCTTTGACTGATCAGATATCCCAGGAATTTCCCTGCACCAAGGCCGAAGGTGCACTTGGTAGGATTGAGTCTTAACTTATGATGGCGGACCGTCTGAAAGCACTCTTCCAAATCATCCAAGTGCTTTTGGACGATCATGCTCTTTACTATCATATCATCGACATATACCTCCATATTTCTCCCTAACTGCCTCTGAAATACAAAATTCACAAAATTCATCATCCTCTAATATGTGGTTCTAGCATTAATCAATCCAAATGTCATCTTCTTGTAAGCATACACCGAACGGTATGTGATAAATGCTGTTTTTGGAATGTTCTCTTTGTACATCAAAATTTGATGATAACCTGAAAAAGCATCCATAAAGCTTAGTAGTGCATACCCCGAAGTTGCATCAATAAGTTGATCAATATGGGTTAAAGGATAAAAGTCTTTAGGGTAAGCTTTATTTAAGTCTGTGTAATCGATGCAGACTCGCCACTTTCCATTGTGTTTCTGAACTAGCACCACATTGGCCATCCACTCAGGATAATCTATTTCAAAGATGAAGTCAGTAGCAATCAACTTTGCAATTTCTTCATCTATGATTCGTTGACGTTCTGGTGCAAATATTCGCCTTTTCTGCCTGAATTGGCTTCTTCGATAGATCCACATCTACACGATGTTCGGTAATCTTTCGGCTGATTCCAGGCATATCTTTCGGTTCCCATACAAAAATATCCGCATAACAGCGAAGAAGTTCCATAAGATTGGTTCGGAGAGGTTCTGGCAAACCTAAACCTATCTTCACTGTTTTATCTGGTTTGCCGACAATCAACTCAATCTCCTTCGTCTCTCCTGCTGGCGTGACCAATGGCTCTGAACTGCCTTCGGTAAAGGGCTCAATCTCTATTGCCATGTCCTGCTTCTGCTTACTGACGCCTACCCCCGATGTAATTACAATATTCTTATAACAACGTATGGCCAGATCCAAGTCCCCTGCTACCTTTCCAATCCCATGAGTCGTTGGGAACTTAATCTTAAAGTGAGGAATAGAAATTATAGCTTGGAGAGCTATCAAAGTAGGTACTACCCAGAATGGCGTTGTAAGCCGAATCAACATGCACAACATAAAACTTACACGTTATTTCCATCTACCGAGGAGTTATACCGAAGATTACTAGTAATTCAATAGTGCCTGCAACTTTGACTGGATCATTGCTAAATCCATATAGAGGGGCCTCCTGTCCAACTTCCATCTTTTGCCCGTCAAGATGCATCCTCTAATATGCATGGGCATACAGAATGTCAACAGAAGAACCATTGTCAATCATCATTTACTTCATATCCAGCGAACCTACTTGAGCGGTTACCACCAATGCTCCTTCATGAGGCTCGATAGGTTCCGAAGGATAATCTTCATCAGTGAATGATATGACTGTCCTAGGAAACGGTCTGTCATTCTTCGGGTTAACACTCGCCACGGACATAACCGAATCCAAATAACTTCGTCTTTTCTTCACTACTAATTTTCCTACTGTCCCACCAGTAATTACATCAATGACATGCCTGGGTGGTTGATTTGGAGCAGGTTGTACAGGTGGAACTGGTTGAACCACTTGAACAGTACGGTCATCATTTCTCTGCTCTTGCTGTTGATCCCTTCCGGCCACATATTGAACCAACACACCGCTTTGAACCTTCCTCTCAACAAAGTCCTTCAGACTGCAACATTCATTTGTATCGTGACCTGTGGCCTGATGATAGCCACAAAATGTTTGAGTATTGCCCTGCCCTGGCTTAAGATTATCACGAGGTGGTTCAAAGTACGGCTGATTTCTGATATGATACAGTATTACCGATCTATCCGTATTCAACTTGGTATATACCCTATTCACCTTCTGAGCAGAAGAAGGTGGGCGATTCCCTCCTTGTCGCCAGTTGTTATTATATTTCTTTGAACTACCTTCTGGCCGATCATTATTTCCCCCACTCCTCTTTGGTCACCTTCAGCTTTTACTTTTGTCTCCTTTATCTTGTCTGAAAAAAGGCGTCTTAAGCTATTCATAGCTTCTTCCACTACAATATAACCTTCCGCCTTATCAAAGGCTTCGAAAAAACTCTTCGGATGATGAAACATCAACTTTTTTACCAATTTCTCTGACTTCACTAGATCCAATCCATTCTGGAATAACCCGACAGCTTGTAAATCATTAAGGTCCGCCACTTGACCAACTTCCTCCCTAAACCGTTTCACATACTGACCCAAAGATTCATTAGAGAACTGTTGGACTTGTGCCAAAGAACCCGTAGGCTTTCCTCTTCTTCGGTTGCTCCCAAAATGAGCATGAAATTTATCACATAGCTCTGACCATGAGGAAACAGAATCTGCAGGTAAGGTCCCCATCTACTGCCTCACATCTTTCCTCAACGTTGTAACAAACGTATGACACTTAGCAGCATCAGTGAAATCATTGTAATCCAATAGTCTATCGAAAGCTTGGCTATGGTCATAAGGATCTCCTGATCCATCATAACTCTCCATATGGGGCAATTTTTTAGTAGGATCTGCCTTCTCCTTAAGAATATCTGAGGAGAACGGAGATGCCTTTTTTCCCGGAGTATCCTTTATTTGTTGAACTTCAGCCAACTGTTTTCTAAGTTCCTTTAACTCCTTAACCGAAAAGTCTACACCTTTCGGTTTAAATGAAACTTTTTTCTCCGGAGACATCTTCTTCTTCTGAGTAGATCTAATTCTCCCCTCAGAGACTACAGCTCTCGATGGACTCCTGGATCTACTTCTACGAGTGTCTTTGTTATTACGATGAGAATACTCAGTTCTATACACCTTCTTTGTATTCTCCAGAATATTCTCCCTCAATCTACTTCTACGCCTGCCATCCCCACGACCACGAGAACCGGGAATATGAAGCGATTTCTTAAATACCTCAGGAGTTTTACTTCTAGACCTTCCCTAAACCTGAGGACGGCCTCGAGATACATATTCGGAATGTTATGGTTCTTTCCCTTCTCTCTAATGTACATCCTTGGACTTACTATGCCTTTCCGATTACACATAAACGGACGACTCGTCCTTTAACTCGGCTATCCGAAGCATCTGCTCGGCTATGTCCTCTCTCTGTTTCAGAAGAATCTCTAAAGCCTTATCCGCTTCGTCCGCCATCTTTGCCAACTTGGCAGCTTTGTCATCTCGACCACTTCGGTGATGGGTTCTAGGCGGAGTGCCTTCTACCCCTTTTCAGTCATGCTCTTTACCCTTCTCAGCATCAAAGACCAATCTTCGTCTGGCGTCACCATGAGCTCTCACTTGAAAACCCTCAGAACCATGCTTAGAAGCAGTGCTCTCATGAACACTCTTTGAAGGACCCATGCGATCCTTAGCAGAAATATGTTGAACAGACAGGCTCACATCCCTCGGCTGTCCTTCCTGTGTATCTGCTCTACTCTTCCCCATCACTTGTGACGTAGAACAAATAACTATTTGTGATTGCAAAATCTTGAACACTAGAACTCAACCCTCCTTCTAGCGCCAATGTTAACGCCAAGATCTTTTGCCACGTCCCAATCACGTAAGACGTTCTGATCCTGCACAGTAAACACGATCAACACCACAAGCTTGACGGCTTCGACCGTCGGGGGATAGCTCAGGCGTGAGAGTCAGTATGGATGTTCACAAAGTTAACAATGGAGGATAAAATATCTAGTGCATTGAGAGAGAGATAAAATATCAGTTGTATGTATGTACCTGTATATGGAAGACCTCCTTGCAATGATATACTCTCCAACCCAGTTTACCGTGCCACCCATTACCTACTGACACCACCCATCTCCACGTCCGATGACTCACCTGCTACTCTATCACCTTTGTTCACTGTTTTCTACTGCCGGCCGAAAATCATCCCATCCACATTAATGATTTGCAGTCAGAACAGTCAACCATTACCTTTTTCATCATTACAAGTCAAAGATGAATATATTTAAATGTATGATGGGTCAGCCCATTGATCCGGTCCAGTATTGTAAGAATATGACAAAGATAATGTAAGGACTAAGCCCAAATAACTTTAGGCCTTAATATCGAAGAACCAATGAACTAATTAAATAAATAAGCTCAGTCCATTCGGCCCAATAGGTAAAATATCATGATCCAACAATTAATATCAATTCATTTTATTTTATTTTTTGTAATTGGCATGCCTTTCATGTGGTTAATTGAATTTATTCATGGTGATTATATATTACATAAATTCTAAATTTGAAATTGATATCGATGCATGTTAAATTCGAGTTGCATTAAATCGAAAAGAATTCAAAATTGTTGCAAGACACAAATATTTTTCATCAATTTAGCCTAATAGAGAAACTTTACCACCCTGTTCGGGAGTTTTTAAATTGTAAAAATGAAAAGAAAGTTAAAAAAGAAGAGAAGGGAAGAGAAGAGTGGTTTTTTTTTTTCAAAAGTGAGAAGAAATTTTTTGACTCAAATTAAATGTACTCATTTTCCTTTTCTTTTCTAATTAAAACACCCAAGACACTACTTTTTTTCTATTACAAAATTTAAAGATACCACTAGCTAGTTTTATTTTTTTTTCTCTAGTTTTCTTTTTAAAAGTTGGAGAAAAAAAAAATTGACTGGAAATAAACTAACTTTTTCTAATTTTCTTTTTTTTCTCTTGTAACTAAAATTTAAAGATAATATTTCTTAAAGCTTATTTTTCTTCACTTTCTTTTTCCTCTTCAAAATTCAAAATAAAACTCAAAGACGAGGTGAAAGGGTGTTAAGACTTGAGAGTTTCTCAATTTAGCCAACATAAATATATTGGAGTAACGTTAGAGCTGAGCAAGTAACCAAATTGGAATCGAATTGTACAAAATTTTATTAATAGAAAAAACTAGATTCTACATTAATCCAACTGAATTAATAAAGAGTAGTAATATTATTAATCCACCGTACCATATATAATAAACATTTATCTACCAAAAAACAAATATTATCCAAAACAAATTAAAAGCGTAAACAATATAACACTCAAAAACGATATAAACAAATCTACACTAGCAAACAGCCTCAACGAGGAGCTTCTTTGGTGTACTGCCGCAACTGGTTGATCCAAACGTTTTTTCGTTTGCCAAAACACTGCATGTCTCTTTACCAACGCATGCCTGCAAATTAAAAGAATACACAAAATTACTTAATTGTTTCTCACTCCACCAAATATATAAAGAAAAAAAATACCTACCTCGGAGAGGATTGATACTGCGTCGTTTGTTCCTTGGCAGGTACCTGTCTCAAATGAGCCACATGTGCCTTGAGCATCACCAAAACTAGCAAATTTAATAGCCGAAATGGCTCGGCCTTGACACGACAGCTCCATTGTTATGTTCTCATAAGCACTGCCACATGCATTTCCAACAATATTTGTTTGAAAATTCACAAAAGATGGATTTCCTCCAATTTCTTCAAAAAGAACCAACTCATTTGGTTCCGTATTCGACATAAATGAACGAGGAACATGATACCTAAATGTTAAATAAAAATCAGTACTAATGTTTCAAATAACACGATATATATCAAAGAAATTAAATAGAATTATAATTAATTATGTTACCATCTTTGTGAAGGGTTTCCACAATTATAGGTGCATTTGTTGCTATCATAACTTCCGCGGTAGTCACAAGCATCAATGGAACAATCAGTATCCTCCGCAAGATAACTTGGCCAATATCTTCCAAGATTATTACCATTCACCCAAGCAACACCTTTGCCAAGTCCTTGTAAATCCAGGACAACAGGGTCTTTTCCCAATGGAGCTTTGAAAGTTGTCTATATATCACATAAACAAATAATAATTAATTAATATTAATCAATAAATGAATACGAATTTAAATAATTATGTAGTAATAAATGAATATACCTTGTACCAAGTCATCATCCTATTTGTGGGAAGAGAATCTGTTAGCCACTTTGAAGCTTGACTATACACCTTATTGTCAAAACCATGAAGGCCAACCTCGTATGTCCATTTATGTTTTGATAAATCCTTTGAAACGGTTTCATCACCCTTTTTCCCAACAATCTCAACTGGACCAGGAATTCCAGTTTGTATCGTGTCCATGTCTGCTCCATAATTCTGATGATCAAATCAATGCATGGCGCACACACACACACACACACAAACACACATATATATATATTGTTAATTACCAGACAATAACTAATTATTAATTGAAAATATATATAAAATCGATGACTTTCACTTACCTGCAATCCCACAACGGCGTGTAGCAAGCTGATTTGATTTACTCCCGGGTTCAACTTAACTTTCTTTTCGAACACATAATTGAAAATTCCATACGTAGCCCATTCGGAACCTGTATAAAAATAAATGAACAAATTAATAAAATAAATTATATAATTAATTAAATGCCTCTTAATTCACAACAATTAATTACTTACCAATAAATTCACCATTGACATAAGCATAAAGTACATGCCCGGAAGCATTAACCCTCAGGCTCATGTCATCGCTCCAGATTGGATCATTCTTATCAATGCTCACACTATTAATTCCAAGAAAAAAAATTAAGAAATAAAAATTACATCTTAATTAAAATAGTGAATAAAAAACAACAACTAACTAACCAACTAATTACCTTGTCATATACCACAAATAATCACTAACATCATTAGTGACCTTCTGATCAAGAAGCCTTTTAGCACTGACCGGGCCTTTTCCTTGAATAACTGTATCATCAAGGTTCTCAGGTCTCCACACCCACTTTAGAGCACTTGGTTCATTTTCTGCTGTATTTGGTTTATTCACCATTACTGAAGTTTGAGTATTCACCTATTATGAGGTCAAATAAGTATTAGTAAATGCATGTACACATATATGTATATGTATATGTATATGTATCGTAAATCATATAAAAGTATTATTATGTAAAAATTATAATATCTATCATGCAATATTGTCAAAATATAAATAATAAATGAATTGATTAGTTTTAAATTTAAAAATGTTTGAAATTGACTTTACCTTTGCAGTGTTATAAACTTCTTCTTGACAATCAGGGAGGATACTAACAGACCAAGCAGGAATGGTGTATGTATTGTCTTGGTAGCTGATGGTAGCATCACTGCTAGTATTTGTGCTGCTAAAGAAACAACTTGATGTTTCACTAGTAACATAAACAGTTGCCTATAAAAAAAACAAATGAATTACTAAATTCCAACACAATATAATTTAAATATGCATGGTATAACAAAATAAAAACAGAAATATTCTTGATGAAATATATATATGCTTTTTAATACATATATATATTCACAACATACATACCCCAACACCATTTCCAAAATCAATTTCAGTGACATTCCCATGGGTAAGTGTCTTCTCCATTGACATCAATACAGCATGGAGTTGCTTCAAATGCCCATATTTGGGTTGATTTAGACCGCCTGAATATAATAACATTAAAATTAAAATCATAAACATTATAATTGTTCATTAATTGATCAGACATATTGTAAAGTTACCATATTCATCAAGAGGAGCATCATAATCGTAGGATGTGGTGATGTATGGTCCACCAGCTGATCTTCCAAAATTGGTTCCTCCATGAAACTGTCAAATAATAGCGTTGTCCAATAATTATTGTTTATCTTTTCTGATATATCTTTGATGCAAGTATATAGAAAGTTAATTAGTGTTCCTAATTAATTTCAATTTTTTTATAAAAAAAATCTGACAAGCAATTAATCAATAACAAAACTAACCATATAATAGTTTTGAAATGAACCACCCGTCTGAAAAAATCGAGCAACCGCAAAAGCAACATCCTCGGTGGTACGATGTGGATCTTTACCACCCCAATACTTAAACCTAAAATTATTAATAACAACAATAAATAATTGTACATGATAAAAGTTGAAGCCTAAAATTAATAATTTGAAAAAATGTACCAACCATCCAGTCCAATTTTCAGTCCACATCTTAGGAGTATTGGGATTATTTGGCGTGAAGTTATCACAATAGAAACCATTGCATGTATTTAACTGTTAAATAAAAACTATATTAGTGAAAATCAAAAATATTAGAACTAATCTATTATTCGAATTATAGGACAAATTAAAATAAAGTACGTACCATGGGTTGTGGAGCATCCTCCTGTTGGCACATAATCCATGGAATTCCAATGTCCAATGAATCAGCCATCTTTGCAGCCCAATCAATATAAACTTTCCCGGCATCTCCATAAGGTTTCATTACATTGCCATATTCATTCTCAATCTGTTAAGTTCATTCAACAAATTATTTAAAGTCAAAAGAAGAATATATATATATATATATATATATATATATATGTGTGTGTGTGTGTGTGTGTGTGTGTGATTTATTCATACCTGAGAGAGGATAATTGGACCTCCTTGTGAAGCAAAAAGTTTCTCCTTTTTAAGCATGTCCACTATTAAGGATGTAAAATTTTGCATCTCACTCTGCAAATATTAAAAAATATATATGTTTTTTTGTAATTAGAATATTCAAAACACTCCATGTTAATCTATATATTTAATTACTCAGAATAGGATATTTAAAGAATTTATGTACCATAAACACATTATTTGCTGTTCGGAACTCGACTCCAGGCATATTGTGCAGCCATACAGGAAATCCACTAAATCAATTAAACAAACTAATTATTAATATTCAATACTACATTATGATTAATTAATTATAATACTAAATTAGTAAATTATTATAATTAATTTACGTGCATACCCATAATTCCATTCAGCACAAACATAAGGCCCAATCCGAAGAACAGAATAAAGTCCTTCCTCTTGAATGGTTTTGATAAACCTTATAAGATCCAAGTTCCCGGAAAAGTCATATTGCCGGCGAAGAGGCTCGTGGACGTTCCAAAAAACATACGTCTCGATTGCATTGAGTCCGCCTTCTTTAGCCTTTCCTATCAAATCCGGCCACATCTAGCAAATAATAACAACAAAACAATTTTATAATTATGTTTCGAATAAAATTAAATACATGCAGGCAATACATTAAAACAAATAAAATTAATTTTTGTTACTCCGCGTAAACATATATATATATAGTTTGGTACATACTTCAGCCGTACTCCTCGGGTAATGAATTGAACCGGACAATATTAGTTTCCGTTCACCATCAATGGTGATGGCTCTTCCATCGTGCGAAACGTGAATGGCATAAGTAGAAGAAAGACAAAGAGACAAAACAGAAAAGAAGAGGAAAATTGACAGTGAATAAGAAGAAGTCATGATTGCTCTTCACGTATGAGAATAAACAATTGGCATGATCATCAATATACGTGTATATATATATGTATATGCATGGACATTATTTTAAACTCTAATTTAGTTAGAAAGTTTTATCCACATAGAATTTTGTTGATTGGTTGTTGAAGAGATTAAATTCTACTTAGTTTGTTATTATTTATCCATAATTTAAAAAAGGATATAATATAATTAAGATAATTGAAACATAATTAAACTAACCGACTTAAAGGGATTAATTTGTCCAAAAAATTAATTTATGTATTCACCTCAAGTCTTCACACCAGTGGTTAAAACTATTTAGTAAAACATTTTACGTGGGAATTAGCTAATTTTTATTTTTATTTTGAATATGCATAATTTGGTTTCGATCTTAAACTTTGGTGAAGCGTCTATTCCTTCTCGTTCAAGTGAAATTAATATTACATTTTTCTCCAATTTTAAAATCAAATATTTATCATAAAATTTTGGTAGTAATAATTCCAATAAATTAATGAATTAGTCCTACTTAAATTAAACTTTATTAAAACTTACAAGTCTTATCAAACTCATTTGTTTAATTGTATTAGTATTAGGAGTGAATTCAGTGGAATAATAATAATAATAATAATAATAATAATAATAATAATAATAATAGCCTCCTTACTAAATTAGAATCATAAACAAATTAAAATTTGAATTTCAAAACTTACAAGTCTTATCAAACTCGTTTGTTTAATTGTATTAGTATTAGGAGTGAATTCAGTGGAATAATAATAATAATAATAATAATAATAATAATAATTAGAATCATAAACAAATTAAAATTTGAATTTCAAAACTTAGAAGTCTCGTACAAACTCGTTTGTTTAATTGTATTAGTATTAGGAGTGAATTTAGCTTCCTTACTAAATTAGAATCATAAACAAATTAAAATTTGAATTTCAAAACTTAGAAGTCTGGTCAAACTCGTTTGTTTAATTGTATTAGTATTAGGAGTGAATTTAGTTTCCTTACTAAATTAGACTCATAAACAAATTAAAATTGAATTTCAAAACTCTATTCAGTTTGGTATTTTAAGCAATTTTTATATTTAAACTGTCAATACAATTAGAGTTAAAATAACTTGATTTAAAGATAATATGACTATTAAAATTATATTGATTTTTTTTGTTACTTTTAATATGCATGGATAGTACTTAGGGAGTGTTTGATAAAAATTGAATGAATCTGAATTTGAATCTAAATCTGAATGAGCTGAATCTGAATCTAAATCTGAATGGAAAAAAAAATTCGAAGTTGTTGTAAATTTATTTAATATTACTTAATATAATAGTTACTATTTTTTTACTTTATTAACTCATTCAGCCATTGAGTCAAAAAAATCTGACTTAGCCATTCAGCTCAATCATCTGACCGATTCAGCCATTCAGACGATTTTTTTTCCAAAACAAACGTACTTAATGACGGATCGATTCAGTCTTTCAGCCATTCAGATGTATTCAATTCTAAACAAGCAGCCCCTTATTTTGAAAGTGAAATTTTTTATTTTTGAATATTAAGATTTACATTGAAAACACAGAAAAATATAATTATAAATTTTAGATAATTCTTTTTGGTATTAAGCTTTATAGAATAATTTTATTATTATTGAAATTATGTTTAATTATAATAAATTCTTGCTTTTATTTTTTTTTAAACTAAAAGTGAATAATTAAGACTCATTTGCAATCACAGATAATACTATTTTGGTTAAATTTTAAGCAAGAGTCTCCCTATATCATATATTAAAACAAAAACAAAAAATTGCAATCAAAGGGATCGGTTAACGAATAACAATATACTGACCAAATATTCATCATCTTTAATCAATTATTTAATGACATTTTTTATGTGTGCATCAACATCACAACACCTTAATATACACTATTATACTCCCTATGTCCAAGGATAAAAGTCTTTATACTATTTTAGTTAGTCACATGTTAAATGTCCACTTTTCTTTAATAACTAAATTTTTACACATTTTTTTATTATGCCCGTAACATTAAATATTTCTAATTGGGGGGGCGTCCGGTACCTTAACGACCGGTACGTCCGGTGCCCCCCCTTTTTTTCACAATTATGAGAAAAAAAAATAATAGAGCAGGTTGGAACAAAAAACTGTAAAAGAAAGTACGTTTTTTATTGAAAAAACACTGTAAACAGTTTACAGTGTTTTTTCAATAAAAAACGTACTTCCTTTTACAGTTTTTTGTTCAAACTTGCTCTATTATTTTTTTTTTCTCATAATTGTGGGAAAAAAAAACAAAAAAAAATACCACTGTGTACCGGACGTTAGTCTAGTACATTTGCACCGGACGCCCCCCCAACCCAAATATTTCATACTTTTCTTATTCTAATTCTCTCTCTATATTTAATGACATTATTATGGACAATTTTGTCATTTTATTTCTCGTCTTAATATGCGTGAAAAATCCACCAGAACTTTTATCCTGGGACGGAGGGAGTATATAATTATGTATGTATAAAATAAATTGAGATTTTTTAACAAGAAATAATGAAGATAGTGATAGAAGCGAAGATTTCAATTGCATAGACCCGCCAATAAAAATCAAAGAAAAGGGGATTCGTATTTTTTTTTTTCCTATTTTAATATTTGTAATTACTTTTATCTTATTTTTTTCATTTATATACTCAAATTTTATTAGAATTTAAAAAAATAAGAAAAGATTTACATTGGGAACTGATGCTTTCTCTCTCATATTACGAGCATAAGTTGTATAACATGTTTTCTATTTAATGATTCTCTAGTCTGTAGATTCTTTTTCTTTATTCATTATAGTAGCTTTTATAGTACTTACTAGAAATATGTGGATAACAAAAAGAATGATCTAGAGAACTAATTTCCATGAGAAGAATTAATACTTCATAAAAAATGGAAGAATATTTTAATTAATAAGTAATTCAAAAGTTCAATTTAATTACAAAATATATTATTAATCGCATTTTTTTTATGTTTTAGTATTAATATTTATACTACAACTAGTGTATGCCCGTGCCTGAAGTCACGGTGTAAAGAAAAATTAAATTAAAATTTCAAAAAAATTACATTACCTAAAGACACATGCCTTCACAATTCACATACCACCACAACAATTAATACATACTCAATCAGCATCACATGTCCAACTACCAAAACATCAAGCGAATTGGTACTAATTTCCAAAAAAATCGATAAAATTTCCTTTAAAAATAGATATCTAAAAAATTTTAAACTTGTCTACAAAACTTACAATCATCAATATATATCCAAACCACCAAAAAAACTTTCATTCCATACCCAAAAATTATCATAACCATGTATAATTAGTTAACTTTACAAAAAACGTAACATACAAAATACACACAATCATCAACACATATCTAACCATCAAAATATCAAGTTAGTTGCTACTAATTTTAAAAAATTTCGACAGAGTTTCCTTTAAAAATAAACATTCAGACAAATATAAACATGTGTATAAAACTTACAATCATCCATACATATCCAAACCACCAAAAAAACAATCATTCCATACCCAAAATCATCATAACCATGTATAATTAGTTAAATTTATAAAATACGGAACAAAAAAAAGACATACATGAAGAAATTAATACATACTCAATCATCAACACATCCAACCACCAAAACATCAAGCTAGTCACTACTAATTTCAAGAAATTTCGGCATAGTTTTCTTTAAAAATAGATATCCAAAAAAATTTAAACCTGTTTACAAAACTTGCAATCATCCATACATATCCAAACCTACCAAAAAAACCATCATTCCATACCCAAAATCATCATAACCAAGTATAATTAGTTAACTTTACAAAAGACAGAACACAAAAAATACATACATGCAAAAAATAAAAAAATTAAGACCCTTTACTTTACAGCTTACACCAAGTATATCCTTTACAGCTTACATCATGTATCCTTCAATATATACCTGAAAATATTTGAAATTTAAAAATTATCGAAATATGTGTGTGTGCTACTGCTGTGAAAGAGAGATACAGAGAGATAGAGTGAGAACACAAATTAAACACCCATTGTAAAAAAAATAATTTTAAAACACCCAAAGTTAAACTTAAGCCGTCGGAAATAGATAAGAAGACTTATGATGAAATAGATTAGAACTTTTAACTGAAGCTATTCGAAAACTTAAGTTAAAGATTTCAAGGTATAACTAATACTAATAGTTGATTAACTTAATTAAAAATTCATGATAAAAACAATTTTAATTTACACTACAACTGAGTTGATTCATACAATTAAAAATGGAAAATTAGACCCAATACATGGTAAGAGGTTGTTTGAAAATGAAACTATAGAAAGAGTCATCAAGCATTCATTTTATAGGAAAGTGTCATCCACGCACCCTTAAAGAAGGTTAAGCAAAGTTTAATGATTTTTAATGTCAGAAGCCAGTAATCTATCTCACCAATCTTACCAAGCTCAACCCAGGTGAAATGGAACTTTTCTTCTTCTTTTATCTTCTTTCTTCTTTATTTGATTTATAGGTATTTATCTATAATAACTTTTAGGTGCTTCTTCCTAGTTAAAATATAAACTCTTGAAAAATATAACTTTTATGTAAAACATTCATCAAAAACAGGGGGGAATAAAACATGGTTTCCAACCACTACTTGCTCCAACACATATTACCAGACCCATCTTCCGTTTTAGGGATCAGAACTTCCCCTATATATGGGTATTGAAGGTACTTTAAATTTTCAAATTACTCTTTATAAGACCTCAACCCGAAGTTCCTTAATACTGTTCTTTTTTAGCTTTTAGTATCTCATTTTATGTTAATAGGCCAGACTTTTCTATATTAACTTCTTCTAGATGTTAGTGCCTGATGTTTGAAATACACGTATGCTTTCTAGATGATCATAACCTACAATCAAGCGCACTAATTAACAGATTATGAAAAGCTATGTTACCCCACCTTTACTGTTTTATCCACATGTATATCTAATGAAAATTTGTCCTAACTCCTAATGAAAGATTTAAAAAATACATCCAAAAAGTTCCCATAAAAGTTGCGAAAGTAATATATTTGCGATTTCTTAAAAAAGAACAACCGAGAAGAAAAATTAAATTCATAATCACACATTAAACCCCACAAAAGTTGAACAAAAAATCAAACTCATCTAAATTGAAACCTCGATCAACCGAAATATACAAAATCCGGAGTCACTCAACCTTTAAAAAACCACCATTTTAATCAATAGTTCAGCAGTGAAGAAATTCTTTCAAGAATCTCACAATAATTCGAGATTCTTGGTGAGCCAACACTCTGTACACCCTGTAGGAAGGTCATTCTTAATTCCCTTACCACAGAAAAGAAACCTAACATTTGACCATGTTTACTATAGTAAAAAATTTGAATGGATAGACTTATGCTAGGCCCTGTACCATTCAATTGGCCCTCAATAAAATGCCAAATCACAATAACAAACAAAGCTTAAATTACAACAGAAATGATTACTAATTTCTTCGAAATGCTTATTATTATTCAATTTATATTATCATGCAGGCTCTTTCTGGATATTAAAATACAAATATCATTATAGTCTATTAAATTTTCTACTTCAAGAATTCTAGTAGAGTCAATGTATTTATCAGAAGATGTATACTCTTAAGAAACATAACCCAATCAATAGTGTAAAAGAAATAGTTCAACCTTCTTAGCAGTAAGATAAACAGCTCTTTTCCGACAAAAAACACACCTGCAAGTTTAATAAGCCAGGTTATTAAATCTTACTATAAGCTAAAAACTATAGTATCATATTAAGTGAAAAATGATATTAACAACAACAAAAACAAAAAGAACCCACCCAAAATGGCATACACCATAATGAATATTTACCCTGCAATGACATTGTATAATTTTATATTACCATCAAATAAAATGGGACTCTTATTATGAAACCAAAAAAATAAAATTGGCAAATGGTACTATTTTTGTGGAAGAGAGGGAGTATATAATATATGATGATAAAACAACTTTTTAAAGCAATGTCTTCTATTTCCAAAGGAAGCCTAAATTAAAGTGCACCAAATTACCAATAAACAGCTAAAATGAACAAAATATAGTTAATAAATAAACATGGAATGGATTCAGCCAATTGATCCAAAGGTTAAAAAAGACTTTTTTTAATTTATTCATCCTAATAATTTGAATGTAGACTGGAAAAATAACAAAAAAAATGGGCAACGATTCTACCGTCTAGGTAAAAAATTGCAGCAAATTTAATGATTCATAAATCTCGATCTGATTTAAAATTTCTCTCACTAACAAAATTGAACCATGGAGTTTAATTTCTATGTCTTCGATCAAACCAAGTAAAAAATCTGGACTGATCTATAAGAGATAGATTACCTTGCGGCATTTGCAAACAACCATTGCATCGACTTGAGTTGGAGCAGAATGAATGAAGCGTCAAGCTACATAAATTACTACGGGATGAAACCAAAGGAAATTTCCTCAAGAAGTATTTTAAAGAAACAGAATCGTGGTTTTGAGGGTAGCAAGAATGGCGGTGCAGAGAATTTGGAGGAAGGAGAAGAGGAAATGAGAAGGAGCAGAGGTATAAGGAAAGGGGGTTTGATTTGGGCGGTTTTTTTTTGTGAAATGAAATGTCAGCCTTTGGATTAAGTGGTAAAAACTGAAATTCAATCTAAACCGTTATTGTGCTTTAGATTCAAATATGGTCCTGATTTATTATATAGATATAAATGACAAAATAGACCATATCAAATGGCTTTAAGTTGAAAAAGTGAACAGGAGGTGATATGCAACTAAAATGTAACTACATGTGGTCATTTGGTGGTTTCTAAACCACAGGTGGCGATTTGCCAGAACCCCTAAATCATAGGTATAAAATTACATTTTGCCCTAATAATTACTCCATTTCTCAGCTTGTGGGAGTCGCTTTCTACGCCAAATCGTAGGCTCTCCAGTTTCGGTGGGCTCATTTTCACCACTCCCAAAATAATACCGGCGATTCAACCCCGCCGGAATCTTTTGAACCACCGGAGATGGCTCTTTTGGGTCACATATTGGGAATTGGGACCCAATGACTGGACATGGACATGGACATCGACTTTTCATTATAAAAACACAAATCACTGACAAGTGACATTTATATAAAATTGGATTGGAATCCATTTTAATAATTTAAAGGCAGCAAAATCAACATAATTGATTTTATTCTTTTAACAGTATCATTATTCATCAAACACAATAATTTCAAACCAAACCGTGGGCTTGATCCAACCACTTCATCTCCATATATTGCCATAGCCCTGACACAAAGCTTCCCAGAGAATACAACTTGAGAGAATTTTGAGAGTTGAAGTGAGCTAGGAATTTATACCCACTTCACAAAATTAGCCAAAAACATATTTTATATAAATATCTAGTCATGTTAGGCAAGAAAACGCAGCCGGTGATCAGAAATTTGATCACCGGTGGAACACGGGCTGAAGTTTACAATGTATCCGCGAGTCTAAGAAGTCCTTTGGATTTCATTAAGATTCAATCCCCAAGAGGTTTAAAGAATTATGGTGCTGTTGGGGTTGGACTTGGAATTGTGGCTGCACTTGACAAAAGAACCGGCGACTGTGGAACTGAAATTCATGCCACCACAAAAACATTGTACAATCAGAATTTGAATCGATACCACCGAATTCCGGTGAATTTTTCCGGAAGAAACAGTGGATATTCAGGGGAATTGGATAAGGAGAATTATACATATGTGACTAGCCATGGACCGAATAAGAAGTCGCATACTAGAGTGTATTACGATGGTTGCGAAAATGGCAGAACTGGGCATGATCGGAGAAGCACCAAAAGCCGTCGTGTGTGTATTTTTGACATATCGCCGGCCGCTGTGGCCACGTATCCGGTGGCTTCAGATTATTTGAGTACATGTCACTTGTGCCAGAAAAAACTCCATGGAGAAGACATTTACATGTACAGGTATAATATATACAACAAATATCTATATAAAATCTTTAATTTGTGTGTATTAAGAAGTGGGATTAACTTTGTTTTCTTTTACTATTGTAAAAACAGGGGAGAGAAAGCATTTTGTAGCACAGAGTGCAGATACAGGCAGATAGTTATGGATGACAAGAAAGAGAAGTCATGTAGCTCTCAAGCTTCAAGATCTGCTCCTGCTGATGATGCTTCAACGTCACTTTGCACTAGTAGAAACAGTAATATTAATGGTCATCAGATTTTTAATGCCAGAAATTTTGCACGGCCAAATTAGTACTGATTCCTGATGATAATACAATTTTGGCGGCCAAATTAGTACCGATTCGTGATTATAATGCTGCTAACCAAGATCTTAATCAGCATGAATATTTGTTAACTCGGGAATAATCACCCCATACAAAGAAGAAATAGACAAAAATGTTTTCTCGGCTGCAAGGGCAATGAGAATATTATGAACGCTAGAAGTGCAAGTATGATATATTCATCACTGTATGTGATTCAAATATAAGTTTCTTAAAGGTTAAAAATGAAGAACAAACATGCTCTGTTTTCCATTTATTTCTAAGCTTGTGTTGTAAAAAGATTTGGGACTGCAGTCCATGGAAAATGGATCATATATTGAGTCTGACATGTTACCATAAATAAATAAATACATTAAAACAATAAACGTCATTTATGTCAAAATGATATTTTGACTAGACATGTATCACATCACAGGGTTCATTAACTTACCATACTTTTATACTTTTTTCCCACGTACGGTGGACTTAATTTGGCACAATATATAATAGTATATGTCGTGTGGACTACACTACACACATTTTATTTAGAATCATACTAAACACTGCTCTCTCTTCTTTCTTTTGTTAAAAAATCTAAAATGGCATCGAAAAAAAAAAACCCAAAAGGATGCTCAAGTGTCAGGTTTCGAGCAAATCTTTCGTGTTTTCCCTATCTGCAACTAAATGCATGTTGCAAACATAAGTTGATCACATTACAACCAGCAAAATTAAGTATGGCACGCTCGGTTGGGGAAAAAACACTAAACCAAGCTAAAATCCTAAACCAAGGAAAAGAATCGAGTAAGCCCCAAGAACTCAAGCTTGTAGGAAATACTTTATTGTAGGAACACAACAGAACCGCTTAATTTAAGTTACTAATCCACACTCGCATACAACGTATTGAGATAAGCTTTGGTTCAATCCATCATCCCCGATAGCAAATACAAGCTACAATCACTCCATGCACTACTGCAGGCATATAACGGGGGCAGAGCATTCAAAAATCAAACCATACAGGACAAAAAGACGAAGAAAAGAGGGAGGGAGGGAGGGAGGGAGGGAGGGAGGGAGGGAGGGAGGGAGGGAGACACAACCTATGGTATTTTAAAATTAACTTGCGTCTGCCAAACAGAAGGCTCCTTCATAACTATTACTGGTAATACATGGGTGGTTGGGTTGTAGCAATGCTTGGGTACCCACCATCATAGATAGCCTGACTAGCACCATCATAGATAGCCTGACTAGCACCAATTCGCTGGGCCTGCTGATGCATCAGGGCTTGTGCACTACCCATTTTACTCAACGCCAGCTGCCTTTCATACGCGATGAGATCAGCCGTTGTAAAACCAGGGACATGTGCAACAGTTGGCGGGGGTAGAGGGGTAGAGCTGGTCCCAGGCGGAGTGGGCTTGCTACCCCACGAGCACTGCAACATAAAAGACTGACACCATGAGCTCTTACTTTAAAGCAGGGAATATTGTGAGACATTCATGCAACTCCTTGGAAGTAGAAGAATTCAGTTACAATAAAATGAGAGCAAAATAACCAGAACTAAATTCTTTTAATCAATCTTAATTAAGATCCCTGTAATCAAATTCCAATCTAGGAGAAACTTTTTGACAGATGCCCAATAATGGACATCAATTAACAGTGTTTTCGTTACAGTAGATAGATATCTAGAAAGATTCTTTCATAATAAATAGATCTTTTTATATAACAGCAAGACTTTAATTTACATCAAAGATAAACATAAAATCATAAGAAAAATAAACCCTTCAAATCATTAATACAAAAACACGTCAAAGCTGGTAGTTTGACCAACAGATAATATGTAAACAAATTTACGAGCAAGACACTCCATGGCTCAACAAAATTGCTATATTCAGCAAGAAAGGAGAACTTTTATTGATTTTATTGAATTACTAAATTACCTTTATTGGTTTGCCAAAGAGAATCCGGGCATTTCCCATCTGAATAGCCCGAGCTGCTTCAGTATGGTTACTGTATCTAATAAAACCAAAACCTTTATCTCGTTGTATACGAACATCTTCAATAACTCCAACATTAAGTGCATGAAATTGCCTGTGGAGATCAACTGATGTGACCTGCAATGTGTTGCTTTGCTGATAAGAAAACACAAATTTAAGACGAAATATATTCCTAAAACTAACCAAGGAAAAAACAAGAAAAAAGTGCAACTGATGTTTTGACTAGAAAGAAGATTTAATATGTTAAAATGGAAAGAGAACGTATCAATAAAGATTGTTCACTGTAGTGTTCAGCTAAAAATGGCAGATATTTGCTACAACTGGAACTAAAGGCCTTACGAGGTATTATTAGCCTTTAGCAATT
The DNA here is from genome assembly GCA_020205505.1 of Panax japonicus. NCBI lineage: Eukaryota > Viridiplantae > Streptophyta > Magnoliopsida > Apiales > Araliaceae > Panax > Panax japonicus. Next base: position 85,532,594 of record CM035107.1, read on the forward strand.
GTCATTTAAGTTGGAGAATGACCACAAAGAAGAAGACTAAAGAACGTACCGTGAGGAATAGAACTGTAGGTCAAAATTTTATTTATTAAGAGCTAATCTAGAAAGCCGAAGAAACTAATTATTTGAATTGTTCGTTTAATCTTTTGATTCAAACATATAAGATCCAATTTAGAATGAGGAGCATGGAGGAATGGCGCGGAGAAGGAAATGCTTCGTCCGGCCTAATGGGAATCAGTAATGACAAAATGACAAGATGAGGTGCCCCGGGCTCTGAAAATCTGCATCTTTCAAAATCTAACAAGGAAGTAATTCCATCAACAATGGCCAAATATCAAGTAAAGGCCGAGCGAGTGATGGAATAGAAATATTGGCAGAGCCAAAAAATCTATCAATCATAAATTATAAGGGCTTAGATGTAGTTGAAGGTTAAATTTACAAAAAATATACTACTTGAAGACTGCATGGTGTAGGTTCAAATGACAACCACAACTTGGGAACGGTAATAGAATCCCAAAAATATGGATTACTTATCCACATATTACTAGTTGACTGATGAAAAATTAGTACAACAAATTCAACCGCTACAATTCTTTGATCCTAACACAGAATTTGGACAAATTCTCAATCTAAAACGACAGATTTTCTTCTATGATTTAGCTAGTAGATATAAAGACTCAAGATTCTATCAGAGGAGTCCTTGTATAAATACTCACCTCTGGACCAAGATTGCCAACATATACAGTAGTATACTGAAGATTATTTTCTGGAGAATCATCATTAATTTTTTCTAGACCATCTTCTGCACAAGAAAGAAAAATGCAACAAATGTAAGGTTAAGATCAAATATTAAAACTAGAAAAGTTAAATTAAAAGACAAAGTAAAATTACAAGGCAGGTTGAAAACTGGTGTAGCTATAGTAGGAGTCGATACTTGACCAACTATCTAACCAAGTTGAGTTGGAACAAATCTCTCCTTGTCTTCCTCATACTACAATCTCTCTAGCCCATCTTTCCCTCCCTATTTCATTTTTAATCTTACCCAAAGTTCACCGCCACCCCAACCACTTCTTCCCTCCTCCATCGCCATTGGCACAAACCAACTCAACACTCTGTGCCGCACCTCCACCATGAGCCTACATTTGTTTCTACCTCTGGATTTTCTTTCCTTATTCTCCAATCAGATAAATTTCATAGTTATTTCAAACTTCTGTAACATCCAGTGGCTAGACCCATTTACACCCTATAATGCACCTATTTATCATCATAATTTTTTTTACCAAAAACTCAAGCAATTAGCACCAGCCTGGTGCTAATATTGAAAGGGAAATCCCTCCTGGCAGAGTAAAACAATCATCTAAACAGATTATTTAGAGCCCCTATCGATTTTTATTTTTATTTTTATTTTGTTTGACACAAGATATTCAATCTAAATTTATTCTATGCAAATGTTTCCACATTCACTCAAAATTTCCAACAGAGTAAATCACTTGTCAAAGCAGATTCATCATAATCAAAAGGGAACAGAAGTAAGAGAGTAGTATATAGTTACACTAAATTTTCTCTTTTTGAGCTTAGAGGAAGGAAAACATAAAGAGGAATATTGACAGGCGAGGCTGGGGTACGTGTGTTCACCAAAATAGACATGCGGGGTGGATACTACCAAATCCGCATCCGAGAGGGAGATGAGTGGAAGACTGCCTTTAAGACAGGACGGACTTTATGAGTGGTTAATTTTACCTTTTGGCTTAACTAATACACCCAGCACATCTATGAGATTTATGAATCAGGTGTTATGTCCTTTAATAAGCAAGTTCGTAGTGGTCTATTTTGATGACATCCTCATTTATGATGTCCTTTCAGTTTTTGTTGTAGTGGGGACCGTTTCACTAAGATGACACATTTTATTCCTTGCAACAAAATTGATAATGCCTCACATATTGCCATGATTTTCTTTAGCGAGGTAATGAGATTGCGTGGGTTACCATTTACTATAGTTTCCAATAGAGAAGCTAAATTTATGAGTTACTTTTAGAACTCTCTCTGGAATAAACTTAACACAACGCTCAAGTTGTTCACTACTTATCATCCACAGATCGATGGTCAGACTATGGTTGTTAATAGGAGTCTAGGTGATTTAATGTTGTCTTGTGGGTGATCATGTGTCTACATGAGATAAGGTTTTTACTATGACTAAGTTTGCATATAATAGTTTAGTTAATCATTCAACTGGAGTGAGTTCTTTTCAGGCTAACACTGGTTATCAGCCTAGGAAACCTATTCATTTAGCTCTTCTTTTCACTGCATATAGAGCTAGTGAGTCTGCAGAGTCTTTTGCTCATCACATTCATGATTTGCATGCTGAGATAAGAAAGAAAATTAATTTGAGCAATGAAAAATACAAGTCTGCTACAAATGTTCATCACATGTATCAAGAGTTTAATGAGAATAATCAAGTGATGTTACGACACCGTGTTGAGAGATTACCTTATGACACACGGAAGAAAGTGCATGCTAAGAGAATGCGTCCATTTTGAGTTTGAAAGAAGGTTAGTACTAATGCATACGAGTTGGATCTTCCGAGTGATATGGGTATTAGTCATGTATTCAATGTGAAAGACTTTACTCCTTATCATGGGCCTTCTGATGATTCCGCTCCCTCTTCCACTTCTTTTCCTACTTCTCCCACTTTGCCTACACTTGTTAACCCTGATGAGTCTATACTTTTTTTTTCCTTTACCTGTTCCACATTCACCTCAATTATTCCTACACAGCGTACAACAGATTTAGGGTGTAAACGAACAGAGTCGAACCGAGTATTGAGTTGCTCATATTTTGTTCACAAAATTTATCGAATATAAAATAAGGTTTGATTGAGGCTCATTTAGCTACCGAGTCGAGCACGATTCTGAATTGAGCCTGAGCAATTTGAACTTTTCGAACGAATATGATCCGAGTATCAATAAAAATTACAGTTTGAGGAGGCTCGAGTAATTTATCGAACTTTAAAATTTGCTCATATTTGACTCATTTATATTTCGAGTCGAGCTCGAATAGAACTTTTAGTCGAGTACGAAACATGTCAGAACTGTTTGCTTATTTTACAGCCTTACAACAGATGTTATTAAGGATATTTTGATGAGCGGGTTGTGGCGACCTGGCAAGGTGTTTACCGTCATTTTTTGGTGAAGTGGCGCAACAAGCCTCCGGATGAGTGTACATGGATTGGTGTTGAGGAGTTCCGTCGACTTGATCCAAACCTTTTGGAGAGTTATGAGGCTTTCATTTAGCCAAAGGCTTTATTTTTGCAGCCGAGGAGAGTTGATAAGGATTAATCCGTGAGACGTCGTCGTCGACGTGGATGATTCGCTATTTAGTTATTTATTTATCAGTTGTCTATTTATTTAGTTTGATGAACTTCTTATGTATTGGTTTATTGTTATTTATTTAAGCTTATTTTCTTATAAATATGTTTATAAGTCATGTCAGACTCTTTACACTTTGATATTGAAATTATCCTAATTATTGGTTGCGATCAATATATTTCCTCCTTATTGTGATTAAGAAACCTAGGGATAGTGGTTCTCTTACGGTTGGATCACCTTAGTTCTTTTGATTTACCTTATTGATTTACCACTTCCAATTAATTATATGTTCGTCAACTTCTGTCCTACATCACCGCAACCTTGACACGAATTGCAAAATTAGAAAATTTTCATATAAAGAGTACTTTTCAACTAAATTTTAACAACTCGGCGTAATATAACGGTTTCGGACCAAATAAATGAGAAAGCACGACATAAATGAGAGCAAAAAAAATAAAATCGAATATGCTAAAAACTATAAAAGGGAGACAACAAAACAGTACCTGCCCGTCAGTTCAACCAGTAAAAAATCGGAATCGGTCGGACACTCCGGTTCAACCCGATTTTATTGATTTGGTCAAAAGCCGATTGACCCGGTTGACCACCAGTCCAACCGGTGGTTCAACCGGTAAAACGGTTAATTGACGCTGTTTTTAATTATTATTTTTTTTACCATAAAAGTTTTAATATTAAAATTAACCACTTTTAATAATATTGTAACTCAACTTTATAATGTTTTAGTTTATAAAAAACGAGATTTTTTAAAATTTTATTAATTACTAATAATATATATTTTATATATTAATGACGTCATTAGGTCAATAACGGTTCAACCACTGGTTGGACTAGTGACCCATCTACACGGTACCTTTTCCGGTTCGGATCTGAGAACCTTGCAACAGAAAAGATATAAGTTACACTTAAATGTAGTACCTCGTTATGTATTCGTTAAAAAATTGATAAAAATATTGTACTTAAAATTCACTTAGTTAAGTTAAATTGTAATTAAATTTTACCTATATACACCAAGTTAAGTATAACTTTTAAATTTATAAAAAATATATATATACTTAATATATAATTAGTTAAGTTAAATTGTACTTAAATTATAGTTAAATTGTACCTATATAATACCTAGTTAAGTACAACTTTAAATATTTAAATTGTACTTAAATTCTACACAACATGTGCTCAACCATTTAAGTTAAGAAATCATCAATGTCGCCTTTATTCGAACGTAAAATTGATTAAACATATCTGCGAGATGTCTGTTTTATCATTTAGACAATGTTATGTGCACTATATAGTGTTTTTGGTGAACTTAATTGATCAATCTTGTTCTTATTATTTAAAAAAAATTCATAATTCTTTAGCTTTCTTTGAAGCTCCTAACCAGCTAACGATGCGTATCACCCGAAATCGTTACCGAAACCAAGTCAAACAATGACATTCCGAAATATAGGCCGCTACCGCAACTTTGAACCATGCAACACACACTGATGAAGCATCTAAGTATCTCAACTTTTCCTATAATATTATAACCACCATGATATGATTTCAAGTGCAGGAATAGAACTGCACTTTAATTCAAGCTAACAATGCAGCCACACCTAACCAATATAGCAAAAATAGGATAGATAAAAAAATGTGCCATAGATGTTTCTTCTAATTAATTCTAAGTCAACAATACGGCATATTTGGATACCCCCAGGTTCATGACCTCACCTGATGTTCCATTTGTTAGTTCGACTACACTCTTGGAATCTGAGTTCTGTTTGTCATCATTTCCAGCACCCTTTGCTGCCCAGTTGCACCGAATTTGTCTGCTCCCAAGCCACTTTCCTACAATATTAGACACTGGGTAAGTTTTTTTTCCCCTTAAAAATTACAGTTATCTAACCACTATAGGAATGGAATAGTTGAAATAAAGTAAGTGCACCCCCAATTGTTATTCTTTATCAATTGTCCAGCTAGTTTTTCCCTTTCTTAGAGGCTAGGTGAGAAGAATGTTATGGAATAGAGCTTCATGATATGCTGAACATGTGAGAATGTATGTAACTATAGAAAATCAAGAAATGAAAAACTATAAATGAATTACAGCGAGAACATGAAGATTCCTCACCATTCAATTCATTTATTGCACTTTGAGCATCCTGGACACGGAAAATATCAATGATGAAATCATGAGTCAAACAATAGACCAATGAGGCAAAGGGGGAGATAGTATAATATATAGAGAAAGAAGAAAAATTAATAGCAAGATTGAATACCTGCTGACTCCTGAAAGATACGAATCCAAACCCTCTTGAGCGCCCAGTTTTCTGATCCCACATTACTCTTGCATCTCTATAACCAGTAGCGCCAGATATGAGATAACATCAAGATAAAGTGAATTTCTATAAACTTCACTTTAAATCCCAAGAGATCAAACTATTAAGAAAATAAGGAACAAGGAAATTGAACTTACGAGCAACTAGCATACACAGAAAAGCAAGCAAATAATGTAGCATCTGTAACCTCAGGGCTCAGGTCACCAACAAAAATGTTGAAGTGGCCTACAAGTGAAAATAAAAATAGTATAAGCTATCTACCGATTGATGCAATCAATCTGTGAAATAATTAATAGATACAAAATTTTTGAAGAAAAAAAAAGATAGATACAAACCAGATGTATCCTCTCTTTGGCTACTAGCATATGCCCAGTTAACTTTAATAGGTTGTCCAAACCTGAGATTTGAAAGTTCAAGTAAACTAACAGAAAATAGCTAATCAGCAATTTTGGTTCAGTGAGGTTTCTACTCACAAATGCCTTCCATTAAGAGTCACGATAGCAAGAGCAGCTGATCTGCGATCAAAGTAGTCCACAAAGCCATAGGATGACTACAAAGGAAGAAACAACATACAACTATGTTAATTGAATTAACAAGAGCAATTTTAAAGTCACAATTTAAGTAGTACTGAAGGAATCAGCTCGAATTACAAAAGTTTAAAGTTCTAACTTTAATTTTTTATACCTCAAAAACATCCATGGTTGAGGTTGATCATCTTGGTAAGTGATAAACTAAGACTAGTGAACCCCATTTTTATTGTCCGGCAAGTTGAATCATAGATCAATATACGACACTTAAAGTTCTAGCTCAACTACCATTCAATTTAAATATCTTTTCTTTTGTTCTTTAATGGATTTAGTGAGTGTGGTGTGAGTGTAATATTCCAAGTGTGACCCGACCATTGGAAAATAGCTAGAAACTTTGCTTTTACCAACATCACTATGAATTTTTATTAGATTTTGGAACTTGGAACGTAAGAAACGAACAAATAAATTGGGAGCAAGGAAGTAAATAAGTATAAATGGCTTATTCAGGATCAACCAACCCAAATAAAGATCAAACAAAGTAACCTAAGCATCTTTAATAGCAAAAATAATAGTTTGAAAGGAAGTTCAAAGATTATAATAATTTGATCTCACCTTCTCCTTTCGAATGAGTTTGCAGCCTTCAAGGGGACCAGTACTAGAAAAAACCTCTTGAAGAAGAGGTTCTGTAACTTGAGGGTGAATGTTCCCAACATAACTGCATAATCTCACAATATATAAAAGAATATTAACACTTAAAACAAATTTAAGTTGCATCGACTCGAAGAACAAAATATGCACAGAAAGTTATATAAAGAATTGTGACAAATGGAATATCAAAAAGAACATTTATAGACGGTAGAACATCAAGCAAAATATTATATTTCCATGAATTATTTCAAAACCATGCAAAGAATTGAGACAAAGAAAGATTTGAAAATACTATACACGCTGAGGAGAAACATGACAAAAAAAAATACGCGGGCTAAATTTGCTGATAGCAATGATAAGAAGATTGACACAATAAGCTAAACTTGGTCAAATTGTAAAAATTACCCTCGGTTCAAATGTGTGAACTGAACACAACAAAAGAGACAAAAAGAAAGGAAAGAAAATGTAGCAAGACACTCACACACTGCGGCATGTAGTTGAATCAAAGCCAGGAGGCAGGTTACCACTCAAGATAGGCTCTATCTGCAAATTAAAAAAGAAAAAGAGAAAAAGAAAAATATAAGAAAAGAATAACGGAAAGGCCCCAAAAAAATCTCTGTCAATTTTAATAAAGATAAATAAATTGTATTTAAGAGCCAGATGGAAAGAAGAAAAAAACAAAAATACAAGCACTCGTGAATACTGCTCAACTCTAACTGGACTACACGAGTCTTCACACCATTTACACTGGAATTTCCAGACACCTTTAACGATGAACCCTAGACATTTTAAAATTTTAAATTAATTTGCATCTTAGACATAGGCTGGTTACGGAAAGTATGTGTACGAACAGTTAAAAGTATATCAACCTCAAACCTTGAAGACACCTACCATAACACAACAGAACACTCAAAATGAAATCCAACGTGGGAATATTAAAAACGACCCCAACTTATGGAATTTCTAGTCAAGGAAAAGGATAACCTTGATAAAACTTCTATCATGTACAAGTATAACAGTCCTCCATGAAAATATATCAGTTGCATGCACGCACACACAAATGAATAAAAAAAATGGAAAGTACTTTCATATATATGTCACAAAATAAGACTTTAAGCAATATCTATTCCATCTCACAATTTAATTCAAAGGGGAAAAATCTATACAGAACAAAACTAGGGGACACATGCAACAGGGATGCATTCTGATAATTAATAAACAACTCAATGTTTATTCCTATAATCTGTAAGAAAACTCCCGAAAAGCGATTAGAAGAAAAAACCTTATCCTACTTTTAGTAGGCTGGGATGGGATGAAAATCAATAATTTGAAACTTTGAATCATAAAGTTCATGTGGTTTAGTTTTCCTTCTAAAAAGTGATTCCAGTTAATGTAAAGTGATGTAATTAGCTTAGGTAAGTGCAAATTTCAAAAGAACCAGAAATTGGTTCAATTCCTATCATTTAACCTACAAATTTTCAGCAACCAATTAGGTATGATAAGTATCACCAAAAAGCCCCTTTTCCAAACCAATTCCAATTATAAAAAAAAATTACTTTACTGAAAGAAGGGTCTCAAAGGTGATCGCGATGTTTCCCATTGATAGTGATAAAGATCATTCAAGACATAAATCAATACATATAATTGATTAAAACATCATGAAAATTTACAGAAAAAACAGTCAAAAAGGTAAAAAGAATAATTTTTTGAAAGATAAGAAAATAAATTAACCTGGGGAGGGGCTAAGAGACCAGGATGGTAAAGAGATTGCTGCATCAATGCTTGTTGCTGCTTCAGCCTCTGCTGCATCCTTCTTATACTTTCTATTTTAATTTATATAAAGAGATACAAAAATCTAAATATATATTGAGAAATTGAGATGAAACAAGAAAAAATTAGGGTTTTGATTGGGGAAGAAGAAAAAAAGAAAAGAAAAATGAAGAAAAAAAAAACCTCGACGGAGAGGGGGCTGACAAAAATCTAGAGAAGATAATGCTCTGCTCTCTCTTCCGCTCTCTTGATACCAATTCCCAAATGATATAAACGCCGTCAAATTTTAAAATCCTCTACAACTGTCTCCACATCGGTATTTTACAAAGTGTTTATCTACCGTTCATTTATGATCTTTGATTATTTGGTTCTTATTCGTTTTCCTTTTCGGACTCTTCTCCCTTGAGTTTTATTTTCATAATTGCTACTCCTAGAGGTGCACAAAAAGTTGGCGGTCAAGTTCGACATAGGGTCCGACCTGACGCCTAAGATCTAACCTGAAAGCGTTTGAGTTTATTAACAATTTTCCTATCCTATGTTTGTGAGTTGCTAAGTAAGAAATAAATTTTTATTTTTTAATAAATTATTACTATTTCACCCATATATAACATAACATGCTTAATGTTTATGTGTTGCAAGTAATGCTTATTACAATAAATTCATTAAACTTATTTTTCTTTTCTTAGCTTTCCTACAATTTTGGTCAGGAAAATATCTAAGTCTCAATTTTCCTTTGTTTTCCTCATCTTTCTTGACTTGACTTAGAAAAAACTCACAAACATGATATTTTTAAAGGTAAACCTAAAGAATTAGCCACTGAAGTTGACAAATTTACTGATTACACTATCAAATTTTTAATTTTTTAAATTATCACATTAAACTACTTAAAATTGAACTATTTTGTTAAAATGATTTATCGTTTGTCAAATTGGTTCAAGGTTCTTCATACGTGACAACAAAGACATGGAAATAAAAATGATATATAGGGGAAAATAAACAAATCCCATTGATATGCATCTAGAAGAACAAAAAGCCAAATCCATCGATTTGAGATGGACGGACATATAAGACAATAACGATCTTGAAGAAGAACCCCTCAAATCTCAAACCAAAATTTAGTCAAATTTATCGATTTGAGATGGAAGAACAGAGTAAGACGATGACGATCTTGATTGTGGTCAAGCCAATACTAGATAGGAAGAAATTAATAAATAATAATATAAATCAAATGAACTGGACAGTCAATCAAACCATGTACTACTTAACAATCTTCATCACAATCAATCAAACTCATCATAAATTTGAACAAAAAAATAGTAAGTAAAATCCTAAAGAATAATAATAATTAAACTCTGGCACAAAAAATTAAAGTAAAGGATGAAGAACTCCGTCTCAAATCTATACAACAACAAAGCTGTAACAGCGAACAACACCATGACGCTAGATTTGGTCATTGTAACTATGTTCAAGTCAGCGGAGTTACTAGGACTAGAAGTCGGAGGGAGACGAAGCTGGTGCAGTCGAAGGAGCAGGTGGATTTGCGTTAAAGATCTCGAGAAAATTGGATATGATGATAACCAAATTGAGATATGATAATTGAGATTTATTTATTTAATTCTTTTCCCATGTACCATTTTTATTTTCATGTCATTGTTGTTGATAGACCATCTCATTTTTTATTTCATTTTCACTTTTTTTTGCTTCCACATTTGAAAAACCTTGAACCAATTTCAAAAGCGTTAAATAATTTTAACAGAATGCTTCAATTTTAATATTATAATTAACTTAATGAGATAATTTAAAATTTTAAAAGTTCAATAGTATAATCACTACAGTAGTTAATTCATTAGTTTTGCCAATTTTTAAATAAAATTACAATTTTCCTTAACTTTCCTCTTTTTCATTGGTTTTAAAAACTTACAAACCGGGTGTCAGGGCTTCATAGGTTATATAGTACGTGGTTCTACCATATTGATTATGATTACTAGCGGGTCCCGTGCCTCCGGCACTGTATGGACAATATAATTTATCTCAAATTTTGAACGATCAAAATAATTTATTGAGTGAGCGGGAAATTTAAAATCATTTGTATTTTATTAAATTATTATTAGATTATTAGATAGATAGATGTATTTTATTAGATAGATGTATGAACGGTGGGATTTATCCCAAACTTTGGACGGCCCAGATAATTTATTAAGTGAGCGGGAAATTCAAAATCATTTGTATTTTATTAGATAGATAGATAGATAGATAGATAGATAGATTATTATTAAATTATTAGATAGATAGATATATTTTATTAGATAGATGTATGAACGGTGGGATTTATCCCAAACTTTGGACGACCCAGATGATTTATTAAGTGAGCGGGAAATTCAAAATCATTTATATTTTATTAGATAGATTGACCTCGTTCTCTTTGTCATTTTTTATATTATATACATACCTCTATTTTAATTTCACAATCCAATCCTCAAACTAATTTCTTTTTTCTTATATTTCATATTATTTAATAGTCTTGTTACCATTCAAGTAACAAGAAGATGAAAAACATGAATTCCTCTGCCACATATTTAGCAACATTTTTATAGGCCAATTTTCAAGTTAAACCCATAAGTTATTTAGCAAAATAAGGTGCTTTTATGGCCCAAATGTTTTTACAAACCAAGGTTGGGCTAACCAATTTCGTGGCCTACCTCTTGTTTGCGTCCAGCCCCATGAAAATTCTCAAGAACATGTATTTCATTCTAGACGACGTTTATTGACGCGACCCAAAAAGACTTGTTAATGATCCATGACACCAAACTCCATTTGAGATTAATAATGTATATTAGTTGTTAAAACTATACATAATATTTTGCATAATAAATTGTTGAGTAAATATATACACACATACTAACGCTCAAAATAAAAGAAATGGACGGAGAATTTAAGTTTTATTTTAAATTCTTATGTTTCTGAGTTTTTTAATAAACAGAAAAGAAAAGAAATTGATAGAAAACTTGGCCACTGTTAATGCCAAAGTTTTTCATCCAAAATTGGCTTGATTTGGACGGAAAAGAAATTGGAATAAGTAATATTTTTATAATTCTCATATCATCCTCAATTTTTAATATAATAAATTTTAAATTACAACTCATGTCCTCAATTTTAAATTTTCTATTCTTTTCTATTAAAAACTCAGAAGCTACACAAAGAAAAATTTCAAGTTTTCTATTCTTTTCTTTTCTGTTCTAATTTAAGTTTTCTATTCTTTTCTTTTTTGTTCAAAACTCAGAAACAGAGTGCAAGTGTTTGGGTCGTTCTCTTCACCCACCGCAAATTCCCCGACGCCAAATCCCTCCTCCATCACATCTCCGCTAATCAAACACTGTCCTTGAGTCGTTTTGTATCATTAATGCTATACTGAGCCTAATTACATCATTAACAACTTCTTCATCATCAATTCATTGCCATTATCCAAAACTCTCTGCTCTATTTTACCTAATTCTTATCTCTCTTTAACAATGGTATAGCAATTTATCTCATATTAAAATAGACCCAATTATTATTCATGTGAAAGAGATTATGTGGAAATATCAATTCCCTTGTCGAAAAAGAGAGTTTCCCATTACAACAAAACTTTTGTGCATAATTATTATTTTTTAATTATAAAAGAAAAAACTAATAACAATCATTAACTATATTCACCAGTGTTTGAACTTTGAAGGATCAATAAAATATATTTATTGGGCCGATTTTCATATAAACTTAAGCATTTATTACTCTCCATTTTTAATTTTATCAAACAGTTATCTCTTTTCTTTTTTTCCTTTTTTCATATTTTCTCATTTAAAAAATATCAAAAAAAATTAATTAATTTTTTAAATTTATTTAGCAAAAAAAAAGAAGAGAGAAAGAAATATCCTCCAAGTTAAAAGTAATTACACGCTATACCATTGTCGGCCAACAAGCATTTGCCGCTATCGACATAAAGTAATGAAATAATAGAGAAATTGCGTAAATCACTACCTTCTTTCTTTTCATAATTGGTCAATAAAAAAAATTAATCTCTTATTGTCAGTCATGTTTATTTATAAAAATTATAATATCTGAACTATATTTTTATATATTATATTTTAAAAATTATTAATCATATAATTAAATAATCTTAGTCACATGTTTATTTTTTTGAAATTATTCATGAAATAACTTAAAATAATCTCATGTTATATTTGTTTTGTTTATAATTATTTAAATGATTGAATAAAAATTTATTGTTTGGACTATCATACTCTTACTACTAAAATTACAAAGATATCATATTCTCATTAGTTTAAGTATAGATAGATATGATAAGATACATCGGTCTTTTTAAACAAAGTTAAATGTTAATTTTGTCCACAAATTTTTAGTATCTAGTTGGACATAGTATTAAATAGTCTCCTCTTTCAAGTCATTTTATTATCTCAAAACTAATAGTCTTAAGTCTATTTTAAAAACAAACAAAAGACTTAAAATTAATAATTTAATTTCAAGTATTGCCAAAATTATTATTTTAAAATTATTAATTAAAATTAATAATTTAATTTCGATTTCGGACAAAAAAAATTCAAAATTGCCAAAATTTGAATGAGAAAGTGATAAAAATGCTTTTTAAAATTTTAGAATCAAAATAATATTATAAATAAAAATAATAAAGAGAATTGTTAAATTCACAATATTTTCTATTATTTTCATAACAAAAGTATCGATGTTAATTAAATATTAGGTCTAGATCTCCTATTTTTGCGTGACTAATGGAAAGGGGAATTGGTCAATAAAGTTGTTGCACCCACTGGAAACTTGAAACAAACATGGCATGTGATGCTAATAAAGTAATACATGGCCTTATCTTAAAATATTGAGACGTGAACAACGTGAAAATATTACTCACAACACAAGCCAAGTATTCTTGGCTTTGGACCTTTTCGTGTTGCTGCCGATACATTATTATTCAATATTATACGCACCTAACCTTTTCCTTCCCACTTGTACATATAATAATACTCCTCCAATTTTATAATAAAAATTTTAATTATTAATTTTTTTAATATAAAATCTCATAATGTTCTTATATCATAATATTAATGTTATACTACACTATTCAAAAAATAATTCATTATCCTTAAAAAATACATAATTTTATAAATGTTTAGGGTGACAATTTTTAACACGATACAATAACCCGACACAAACACGACATAAAATAAGAAGGTTAGTGTTGAGTATAAACAGTTTTCATGTTATAAACAAGTCGACACGTTTAACACAAAATTTAAATAGGTCGAGTATGTCTAATCAACTGGTTAACACGTTTAAAAATACATTAATTTTAGAAAAAATAAATAAATGGTATATAACGTTATAATTTACCGTAAATATTGAGTTTTAGCTTTCTTAGTTATTATCCTAGAAATATTATTTTATATTTTGTTAAATATAATTTATTGTAATGAATAAATTGCATTATTATTTAATAAATAAGTTGATGATGTTTAACAAAATAGTGTGAGCTGCTTTTTAGGCCTACCTTCTTTTCTTTAATAGGTGTACAAATATTTTCATATTTCAAAGAAACCCATTTCCGTATTCCCATTTTCAAATGCGCGTGCTTTTAAGTTTTAACATTATTATTTTCCCACTTGCTTCTCCAACAATTATATTCTTGAGTAAATTACAAATAATCACCTACGATTGATTCAAAAATTACTTATAACAACCTATAGTTTGAAACTGAACTTTTAACTATATTTAATTTCATAAATATAGCAAATTAATTTAATTCCATCCAAATAACGAAGAGTGTACTCCACTTATCTAAGAGCAAGTGAGTAGACCTGGCAAAGATGGCCCAGGCCCGCCCGCCCGCCAAAAATCGAGTTTTGGGTCGTAGTTTTCTAGCCCGTCAAAACCCGGCCTTTTTGGCCAGACCCGTAGAGACCCGTGATTTTTTTTTTTAAAAAATAAAATGTTACTACTTGTGGGTTGCGAGGCTTGAACACAAGACTTTTAAGTAAATAAATAAGAGTTCAAACCAACTAAGCTACAATAACTATTTATTTTTAATGCAATCTTCAATATATTTTAACTATAATTGAAAATTATAATTAAGATATGTAGTTAATGTAGGTAATTAATTAATAATATTAATTTATAACACTATTAAAATTTTAATTGATTGAGATATGTAGTTAATAATTTCAAAGTATAAAACTATTAAACTAACAAATAGCAATTGTAGTACATTTGGAAAGTAAATCAATCATTATCTCTTAATTATGCATTCTGTCAGACCCCGAATTTTATGAAATAAAGGTATTCAATTTTTTCTTATAATTACTATTCAGTAAATGGTTAAATTGATAAAAGTTTAAAGTTAAGGATGATATATGAAATTTTTTTAAAATAAGCAAGTGGTTATAAAATACTCATTGTTGTCGGGAATATTCGTTTGGTCGTAGAATATTCTTTCTGTCGAAGAATATTCATACGACGGCGCAGCCTTTTGTAGGCCCCATAACGGAAAGCGATTGGATGAAGCAAACGACAAGTATAAGTTATTTACAAATAACGGCGTAGTTGTTACCGTTAATACTTTTGGAAATACCCGGTGGTTAAAACACAGTAATACGCGTTGTTGCACAGTAGCACACGGTATTGCACCAATTATTGATTCTTATGTAAGAAGGCACTACTCAATAATTGTTAAAGTAATTATTGTTCAGTATTTTATTGATTCAATAATTGATGCGTTGATATTTTATATTACTGTTGTTTTAATAATTGTCACTGCACAGTATTTTTCATTATCGAAGCAATAATTCATATTATCTGAATAATATTATTAGATAATATTATTAACAATGTCTAGAAATTTCTGTCTAAGGAGAGGTTTGGTCACCTAATTGCGCGCCAGTAAGAAGAATTTCTTATTGGAAAGCCCCCTCTTTCCTGGGAACGGCCTGGTAGCCAGTACTGTGATTCTGTAATATTATTTGTGAATAATTAATTATTGATTTATATGATGAGAAAAATATTGATTTTATGTGGATATAGATGGAGAAAATTTTTAAAGTGACAATTGTTGAAAATTAATATTTTATCTTTTCTGATAAAATAATATTTTATTATATTATTATAATATAATAATGATGATATTTTTATAATGAATGTGTGATATATGATTATATGAGGAGGAAGAGTATTTTTGTTGCATTAAATGATTAACACATGTTTTGTGTGTCGGTGGACCCTATTTTTTGACTGAAATTTGATTATAGCCTGTAAAATCGTCCGTATGTGAATTTCGGTTAAATTTTGTCTGGAATTTGGAAAAAAAATTCTTCTGCAAAGTTGTAGAGAATTGAATTTTCTATAAAAAATCGCGAGATTCGAATTTTCTGATAAAATAGATATTTATTATGAATTATTGAAGTTCCGAAGTTCTAGAATAATTGATTTTTGAAGTTTTAATAATTTTTATTAAGAAAAACGTTTTTTATATTGTTGGTGGGCTCCACTGGTGTTGAATGCATGCTGAATTCAGATTCTTGGTGTACATAGGAAATTTATATAAATATAATAATATTTTATTAAATTTTCTACTTTGGTGTTCTAAGCAATTTCTTATAAATAGGGTGCTTAGGTTATAATTGAAAAACACACAAGAAACTGAAGTTTTCTCTCTATTTCTCTCTCTATATTATCAAGTGTATTCTTGTGAGTATTTTGATATTTTAAGTGTTGTTATACGGTGCAAGTTCGTTTAGCGTTATTCCAGTCAGAAGAACTGTTCTTTTGAGGTAAGGGATAGTAAGGGATTTTAAGGGGTTGAAAGGGATGTTATTTTCTTCGTAAGTGACATTATTTCTTTAATATCATTATGTTGAAATATTGGTTTGAATTTTTTATCAAATTTGGAACTTTTTCATGTCGGGGTTACTATTCATAAGTTACTATTCACGAGTTACTATTCACGACGGGTTACTATTCATGAGTTATTATTCACGAGTTACTATTCACGGGTACTATTCACTACAAAATTGGTTTCTTTTTCTAACCAAATTATTGTTGATTTATGAATATTACTCTAGAGATTAAAACTATGTATTGATTATATTGATTTTATTATCATATATAACATTTTTATAACCCTGATGTTGAAATTTTCTTTCACTGGAGTGTAAAAATGGGTAGATTATTGGTATGATCATGACTAGGGTTCTCTTTGGCCAGTTGTGAAAAGTTGAATTGTGACTGGTATGATCATGACCATTGAATTTATAATTGAATATCTTTAGCTTAAGTGTAAAGGTGAATTGATAACATGGTTATAATTATTGTTTATATAAATTCTGAAATGATTATATATTTCTTTGAGATATGACTATATTTGGCCAATAGTACAAAGATGACTTATTAATGAATATCTTTGGTCCGTAGTGCAAAGATGAATTATTGATGAATATCTTTGGCATGTAGTGCAAAGATGACTTGTTGATGAATATCTTTGGCCCGTAGTGCAAAGATGAATTTATTAGTATGATTATGAACAGGAACTGTGATTTGATATAACCATGATCTTTGATGTTTCAGATAAAGATAGGTGATGAAAATTATCTTCATCTTGGATACGAAGAGGAATTTAGAACCACAATTATGATTATGAGTTATTCACATGATTGTGAAAAGGAATTGTTGGGATGGCTCCATTCGAAGCGTTGTATGGAAGAAAGTGTCGCTCTCCAGTATGCTGGGATGAGGTGGGTGAAGCAACGTTGTTGGGACCGGAGTTGGTACGTATGACTACGGAAAAGATTCAAATGATCCGACAACGTATAAAAACCTCACAAAGTCGACAAAAGAGTTATGTTGATCTTCATCGAAAGGACGTGGAATTCAATATAGGAGATCATGTGTTGTTACGTGTTACTCCATGGAAAGGAGTTACAAGATTTGGAAAGAGAGGAAAACTCAATCCTCGATTCATCGGTCCATTTTTAATCCTCGATCGAATAGGAACTGTGGCCTATAGACTCGCTCTACCACCAAGTATGTCTCGTGTTCATAACGTTTTTCACATATCCATGTTACGAAAGTATGTGAAAGACCCGAACCACATTATTGAGTTAGAACCGGACGAAATAGCGGAAGATTTGACGTATGAAGAGATTCCTGTTCAAATCTTGGATAAGAAGGAACATATTCTACGCTCCAAGGTTATACCTCAAGTCAAAATTTTGTGGAGAAACCACGATGTTGAGGAAATGACTTGGGAGTTAGAATCTAAAATGAAGTCAAGGTATCCTTACCTCTTTGACATACCAGGTACGTACCCTAATTTCGAGGGCGAAATTTCATAAGAAGGGGAGGTTGTAAGACCCCAGTTTTTATAAATAAAGATGAATTTTCATAATTATTATTTTTGAATATTATGGAATAAATTTGATAAAATATATAGTTGTGGGTAATATTTATAAATTTTGCAAAGTACGCAAGTTGTTATAAAATATTCGTTTGGTCGGGGAATATTCTTTTTATCGGGGAATATTCGTACGACGGCACAATCATTGGTGGACCCCACAACGGAAGTATTGTCGTAGTTAGAAAACGACAAAATTAGCTTTCTATAAAATAAACGGCGGAGGTGTTACCGTTAAAACTGTTGAACTACTCGGTAGTAAAAGTACAGTAATACGCGTTGTTGCATAGTAGCACACGGTATTGATTATTGATGCTTACGTGAGAAGTCACTCAGCTATACTCAATTATTGCTACAGTAATTGCTGCATCATATCTCTTATATTATTGATTCAATTATTATCACAGTATCATCTGTATAATATGTTATATTATTTAAACAATAATTGAGACGACAAGTTATAAATGATTAATAATTGTTGAAAGATTAAATATGTGTTGATTAAAAATAAAATGATTTTTGATAATTTTTATTCAATCCTTGATGTATATAAAGAGTCTATTATTAGACGTTTGTGGTAAGTTGAATTATTTATGGGGGGCCATATGTCATCATCTAAGAGTCTCTTTCATAAATAGTAATTACTTTCGTAAATAGTAATTACCTTCGTAAATAGTAATTACTTTCGTAAATAGTAATTACCTTCGTAAATAGTAATTATTTTCGTAAATAGTAATTACCTTCGTAAATAGTAATTACCTTTGTAAATAGTAATTACCTTCGTAAATAGTAATTATTTTCGTAAATAATAATTACCTTCGTAAATAGTAATTACCTTCGTCAATAGTAATTACCTTCGTAAATAGTAAATACTTTCGTAAATAGTAATAAATCTTCTATAAATAGAGGCCTAGGGCTTCATTATTTTTCACGAATTCGTTCAAGCTATAGAGAGAGAAAGTATAGAGAGAGTAATAGAGAAAGAAAAAGAGTATTCGGTTACTACACTACTGCAGTATTCAATCTCTTAATACGGTAAGGGGTGTTATTCTTTCTTCTTGAAGAGAACTTATGTTATTCCATTCTTTGTTATTCTGTTGGAATAACCTGTAAAAGTGGCATACCCTATACATGACCTGTATACGCGGTGTACCCTATACTTGGTGAAATCCTTATGTTATTCCATTTCTTATTATTCTGTACCATGTATCTGGCGACTCAAGATGGGTGATGTATACCTAATTTTGGGGGCGTCACAGAAACCCCCTCTTTCCTGGGAACTGCCTGGTTGTCATTATTGTGATTCTGTAATATTATTTGTGAATAATTAATTATTGATTTATATGATAAGAAAAATATTGATTTTATGTGGATATAGATGGAGAAATATTATGACTAAGATACTGCAGAATAAATTATCATTAGTCTCCAACAATGTTAAACTGATAAAATATAATAGACATCAAGTTTAACTGCAGCGGAACAAGCAATCCATTAAAAGAGTCAAGTAGAAAATAAAATCTACTATCTTTTACGATTTAAAAGGTTTTCATCACTGTTATCGCTGAGACTCAGCTTAATAAATATTCCACATCATCGAATCACCCCTGCACTACGGCCAATGATATTCTTTAGTATCACGACCATAATTATCCATGCACTACGACCAAGAATATTTGTGTATTCATTAATGGTCATGATCATGCCAACAACTGTCCGATCAATACACTACGGGCCAATGAGAATAATTGTTGCATCATATCTCTTATATTATTGATTCAATTATTGTCACAGTATCATATGTATAATATGTTATATTATTATATCAATAATTGAGACAAAAAATTATAATATTAATGATTAATAATTGTTGAAAGATTAAATATGTGTTGATTAAAAATAAAATAATTTGTGGTAATATTTATTCAATCCTTGATGTATATAAAGAGTCTATTATGAGAAGTTTATGGTAAATTTGGTTATTCTATTGGGGCCCATGTATCATCATCTAAGGCTCTCTTTCGCCAATAGTAATTACCTTTACCAGACGTCAAACCACTTGCCGTTTCATATTACAGGCGTCAAACCAATTATCGTTTCACATTACAGGTGTCGAACCAATTGTCGTTTCACAGTACAGGCGTCAAACCACTTGTTGTTTCATATTACAGGCGTCAAACCACTTGGTGTTTCACATTACAGGCGTCAAACCACTTTTCTTTTCACATCATCAGTCGTCAAGCCGCTTGCCTTTTCACATTGCAAGTGTTAAGCTAGAAATCTTCTATAAATCGAGGCCTAGTTCTTTATTATTTTTCACGAATTCATTCAAGCTATAGAGAGAGAAAGTATAGAGAGAATAAGAGAGAAAGAAGAAGAGTATTGTGTTACTACACTACTACAGTATTCAATCTCCTACTAATGTAAGGGGTGTTATTTCTTTTGTATTCATGAAGAGAACTTCTGTTATTCCATTATTTATTATTCTGTTGGAATAACCTGTATACGCGGGCTACCCTATACTTGGTGAAATTCTTCTGTTATTTCAGTGTTTATTATCCTGTTAGAATATCATGTCTGTGCGTTTTACGCCAGACCTGGTTCCAGTCTTTATTATTCTGTTGGAATATCCTGTCTGTGCGTTTTACGCCGGACCTGTTTCCATACTTTATTATTCTGTTAGAATATTCTGTCTATGCATTTTACGTCGGACTTGGTTTCGTTATTTATTATTCTGTTGGAATAACCTGCCTGTGCGGTCTATCGCTTGCATGGTGATTTCTTTTGTTATTTCATTCTTTATTATACTCAGTTGGTTAAAACTTTGACTTCTATACTCCATGAAATTAGTGGAATATCCTTGATATTTGCGTTTTATCCAGTATCTTTTCATGAAAATATTCTTCTGAGCATTCTTGAATTTTACGCTACAAAGCAGTATCATGTTGACAGTTTGGACGTTATTGGTTCCTGGATAAATTAATTCTTGATCTTGTTTTATTGAATTCTTATATCATTGTCATCATCCTCGTGTTTATATTTTATTGAAAGTCATTTGTGGCCTGTAGTGCTTAGATGGACTTGGTATGATTATGACCAGGGATTATCCGATGTAATCATGACCGTAATGTTACAAATGATGTGGTAAAATTTCTCATTGGCCCGTAGTGAATTGATGGACAGTTGTTGGCATGATCATGACCATTAATGAATACACAAATATTCTTGGCCCGTAGTGCATGGATAATTGTGGTCGTGATACTAAAGAATATCATTGGTCGTAGTGCAGAGGTGATTCGATATTGTGGATTATTTATTAAGTTGAGTCCCAGCGATAAAAGTGATGAAAAACCTTTTAAATCATAAAAGATAGTAGATTTTATTCTCTACTTGACTCTTTTAATGGATTGCTTGTTCCGCTGCAGTTAAACTTGATTTTTGTTATATTGTATCAGTTTAACACTGTTTAAGGCTAATGAAAATTTATTCTGCATTATCTTAGTCATAATATTTCTTACTGGGCTAGTTGAGCTCACCCTTTTTTTCACTGTTCTCTTCAGGAAATGAGAATATAGCTGGGACGAGTCGGGGAACGGAGTGATGGTCCTAGATGGTGCATTAGTAGTCCTCACTATTCTGTGATATAGTGTGATAATAATTGTAATGAGGACTTCCTTTTGAGTTTGTATACTCTCTAATAAATAATATTTGTATTCAAACTCACAGTTTATGTTTTGTCGTATTGTACACGACAATTGTATTATTAAGTTGTATTTGAATTCTGTACCATGTATTTGGCGACTCAAGATGGGTGATGTATACCTAATTTTGGGGGCGTCACAATATTTCCTCACATTTGGCCTCCAAAATATTTCAAAAAACAAAAAATATCCAACTTGTTGTTTCTAAATTATAACTCGCTCGCTAAATGCCTCGTGTAAAGCACGGGTTTGTTTTTCAAATAACATAATTTTTTATTTTTTTATTTATTTTATATATAATAATTACGATTTTTTTCAAATTTCACAAATGAACTTAATATTGTTATTAGAATGTCTAAAATTTTTTCTCAAAAAAACGAAATCATGATACGTTTTTTGTAAGTTTGGTTTAATCTATGAGACCCATAGGTCATCATCTAAGAGTCACTTTCGTCAATAGTACTTTTCTTTATCAAACGTTAAACCACTTGCTTTTTTACATTATAGGCGTCAAACCACTTACTTTTTCATATTACATGGGTTAAACCACTTGCCTTTTCACATTACCAGGCGTCAAGCCATTTGCCACTTCATATTGTAAGGGCCAAACTAGAATTCTTCTATAAATAGAAGCTCATTTCTTCCTTCATTCTCACTAATTCACTAAAACTATAGAGAGAGAAATAAGAAGACTATTCGAGAAGCAAACACACACCACCAACAAAAAGATTTGCTATTACTCTAGTGCAGTATCTAGTCTTTTATTAAGGTAAAATATGTTATTTTCTTCATACTCATAAGAGTTGTTATTTCAAATTTCTTATTAATCTGTGGTAATAACCTGTCTACACGAATTACCACATGCGTGGTGAATAACCATTCATATTCATTCTTTATTAAGTTGTGAAAATAATCTGTTTACGCGGATTACCGCATGACGAGTGAAAATCAATTTGCAGTTTCATATATTCTTTTATACTCCATATTATGTAAGTTATATTATTTCATTTAATATTCCTAATTTAAACTTACTATGGTAAGTATTGCTTCTATAATTCCTGAAATGATAAAGAATTCCTTAAGGTTTGCGCTTCATCTAACATCATTTCATTTGAATATTGGTATGAACTTTCTTATTAAATTTAATATTTTCACTCGGGGTACTATTCACGACAAAATTGGTTTTTTTATGTCCAAATTATTTTTTATACATGAATATCATTTTTAAATTTTACTCCACAATTAGTTATCATGTTGACAATTTTGACATTCTTGAACTTTAGATAAATAGAATTATAAATCTCTAATATTTATCCTTGATCTCACTTGATTGATTCTTTATATCATTGTCATAATTCACATGCTTATATTATGTTGAAAGTCATCTTTGGTCCGTAGTGCAAAGATGGACTGTTGATTGATAGACCAAGAATTGTGTATTGGTATAATCATGAAATTTAATGTTACATATAAAGGTTTGTGGTGAAAGTCCTTTTTGGCTCGTAGTGCATAGATGGACATGTGTTTGACATGATCATGACTATTAGTGATTCAAATGATTATCTTTGGTTCGTAGTGCATAGATAATTCGTTGCTTGAAAATAATTATTGATTGGTGTTATAGGGATAAAACATTGATGATGGACTTTTGAATCATAGAAGATAGTGGACATCATGCTCTACTTGACTCTTCTAATGGATTGTTGTTTCCTCTGCAGTTGTTGATCTAAAACTTGTTGTCTATTGTATTCTATCAGATTTTTCCCTGTTGAGGACTAAGATAATTTGTTCTACATTATCTTAGTCCTAATATTATTTACTATGTTAATTGAGCTCACCCTTTTTTTCATTGTTCTCTTCAGAAAATGAGAATATTGCTGGGACTAGTCGGGGAATGGAGTTTTGATCCAAGATGGTTACTATAGTAGTCCTCACTACTCTATAAAATAGTGTGACAATAATTGTAATGAAAACTTTATTTCAGTTTGAATATTATCGATAAGACAACATTTGTATTGAAACCTACAGCTTATGTTTTGTCGTATTTTACACGACAGTTAATAGTTGTATAAATGAAATTTATATTTGAATTATGTACCATGTATTTTGGCGGCTCAGAATAAGTTGTGTGGACCTATTTTGTGGGCGTCACAACTTCTATAAAAAATAAATTTGTTATAAATAATAAGTTACTCTAAGATTTTGCAGGATTATAAATAGTGTATCGGTTCTAATTAAATTTTAAAGTTAAAAACTGATTTAAAAGTAGTTAATAAAAAAAATCAAGAGACTTTAAAAGTTTTTTTTATAAATAGTTGTTAAATTCTAGTCTCAAAACAAAGATCAAGAACAAAAAAAATAATAAATAATTTTACCTTATTATGTACGTATATAGATATAGATTTTAAAATAACCAATCACATATTTTAAGAACCCTAAAAAATAATATAAAAAAATAACAATTTTCACGTTCATGAAAATCTATAATACAAAGACTACCCTACAAATCCACCTGCAAATCTTCTTATTTTCATGTTTGGCCGTATTTATCCGGGTACGAGTTTCTAGAAATGATTCCATTTTTTCAACCGACAAAAGCAGGGATAGATACTTACACAAATGCCTTGTTTGTGCCAAAGTCGTTTTTCTTGGGCTAAAATTGAACTGTTTGCAAATTGACCACCTCAATATAATCACCAAGCAGGGTTGGGTTGGGTTGGTGGGAGTAATATTATGATGTAATATTAGTAGTTAATGAAAGACAAAAGAAACACTAATTTTCCTCTTCAACTAATACTAATTATACAACAAAAATTAACCCTCCATTCCATGCCATCCTCTAAAATGGAAGATTAACCCTCCACACAAATTGAAAGATAATATACGTACAAATTAATGACTTATTTTTCTCAGGAGTCAGGTCCCATCCATAACCACAAAATTCACGTGAAAACATTAACCACCGATTTGAAAATATCTGAAAACATCACTATTCTGATTTTTAGCTACAACGTTTGAAGATTCAAACGCCACGTCATCAAAACTATACTCCCCCTCCGTCCCATGATAAAAGTCTTTTATTACTATTTTGGGTAGTCCCATGTTAAATGTCTATTTCTATTTAATAACCAAATTTTTACACATATTTTTCTATTATACCCGTAGCATTAAATATCTCATATTTTTCTTATTCTAATTCTCTCTCAGTATTTAATGACATTATTATGAGCAATTTTATCATTTTATTCATCTTATGTGTAAAAAATCCACATATTAAACCGACTATCTTTAATAATGCTTAGCTTGGAAAAGGGCAACTTTTGATTCTTAACCTGGTCATGTTTAAATGAACAGCCATTAATTTTGTTCAAGAAGCCACCATGATTATCATAATCACATATGTAAATAAAAACAACTTTGAAGCAGAAATAATAATCACATCTATTAATAATATAGATCCATCTTCAATACAATTAAAAGACCATAGAATTTTTCCAATGAAATTAATTACAGAAACAATTGCCAGATAATATAGGAAATAGTTAGATATACTTGACGGCTCTGAGAAAAAGTGGAAGCAAAATTGCAATCCCAGAACAGAGGCATTTTAATATGCTGCTTCTAATTAATAATTATAATAATAATACTACTTCATAAACCCCAATAGCTATGCCTACAATTCGCTTTCAAACTTGACTGGAGATTGAGCAGCCAATCCGAGCCACGATTTGCTTTCAGCTGGCTTCGACGGAGCCGCCGCCGGCGAAGCATACGGCGCTCGTGCGGTTATTCTATCCTTTCTCTTCTCCAAGAACCGGGTCAGGGAAGCTTTTCTTGCAATTGGGAGATCTGTATCACAAAAGAAAAAAAAAAGCATTCATTAGTTTTTCTTCTCTCCTTAACAATAATATTTTCAAATCATACAAAATTTGATTGAAAATTTACCTGAAACAATTGGCTGAGGAGGCCGTTGAGCGCGCTCTTGGATTATGCTGTTACTGAAATTTGGGACAACATTTGGTGAAGAGGGAATCAAATTGGAAGGTTGGTCAATTGGTTTTTGGGTCAAATTATTGAGAATTGGGGAGTTTCCCTTGCTAGCTAACAGCATGATTTCCTTGGCTTTTTCAGCTGGAAAGTCATTGAACACGATGACTTGACCGCCGTAAAATATGGTCATTTGAGCAGCTTTCCGGCTCGGACTTGGCCGGAAGCCTCTTGGTTGGAAACGATTGAACCAAAACCCTGAACCGGTTTTTCAGTCCTCCGGAAATAGATTCATGGTGGTTGCTGCCGCTGTTTGTGGAGTCGCTGGTCGACGGAACGGTTCGGGCACGCCTACATGAATCAGGTTTAGATTTCTGTCTCCAAATAGGGGATTAATAAGATTTAAAAACCGTTTGAACAGAAAACATCTTTTTAGATATCGCTATCGAAAATTTTGAAAAAAAAATAACAAATCAAAATACAAATTTAATTTCTTACGTTTAAGTAGATTAAAAAAATGAAAAATGAACTAGATGACCGTTGAAAAATGAACTAGATCAGTTAAGAGAAGTAATCAATAAAAAGGAAAATCATACATACCGTTGCATTCGAAACCGGAACTCATCCCGAGGCTGAGATCACCGAGCGTCCCCTTCTCTTTCAGATATTGACTCAAAAGATTACAAGTCTGGGAGAAGTTGGACTTATCCGCCGGCGATCTCGCCGTCCTGAGACCGGAAAACTTACCTGAATCCACAATTACCGACGAGGTGGACATACTTTCCAGGATTTGCCAGATTAAATACAGAGTGCTAAAATCTGACAGAAGAATAAAATTGTTACTAGTAAATATATAGAGAGGATTAAGATGGAGAGATGATTTTATGGTTGAGGGTTAAAGCACGAGGAATATATGGGGAGGGCGGGGGATGTTGGTTTTCAACGCCTGTCTGGCTCTTTTATTATTTAATAATTACTACTAATTGATTCTTAGTATTTTAAAATTCAAATATCATGTCCTGTTTTTCGTAGCTTTAATTATGAAATGTCTTTCAAACACGTGGTTATTAACCTCCACTAACAAAAAGCAAGTCAGGTGTGGTGTGTGGGGGTGTGGGGTCGGGGTTGAGTGGGGTGCGTATACATTGCGTGTCTCTACACCTTCGATCTAAATAAGAATTTAAGAAAAACATATATTTTAATTTTCAGAAGCACGCTTAGATAATAATATAACATGCATGTTTATTTTGCATTTCGTGTACATACATATATATACATACATACATTCTGATATACTTATAAGAGAAGTTATTAGTATGAAGTTTATTTTAGAGTAAGTTGATTAATTGACCAATAGAATACTGACACGCAGACGAAATTATATGTGTGTCAGTATTCTATTGGCCAATTGACCAATTTATCAAAAAAATAACTTCATGCTAACCGGATTCACTTATAAGTTTCTTATACATAACAAATAGAACAACACTCTTTTTTAGGGTTGAAAATGAATCCACAGATAGTTTAATAGTTTAACTTGATGATTAATAGTTTAACTTGAAGTGGTTAATTTATTCAATGCAAGCTATAAATACAAAGCCTAATAGCCTATACATACGGTTATAGAAATTAATTTATTTTTGTTTCTAAGTATTTTTAATATTCATACAAATTGTCTCTCACGTATATATTGGTGTTACATGAGAATATATTTATGTAATGTTAAAAGTATTTGTCACACAAATGATGACGTAATAAAAAAAAGATTAAGAACGTAAATATGAATCATAAAATTATTAAAGTACTTGGGAAAAAAATACAATTTAGTGCATACAAAAGTATATTTACGTTTAAATTCCAAAACATTTCGTTAAATAATTTTAGCTAAAATTATTTAACTTCAAACATTTCTCTCAATTTTTATTATCCATGCCAATGACAAAAAAAAATTATTTAAATTTTTTAGATATTAATTTTAAAAAATCAAATTGAAGGAATAACTTCTTTTTCTAAAAAAAAAAAAAAAAACTTTGTGGGCCACACGAAACACGTTCCAGGAAAGAAAGGATATTCTATAATGAGGAGTACTATATTAAAGAAAAAGAAACTAGCAAGCGCACGTTCCTTCATAACCAACTAAAAGGTGACCCGTGTACGACAATTCCGCGTGAGCCATGTTAGAAGCAACGCGGTGTGGTGGGACCACTACGTCGTATTATTAACAATGCGAAATGATCTTATCCGTTGATCCAGAGAAATAAGTCAAGAACCTATCCCTTGTGTTTGCGATTACAGTCTATATAAGGCAGACATGATCAAGAGTAGACCTCTTAAATAGTAGAACTCTCTTAAATAATAGAACTTTATCAAAATGACGTAGTTTTGATAAGACTGATATTTACAAAAATACCACCGCATCTTATCAAAACTACGTCGTTTTGATAAAATTCTATTATTTAAGGCATTCTACTACTTAAGAATTCTACTCTTGATCCTTTCTCCTATATAAGGTATTCTTAAATTATATATATATAGACTCTACTGGGTAGCATAATTTAATATTCCAATGAGCAGTGTTATATATTTTAAAATAATTTATGGAATTATGACTAACACGTATGTTAATATATAAAATTAATTTAATATATCATAAAAATATTACTAATTTCATATAACTCAGAATAAAGAATTTAACGTATAAAGTCGTAATATATATTATTATTATTATATTCCAATAGCTCTCATAATTTTAATTGAAGTTAAATTGTAATATTAAAAGTAGGACCAAATTATAAGATTTATTATTTATATAGATCATTTTAATTTTATCTTGTTTTTTTCTTAAAGATTTTTTATTTTTTACGAGCAATCAATCATTTCATAGATTACTGTGTGATGTTGAGTTACAATATAAATTCCAAACAAATTCACAAATATCATTAAATGTAGATATTTTTTTATATATCTATCTAATAAAATACTAAATAATTTTGAATTTTTCGCTCACTCAATAAATCATATGGGACAGTCAAAATTTATGATAAATCCCACCATCCATCTATTTAATAAAATATAAATAATTTTGAATTTTCCGCTCACTCAATAAATCATCTGGGTCGTCCCATCTATTTAATAAAATATAAATAATTTTGAATTTTCCACTCACAAAATAAATCACTTGAACCGTCTAAAATTTGAGATAAATTCTATTGTCCATACAATACCGGAGTCACGAGATATATTTAGTACATACATATTACGCGAAGTTGGAAATTTGTGTTTTAATGAATAAAAATATTTTGTGTGGAGTGAGGGCAAGTACATGGGATCATTTGTTTGTGATGCCAATTATTTCAAGTATTTGTGGGGCTTGGAGCTTGGAGATGGGTCACGGGTAAGTTGGGTGGTTAGTGATGAGTTGCCCTGCTTTTTTCTTATCCCCACGTGATTCTTATGTCCTTAAATTGGTGAGCTTTAATCATTGTTTCAAAATTTAGATGGTATTTATTCATATCTTAACAACTTTACCTTTGATTCGATAACAGTATAAAATTATTTAGTAAAATTTTATTTGATCATCACTTAATTGATAATATATATATAAATATAAATTATTAAGTGCATGTTCAGCATTGACTTATAAATTGGTCAAACCAACTTATAAGAGTATTTGGGAGCTACTTACTTTTTAACTTATAAGTTGATTTTTATGTTAAAAATAAATAAATAACTATTTGTGATTATAAATTATTTTAAAATAAGTTAGTTTAACCAAATGTAACGTGTATTTTGTCTCTCTTCTATTTTGCCCCTCTTTTTATTAATGTCATTTTTAGTAATCTTTATATTATTTTAACTTATAAGTCACTATGAGCCGAACACTTTCATAACGTGTTTTAACTTAATTTTTTACTTATAAGTCAAATTGATGTCAAACACTTTTATTTATAAATTAAAACTTAAAACAACTTATAAGTCAACTTATATTTTAACTTATAAGTCATTTAAAATAAGTGCTTCCCAAACATGCCCTAAGAGCTACCTCTTAATGAAAAATTAAATTTATGGAGCCTCTATAAAAATTGCACTCATTTCATTCCAAATTTTAAGATCATTATTGAGTTTTGAATCAATTTCATATATTTTTAAAATTGATATTTTTAAATTTAAAAGTCATTCATATGTTGTATAATTTTTAGTTATTAATTTTGAATTCAGATGTTATTTCACTCAAATGATTTAATTTATTAAGATATATTAAACATTCAAATCTTATTTGCTCATTTTTATCAACCACCACCTTAGAAACTCATCCATTAAGCAATCCAATTTCCAAATATCAGGAAAATAAAATAAATCAATTATTCAAAGGAATCAGTAGGATATTGAGTACCAAAATGTAACAATTGCAGTACAAAAATATAGGGGTGTAAACGAGTCGAATCTCAGCAAACACCTTCATGCTCAAATTCGACTCGACTCGAAAAAATTGAGCTTGAATTTGACTCGGATTCGATAATGGATTTATATTTTTGCGTCAAATTCGACTCGGATCATTACTCGAACCTACTCTTTGACGCCCAAAAAATTAGGTATACATCACCCATCTTGGGTCGCCAGATACATGGTACAGAATTCGAATACAACTTACTAATACAACTGTCGTGTACAATACGACAAAACATAAACTGTGAGTTTGAATACAAATATTGTTACTATAGATTATACAAACTCAAAAGGAGTCCTCATTTATAATTATTATCACACTATTTCACAGAATAGTGAGGACTACTAATGCTATCCTCTGGACCATTACTCCGTTCCTCGACTCGTTCCAGCTATATTCTCATTTCCTGAAGAGAACAGTGAAAGAAAGGGTGAGCTCAACTAGCCCAGTAAGTAATATTATGACTAAGATAATGCAGAATAAATTATCATTAGCCTTCAACAGTGTTAAACTGATAAAATATAATAAACATCAAGTTTAACTGCAGCGGAACCAGTAATCCATTAAAAGAGTCAAGTAGAAAATAAAATCTACTATCTTTTATGATTTAAAAGGTTTTTCATCACTGTTATAGCTGAGACTCAGCTTAATAAATATTTCACATCATCGAATCACCCATGCACTACGGCCAAGGATATTCTTTAGTATCACGACCACAATTATCCATGCACTACGGGCCAAGAATATTTGTATATTTATTAATGGTCATGATCATGCCAACAACTGTCCATCAATGCACTACGGGCCAATGAGAATTTTTACCACATCATTTGTAACATTACGGTCATGATTACACCGAATAATCCATGGTCATAATCATACCAAGTCCATCTATGCACTACAGGCCACAGATGACTTTCAACATAATATAAGCATGAGGATGATGACAATGATATAAGAATTCAATAAAACAAGTTCAAGAATTAATTTATCCAGAAACCAATAACATCCAAACTGTCAACATGATACTGCTTTGTAGAGTAAAATTCAAGAATACTTAGAAGAATATTTCCATGAAAGGATACTGGATTAAGCGCAAATATCAAGGACATTCCACTAATTTCATGGGGTATAGAAGTCAAAGTTTTAACCAACTGTGTATAATAAAGAACGGAATAACAAAGGAAATCATCATGCATGCGATAGACCGCACATGCAGGTTATTCCAACAGAATAATAAATAACGGAATCAGGTCCGGCGTAAAACGCACAGACAGGATATTCCAACAGAATAATAAAGAATGGAACCAGGTCCGGTGTAAAACACACAGAAAGGATGTTCCAACAGAATAATAATAAAGACGGAACCAGGTCCGGTGTAAAACACACAGACAGGATGTTCCAACAGAATAATAATAAAGACGGAACTAGGTCCGGTGTAAACACACAGACATGATGTTCCAACATAATAATAATAATAAAGACGGAACCAGGTCCGGTGTAAAACACACAGACAGGATATTCCAACAGAATAATAGAAGAATGTCACCAAGTATAGGGTAAACCGCGTATACAGGTTATTCTAACAGAATAATAAGCAATGGACAATGGAATAACAACAGTCTCTTCATGAATAAGAAAGAATAACACCCCTTACTTTAGTAGGAGATTGAATACTGCAGTAGTGTAGTAACAGAATACTCTTCTTCTTTCTCTCTTATTCTCTCTATACTTTCTCTCTCTATAGCTTGAATGAATTCATGAAAAATAATGAAGCACTAGGCCTCTATTTATAGAAGATTTCTAGCTTAGCACTTGCCATGTGAAAATGTAAGTGGCTTGACGACTGGTGATATGAAAAGAAAAGTGGTTTGACGTCTGTACTGTGAAACGACAATTGGTTCGACGCCTGTAATGTGAAACGACAAGTGGTTCGACGCCTGTATTATGAAACAACAAGTGGTTTGACGACTGGTAAAGGTAATTACTATTGACGAAGGTAATTACTATTGACGAAGAGACTCTTAGATGATGACATATGGGCCCCCCATAAAATAACCCAACTTACCACAAACGTCTCATAACAGACTCTTTATATACATCGAAGATTGAATAAATATTACCACAAATCATTTTATTTTTAATCAACACATATTTAATCTTTCAAAAATTATTAATCATTTATAACTTGTCGTCTCAATTATTGATTTAATAATATAACATATTATAAAGATGATATTGTGACAATAATTGAATCAATAATATAAGAGATATGATGCAGCAATTACTGTAGCAATAATTGAGTGTAGCTAAGTGACTTATCACGTAAGCATCAATAATCAATATCGTGTGCAACTATGCAACCACGCGTATTACTGTACTTTTACTATCGGGTAGTTCAACAGTTTTAACGGTAACACCTCCGCCGTTATTTTTATAGAAAGATAATTTTGTCGTTTTATAACTACGGAAATACTTCCGTTGTGGGGTCCCCCAATGATTGAGCCGTCGTACAAATATTCTCCGATAAAAATAATATTCCCTGACCAAACGAATATTTTATAACAACTTGCTTACTTTGCAAAATTTATAAATATTACCCACAACCATAACATTATATCAAATTTATTCCATAATATTCAAAAATAATATTTATAGAAAATTCATCTTTATTTATAAAAGTTGGGGTCTTACATACTCGGCTCGTAAGTACTCGACTCGTTTACAAAACGAGTTACTCATAAGCTTTTAAATCGAGTTTCGAATATGAACCATTTCACTTAAAACTGAACCACTACATACTAAATTGATTACTTAACTAATATTTATATATAAAACTTTTTCATTTTTATTTATGTATTGAAATTATAAGGAATGTAATATAAATTGACATTCAATTAATTGATTTATTCAAGTAAAAATTTACACAATTTCATACTACATTTATAAATTATAAAGATTGATACAAATATCACATAGCATGGATCAGACCAATATTCGAATATGATCCATCGAGCAGGTATCGAGTATGTTTCGAGAAAAAATGAAATACTCGAACCCTAATATGAGCGAACACTGGTATACTCAAATTCGACTCGTGTATCATTAAACAGAAAACGAGTATGGATCAGATTCGACTTGGATCAAATTCGAATTTGAGCTTTGGCATGGATCATATTTTCGAACTGATCTCTAGTTGAGTACCGAACTACTTGATTCGGCTTACACCCCTACCAAAATGTAAGAACTAAAAATATTGTAATCACACAGATATTATAAGAAAGACGAAAAAGTAAGTACAAACAATATATTTAGATTCACCAATTTGACTAGTCATACTTGTCTGATGTGTATATAAGATACCTCACACACACCAAACAATATTTTTATAATAATTAGAAAACCCTAACTGTAACAACCCCAAAATAGGTCCATTCCATCCAACCCATTCTGAGTTGCCAAATACATGGTACAGAAAACAACTACAACTTTATTACAACAATTGTCGTGCAAAATACAACAACACATATGCTGTGAGTTTGTATACAAATATATATCAACTGTGACTCATGTCCCAACCGTGGACAGCACCTCATACTGACACCTTACATAAAGTTATAGTCAAAAACTGTTTTAGAAATTAAAATCTTTGGGAAGTGCTCAAGGAAACCTTCGTACATGGGAGGCCATGCGACTAGGTTATTATAGATATCATATGGCCACAGAATTATCCTTGGTTGACCCAATAGACCCCAAAGAAAAACGAGAAGATTACTATCATATTCTTCCCAATGGCGAGTCTTCTCTTGATATATCATTATCTCCACTGTCTCTAATTGAGAGTTATATTCCAAATAGACTCCAAGATTATATAGATAGTGCTGGTAGATATACTCAGCAAGTGGATGAGCACATCCATGTCTTATGATGACACGAGGTGATATGTCATTAGACATCTTGTATGACAGTGGCAAAACACCCTTCCAAGTTAAATTCACCTCACCCTCAACATCTATAGACCACCGTTCTATTCCCTTGTTATTTCCCCGCTCGACCCAGCTACACTCGTATCATCTGAAAGGAATTGTGAAGCAAAAGGGTGAGCACAACTAGCTCAGTAAAGAATGTCATAACTAAAGATAATTAAATTATCAATAGCCTTCATCAATAATAAATCAGAGATTTAGAACATATGGTAGATGATAAAAATTTCAACCATAGTTGCAGCGGAACGAGCAATCCATTAGAAGAGTCAAATAAACTATAAAATTTATTATCTTCTCCTTGTTTAAAGTCCATCAACAATGTTTTATCCCTATAACATCAATCAACAATTCCTGTCCACAATCACATATATAACTCATAATCGTAATTGTTGTTCTAAATTCCTTTTCTCATCCAGGACAAAGATAATTTTTATCACCTGAAACATCAAAGATCATGGTTATACCAAATCACAGTTCATGTTCATAATCATACTAATAAATTCATCTTTGCACTACGGACAAAGATATACATCAATAAGTCATCTTTGCACTACGGCCAAAGATATACATCAATAAGTCATCTTTGCACTACAGGCCAAAGATATTCATATCTCAAAGAAATACATAATCATTTCAGAATTTATATAACCCATAATTATAACCATATATGTTGATCAATTCACCTTTGCACTTAAGCTAAAGATATTCAATTATAAATTCAATGGTCATGATCATACCAGTCACAATTCAACTTTTCACTACTGGCCAAAGAGAACCCTAGTCATGATCATACCAATAATCTACCCATCTTTACACTCCAGTGAAAGAGAATTTCAACATCAGGGTTATAAAAAATGTTATATATGATAATAAAATCAATATAATCAATATATAGCTTTAATCTCCAGAGTAATATTCATAAATCAACTATAATTTGGTTAGAAAAAGAAACCAATTTTGTCATGAATAGTAACTCGTGAATAGTAACTCGTGAATAGTAACTCATGAATAGTAACTCGTGAATAGTAACTCATGAATAGTAAACCCGACTCAAAAAGGTAGAAATTCCACAATAAAATCTATACCAATATTTCGGTATAATGATATTGAAAGAATAATATTTATTTAAGCTTATAAACAATTTATTTTAATTGTTTACACTTTACTAAATAATGCATTTAATCATTTTAAAATGCCAAACTCATAATATTTCATCACCAATAACCAAAACCCTCATAAAAAATCTGCATATACCTCATATATGATTCTCAAGCCATAAAATCATATTTTCCAATTTTCTTACTTCACATAACATATTTAATTCATTTACTCATAACTAGAATATTTTCATGAAAAATAGTAAATCAGTTCCAAAAATATTTCTTTTCTGGGATTTAGTAGAATATAGTCCTATATTGAACATATATTTTTCTCAGAATTTTTAAAAGTCATTTACTATTTTTCACATGACCAAAACCACCGAATATTTAAACATTTATCATAAATTGTACTTTTATCCAAAAATTCCGAAATTCACAGGGTATACTGATATCATATAGATGTACTCCTAATAAAAATTTCATCAATTTTGGAGTTAACCACAAGAAGTTATAAGCGATTACTTTTAAAAATAGTCTTTTCTCATAAAATTCATAACTCTTAATCTATACATCCAAAAGTCGCCATTTTTGGACACAATCTACAAAACTTATCAAAATATCATTTCAAATTTTTCCAGAATTTTTGAAGGTTCAGAAGAATTTCGAAATAATAACCCTTAAAATCCCTTATTATCCCTTACCTCAAAACAGCAATACCTCTGACTGGAATAACGCTGAACGAACTTGCACCGTATAGCAATACTCAAAGTATACTCAAAATACTCACAAGAATACGCTCGATAATATAGAGAGAGAAAACTTCAGTTTCTGGTGTGATTTTCAATTCTAACCTAAGCACCTATTTATAGGAAATTGCTTAGAACACCAAAGCAGAAAATTTAATTTAATAATATTATTATTATTTCCCACGCATACCAACTGAATTCAGCCATCAACCACACATGCAAACCTTCTAGAAAAGTAATAAAAACGTTTTTCTAATTTAAATTATTTTAAACTTCCAAAAATCAATTATTTCGGAGCTTCAGAACTTCAATAATTCATAATAAATAGCCCTTTTGTCAGAAAATTCGAATCTCGCGAGTTTTAATAGGAAATTCAATTCTCTACAACTTTGCAGAAGAAAGTTTTTCCAAATTCCAAATAGAAATTGACCGAAATCCATAAACAGGCGATTTTACAGGCTATAATCAAATTTTCAGTCAAGAAATAGGTCTACCGACACACCAAATCTGTTTTTAATATTTATTGCAACAAAAATACTTCTCTTCCACATATACTCATATATCCCACATTCATCGTAAAAATATCATCATTATTATATTATTAAAATATAATAATATATTTAAATGAATTATTTTATCATAAAAAGATAAAATATTAATTTTCAACAATTGTCACATTAAAAATTTTCTCCATCTATATCCACATAAAATCAATATTTTTCTCATCATATAAATCAATAATTATTCACAAATGATATTACAGAATCACAATATTGACAACCAGGCAGTTCCCAGGAAAGAGGGGGCTTTCCAATAAGAATTTCTCCTTACTGGCGCGCAATTAGGTGACCAAACCTCTCCTTAGACAGAACTTTCTAGACATTGCCAATAATGTTATCTAATAATATTATTCAGATAATATGAATTATTACTCCGATAATGAAAAATACTGTGTAATGACAACAACAGCAATATAAAATATCAACGCAACAATTATTGAACCAATAAAATAAAATACTAAACAATAATTACTGTAACCATTATTGAGTAGTGCCTTCTTACGTAAGAGTCAATAATTGGTGCAATACCGTGTGCTACTGTGCAACAACGCGTATTACTTTACTTTACCCACCGGGTATTCCAACAGTATTAACGGTAACAACTACGCCGTTATTTTTAAAAACTTTAATTTGTCGTTTTCTTCCTCCAATCGCTTTCTGTTATGGGGCCCACACATGACTGCGCCGTTGTACGAATATTCCCTGACAGAAAGAATATTCTACGACCAAACGAATATTCCCCGACAACAATGAGTATTTTATAACCACTTGCTTATTTTGAAAAAATTCATATATCACCCTTAACTTTAACTTTCTATTAACCATTTACTGAATTGTAATTATAAGAAAAATTGAATACTTTTATTTCATAAAATTCGGGGTCTTACACTAACTGCTATAACTTGAGCTCAAATACTTGAGACCCAATACAGTAGTAGAACTCAAGATCGGGCTACTAATAAATCCCAAGCCCAATTGCATCGACGAGCTTGGCAGCCGTTCGCTTACCGAAGAGCGAGATTCCGACTATCCTGTCGTAATGGTCATTAGTCATTAGTCTAACTCGCAGAAATAAGTTACTTCCAATAATTGAATTATATCCTATAATACAAATAAAATAATTTAAAGATAATAAAGAATGATAGAAGTAAAACCAAATAATAAAATTTTAGCCTAATGAGTAAGATTATGACCCAAAAATTCTTTATCTTTTAGGTTCGATTCGAACCATTTTGAAGCTTGTATTTTTATGCTATTGTGGACTTTCTCTTTTCTTTTCTTTTCTTTTCTCGTTCTTGTGTGAGTTTCTTTCTTTTTTATTGTAAGATTTATATTCTAGCCTATGAAGTATTAAAAAATTATCTTAATGCCAATTATACTTTGAACTGATAACGCATTTATTTATTAAATAACACATATATTTCATGTCTGACTTAATCCTATTTTTAATATTTACGTACTAACGTTTATGGTTTAGGTCAACTTCCATTGACAATTTCATTTAGTTATCAAATTGATGACATATATATATATATATATAGAGCAAGGATCAAGAGCTTACCCCTTATCTAACTCACCCGAGGTCACCCCCCTTTAGCGACGGACCCGGCGATGGTTCGGTCATACAACCGTCGTCTATACTTTTAGCGACGGACAACATATAGCGTCGCTAAAAGTATAGACGACGGTTATATGACCGAACCGTCGCCGGGTCCGTCGCTAAAAGGAGGGTGAGCTCGGGTGAGTTGAATAAGGGGTATGCTCTTGATCCGGACCGTATATATATATATATATATATATATATATATATATATATATATAGAGAGAGAGAGCAAGAATCAAGTGTGTCTCTTATCTTATTCACTGGTACTCACCCCTTTTAGGCGACAGTTTCGGTCATACAACCGTCGTCTATACTTTTAGCGACGAACAACATATAGCGTCACTAAAAGTATAGACGACGGTTCTATGACCAAAACCGTCGCCTAAAATGGGTGAGCACGGGTGAGTAAGATAAGGGGTATGCACTTTATCCTTGCTATATATATATATATATATATATATATATATATATATATATATATATATATATATATAAAAAAGATACATAAAAAAATAATATATGGTGGTCCAAAAAATATAACAATCTATGCATGGCTGTACATTGACATTGAATATACGACAATAGTCGAGTTCATCAATTTCTTTTTCTCAACTATTTTCTAATGGGGAATTTGTTTTTATATATAATAATTGTTTAAAATAACTTAATTTAAAGTCAAAGTTGGCACACCTTGAAATGCCTACATGCATATGCTCAAGCATCTTATATTGACTGACTAATCGTATTTAAATATATATATATAGAGAGAGAGGTTGGTTTTTAGTTCTTTTTTCTTAAATGCTTATTACTTTATGGAGTATAATTTTTAAATATGATGAGCTAATTAGGACCATATGCCATAATACACATAATAAAAAAACAAGTCTCTTCCTCTCTATGTATAAATTTATTTGTTATTATATATATGTAGATAGACTTATAGAGACCATTGGCCAAATTATTTTTTA
Organism: Panax japonicus; assembly: GCA_020205505.1. NCBI lineage: Eukaryota > Viridiplantae > Streptophyta > Magnoliopsida > Apiales > Araliaceae > Panax > Panax japonicus. The sequence goes on from CM035107.1 coordinate 85,571,774, forward strand.
CTCATAATTGTTGCCCATATTTACAATAATATAAATTGCAGAATCACTAGTACTAGAATAAATGAAGAATACTTAGTATTTTTGAACAAGAATACTTGAGTATGTTTAATGGAGAATATTATTGTCGGTGCGTGTTAATATTATTGATGTGACGGGCTCTATCAACATGTCAAAACTTAAAAATATTCAATCAGTTTTCTTTAATAATTAATTAAAGGAATTAATATTTTCACATATAATTTTGATTTTTTTATAATATCTTTTACAAAAAATAGTGAGTAATTCTCACCTTCATGCATCAGATATTTATGTGAAAATATCATTTTTACGTAAGGAAATATTAATTTTCTTAATTTAAAACAGATTTTCTTAAAGTCTAGTGGTGGATATCAGTTTTGAGATGAAATGCAATTTTTAATATTCACCATTTTACCAATATCTTACAATTAATTATTTTCATGTTCCCCACCACTACAATTAAATTTATGCTCTCCACAAGTACATCGGCCATGTAATTCTTATAAAACACAAAAGTAGAAAAACATCAAGTACAAAAACAATATACTACTGTCCAAAAATAATAAAAATTAAACTTGGAGAAACTTTTTTCTTCTGTCTATTTTTAAAAAAAATAATAAAATACTTCCTCATTTTCAAATTATAGAATTATTATTAATTTTTCAGAGTCAGTCAACTTAAGATATTTATAAATTCAAAATTAACATAAATTCTTTTAATTTTAGTTAATACAATTATAAATATTATAAATTATCTAAAAAATATTTTAATTCTGTAATTTTTAATAAATTATCTCAATTTTGAGTTGCAAAATACCTTAATTTAAATCACTCGTCTCTCCTTGTGGTCAAACTGCCGCCACTACGTGCTCATGGCTCGATGGTATCACAAGTTTTTCACATTTATTATTTCATTTCTAAAAATGTTTTCCACATTTATTATGATTTATGTTAGGCCATCATATTCTGGTCTCCCCAAAAAAACCTTCATTATTTTGTAGTAAAAATCACTCGCCTATTTGAATTCACGCCTAATTTTTTGGTTTTTTCGTCTTTTTCAAAAAAAAAATGGTATTTTTTGTGCTCTCGGTACATAAATATATAACTTTCAATAATACAAATAATATAACAACATATTAAACCATTTGTGATAAATTAGTAGTAATTGGAGAGCTGAAAATATCAAAGTACTCTATTATTACAACTTCCGTCCCCCCGTTTCAAAATTAGAGATATAATGAAATTCAAGGTTGACGGGGCGGATCATAATTTTTTTTAATAGGGACGGATTTTTACTATTTTTTTTGTTTAAGTTAAATAATTTTTTTTAACTAATCATAATAATGTTTACAAATTAAAATAAATATTCATAATTCAAACTAAAAAAGAGTTTCAAATAAAAAATATTTAGATACAATTCAAAAACATACTTTGGTTACTGTCATAGTTCAATTTGAATTATTTCTCAAACATTCAAAATCTCAAACCAAATTAATTTTTTATATTCAAACAAAATCATGAATTAATTTCAAAGCATAAACTAGTTTTGGTATTTTTTTTTATAAGTTTTACTTGAAATAAGAGAAACAAACTATCCAAAATTTATACTCAGAACACCAAAAATTATACATGGTCCATTAGTTAGATGCAGAAAAGTAAAATAATTATAACAACTAGAAATGAGGGGCTGCTAAAGGCTTATAATCATTTTTTATTTTTCATATCTCATAATAAAATAAGACAAAATCATTGTACGCTATCACAATAAAAAACAAAAACTATTTAACAAAAATAATTCCATTTTCAATTGAAGATCGATTAAACAACTCAAAAACAAATACTCAATCAGACCAAACAAAAAGTAACCACATTCAACCAATTTAATAAAAAAAATGAAACTTGAATCAAACAATCTCTCACAATGATTTGGATTACAATTTGAAATATTTTGATATGGCATGGACAGACTAGTGAGAGAAATCCAATTTAACAATGTAGATGTATCACCGTAATCATCTACTCTATTCGTCTCATAATATATAATGTTTTAGAGTTTGGCATAATCATTATAACCATTAAAGAAATGATTATATAACATTATATATAGTATCATTTTTCTATAATACCCTTTGTGTTGATAAGGAGAGAGAATGAGTTAAAAGCATCTTAGTATTGAAGAAGAAGTAATGCAGGTTAATTTTGAAAAGATTGCAATTAATGTTCCTAAATTTTTAAAACATCAAATAATTTGAGATAAATAAAATTATTTAAAACATTATATATTATGGTAAAAAGGGAGTATTAGTGGTTTGGATTGATATTTGGAGATGATAGGGGCAAGTACCCACAACATGGGAAAATCAGTTTTCATTTTTTGGGGTCAAATGAAGCAATAAGATTTAGGGGCGAAATGGTCTGAAACTAAGGGGAATTTGAAATTGAAAGAGCTGTCCTATTAAGTGACTGGGCCTTCCCACTAGGTCAGCTTAATGAGTTTTGTCGAAATGGACGTCTTTGGACCCGTTAAGATGTTTGTCAAGCAGATCTTAATGAGCTAAACATCTTATTCGATCAGATTTGGGCCTATTATGTATTATCAGGCAACATCTTAATGTCTCCAACCCCAAGGGATAGGAGAAACTGAGGAGGCCTTGAGCTTAGGAGCATATGCCTTGTGCACATAATAAAAAAAGAAATCAATAAGAAAAAAATTACTCTCTCTCTCTCTATGTATAAATTTATTTAATTTAATTTGTTATTGAAGGAAAAAAATTCCGAAAACAAGTTTTAAAAAAAATAAAAATAAAATCTGGATCATTTTTATGGTTTTATATGAAACAACAAATATATATATATATATACTACGTATCTAAAGTACGAATTTGTTACCTAGTATTTGGTTGGATTAACACGTTTTGAATCTTCGTACAGAGCACCCTTTTAGAAAAATCATAATTCTATTTTTCTTAGGCTGAAAGAGACAATACGTATTTTTATTTTTGCTATAATAGAAAAAGTACCTTCATACGTTTCTAATTGATGATATATATAATAACATTATCCTTACCATCTCTTAAAAAGTTGGTCCATATTAGGCTAGAAAAGGATCCTAAGGGATTCCTCTTCTGACTTCAATATTTATCTAGATATTATTATCTAATAATAATATTCAAAATAAATATTAATTACAATTTATTAAATTAAATAATTGTAATTGCACTTCAGTTCAAGAATTAATTAATTAAACCCTTTACTAATAAACTGTAAATATTTTCTCTATAAATGTACATAAATATTTCATATATTTAATATAATTCCGATACATTTAAACTAATTTCATAAGTCTATAATTTATCTCTATTTGATCATAAATTAATTTAACAATTAAATCAATTCTTTTAATAATAAATATTAAAACACTCGGCCAATATTCTATGATCAATAATGAATTATCTTATGAAAAATCTTATAAATATTTTGACAATAATAATGTTCGTAATATTAATTAAATATATTAACTGTCATTATGAGGTATTAATTAACACAATGTAATCTCACTCATTGGAACATCAAATTAATATATATAACAATATTAAATCCGCTATAATTTTAAAATTAAGAAATTTAACAAATTAGTATTTATGTGAAAATATTTTATAAATAATATATTATCACACGATCCGTTTAATGCACACTATTAATGCATTAATACTTTTAATTAGAAGTCCAACTTCCATGATCAAGATAAATCATATCCGTTAAAGTATACAAGATAATATCTCCAAATTATCCTGAGTTATAAACCATCATTTCTTTATTTATATATTACATATGATATATATTTTTTCTGTATAATATTTATTTATATATACATAAAACATAACATATATAATATAGAAATATATATAAACAAACCAAATAATCATTTAATGAATCATATATCGACAGAGCGAGTTGTATTTTTGAACAAAAATACTTGGTATATTTAATGGAGAATATTATTGTTGGTGCGTTTTAATATTAATAATGTGACGGGCTTATTCCACATGTTAAAACTTAAAAATATTCAGCTAGTTGTCTCTTATAATTAATTTAAAACAGATTTTCTTAAAAGTCTAGTGGTGAAATATTAATTTTAATATAAATTGGGGGGCGTCCGGTGCACTTAACGACCGGTACGTCCGGTGTACCTTTTTTTTTATTTTTTTTTTTCTACAATTATGAGAATAATAAATAAAAAATAATAGAGCAAGTTTGAACAAAAAACTGTAAAAAAAATATATTTTTTATTGAAAAAACACTGTAAACTATTTATAGTGGTTTTTCAATAAAAAGTATAAATTTTTTTACAGTTTTTTGTTCAAACTTGCTCTATTATTTTTTATTTATTATTCTCATAATTGTGGTAAAAAAAGGTGCACCGGACGGTACCAGTCGTTAAGAGCACCGTACCGCCCCCAACCCTTTTAATATATCCCAAAAAAAGAGAGCAAAGTTTTGATTTTTAAGGTTAATTAAAATATTTTTAAATTTAAAATTGATACGATTTATTTAAATTTTAAAAGTAATAATTTTTGTAGGTAGGGGTAAGTTCATATTATAATATTTATAATTGTATTACTAAAATAATATCTAAATTGTAAATTTTAGAATTAATTTAAAAATCAAAATTAATTTTTAACTTGAGGGAGAACAAGAAAACAAAATTCACACTCCAAAGGTGACAATGTCTGGCACCACCGGATAAATCCTTTGGTAACTCTTTAGACTATGTTTGTTTGAAATAATTATATTTGAGATAAAATTATTAATCACATAAAATTATTTTATATTATTAATTAAATAAAACCATTTCATATTATTAATACAAATAAGAATATCTAGTGTTATTATATTATTATTCGAATTAATATTAATAATCACATTACTATTATTAATATTAATATTATATTTTATATTTTATAAAATTAGTACATGAATAATGATAATAATTATTATTATTATAATAATACTTAACTTTTAAGCGCATAAAATATTTTCAAGATGGAATATAATGATAATAATATAATTTATTAATAATAATATTTATTTTTATATTAATATTAGAAGACAATTGCCCTTTTTTTTTTTAAAAATACTTAACTGTTTCAACGAATATAAAATTAAAAATTTAAAATAATATTAAAAGGGATAATAATAATAATAATAATAATAATAATAACAACAACAACAATTAACATTTTTCTATTATAACAAACCCATTTTATTATTAATATTAATAAAAAAATAAATTGCAATACAAGAGAAAATGTCTTATTGATATATTTTGGGGAAAATATAATATTTTAATATAAAGACTAATCATTGAAAGAAAAGAATGCTTGGTTGGTTATATGATCAGGATTTGAAATGGGAGGTTGCAAGTTTGAATCTAGTTAGGAGCTAATTTTTGGAAATAACTCTTTTAAAGGCCAAGGGAATTTTTTAAGTTTTTAATTTCAAGCCGGCACAACTTGTAGCGGCTAGACATTTTTTATTTTTTTTAAGTTAACCAAATGTGTTGAGTCATGACTATATAATGGAGGAAATGCGTAAAAAACAAAAGAGAAAAAAGGCACAATCGGTACAAGCTGTGCCGGTTGGGCATTATTTTTTTTAAAGTTAACCACATGTGCTTTTTATGTCTTTATAATGGGGAAATGCGTAAAAAAAAGGAAAAAGTCACAACCGGTATAAGATGTGCCGATTAGGCATTATTTAATATTAAAAATTCGTTTTGTTTAATTAAATCGACATCATGTTGACAATGTGGGGCCCTTATATTAAAATAAAAGCCGGTACAACATATTTTTTAGGCACATCATGTTGTAGCGGCTGAGTATATTTATGTTTCAATCTAAGCCTTCTAATAAGTTGATCAACAGTCCGAAAGTGAGTTGTTAGAACAGTGTCCATGACAACCGGTTGTCATGGATGGAATCCTATATATATATATATATATATATATATATATATATATATGGTCCGGATCCAGTCCGGGATCCCGGACTTTAAAAAATACTTTTATGGAACTATACATACATGTTTTGTTAAACTTGCATTATTGTATACATATTTTATAGACTCCCGGACAAGATCCTTCTCATATATATATATATATATATATATAGTTAAATAAATAATTTTGATTCGTCCTTCTCTTTTTTGTGTGGTTTAATCTTTGATTTTTTTACATTAAGTCAACTTTTATTATATATCAATTTAAATTAAAAATTGGAATTAGTATTGTATTTTTATATGGAAATAAGAACTACAATCAAAATAAGACCATCTTACTTGATATTAATTTGTTATTCTTTTTTAAAAGTATTTACTAATTCAAATTAGAAATTGAAATTAGTATCGTAATTTTATAAGAAAACAAGAACTATTAATATATAGTGAAAATTTGTTAATTTTATTAAAAAATTGAAATTACAATCATAATTTATATAAAAAAACATGAATTTGAATCATAATTTCATAAGAAAATAATCAAAATAAGACGATCGTACTAAATATTAATAGTTTGAAAAAAGAGAGGAAAAGTTACAATTTCCCAAAATTAATTTATATGATATTGGGTAAAAACTAATCATTTGATAGGATATGTACATAGCATTAGTCCCATATCAAAATATGCTATTGGGTAAAATTAATAATTTCAAATTAATAGTTTCTTTAATAAATAATTTTATTTTGAATTATTAGTGTAGCACATTAGTTCCGTATCAAAATATGTGTGCTAAATGAACTATTTGTACGCATTTTCAAATTAGTCACATATCACATTCACATTATTTGTGCTAAATGTCTTATTAGTCCAATATCACATTAGTGAACTACTAGTCGTGCTAGTTTAAATAATGAATTATATAATTTATTAGTACGATTGTCTTCGAAATTGAAGATATATTATTTATTATAATAATTTAAAATAAATTTTGAGACCATCATATTTATTGAATTTCTTTTTAATTCAATAGATTATATTATAAATATAAATTTGCAAATATATAAATAATTGTTAATTTCTTATTTACACACCCGAAAATAAATACACACCTGGAGATTTTTATAACTAATTCATACCCACTACGAATTCATAACAAAATTCTCTTAAATTGAACACCAAAATTACAAATGTTAACAAACCCAAAGTCCCATTTTACATCCTGAAATTTAAATATCACACAAAAATATATCTTTCAATGATTTAAGCAATATTTGATCTGATGGTCTTCTTTTCGATTTGCTTCCTTGGAATTTAGTTTTTCATCCTTATTAAATAAAGCAATGTATAAAAAAGTGCAAGACAAATATATAAGAAGATATAGGGCTCCCAAATATAAATAGCAAGACCAAAAGACCTTTTCTCAAAACAAAGAAACTACAACAAAAAGCCCAACATCAATAGTTAGTGCAAAACCAACCGCAGAGGTTAGAAAATTTTGGAGAACAATTACTTTAGAAGTTACCTTAGATATAGGTCCACCATTAGTACCAAATTCCACGCATGCAAGATTATATATTAACTTTATATCCCAAATACTGCATTCAAAAAATTGAATTCTACATCAAATTCATATCCCAAACTCAACAAATAACACAAATAAAGTTATTAGTAACTATCCATTAAGACATTAAAAAAATGGGGTAGTTATTTAAGAACAAAATTATATGACTGTCAGGAAAAACAATGCCCAACACATTGAGGCTCTTGATTAAGCTTCAAAGATAAAATGCAAAGATAGCAAATTAAAGAGCTTGAAATGCTTTACTTTGTAGTTTTTGGTTATCCAACTAAAAGAGAAAGGTAAACTTCTCTTTTCATTGTGGTATTTCAGCAAATATGTGATACGCACAACTCCTAAATAATATGAAATCAAAATTGGTAACCTACAATTAACAAATAAAAATTTTAATCAAATAACTTTACATCATTAAAAGACACTTGGTCTCCCCAAAATCACATTCTAACAAATTTCCTGCCTTAGATTCAAAGTATATAAATTTCTCTCTTGGTGATGATAGTGAGAGGCAGTTGCTTGAAATTAAGACTAAACCTTTGGTATATTGGACCAAACCTACAGAGCAAGGGCAATACACAATTTGCTAGAAGAATGAAAAACATTAGTTATATAACTTAGCTATAAATTATGGTTTGTGTTGCAGATGTAACAAAAGACCAACATGATTTTTTATTTATTTAAAAACCTCAATCTTCCTTACTTATCCAAGTCTCTTTAATTAAACCAAAGACATTTTGTGAAAAAAATGAGTTTTAGCACAACAAAACATGTAATAATCATAAATCTCAAGTTATAAACTAAGATACTAAATATAAATACTTCAGCGTGTATGGACTGTAGCTTCTTTTTTTTTCTTAAAGCTGAATTTGAGGATATATATGAGAAAAGGTGTTCACCAAAACACCTATAATTCATATGAATGATAAACTGGGACTTAACTCTCAAAATTCATTCTATAAATCTTTCATCTAGCATAAGACTGAAACAGTATTCAAGTTTGTATTTGTAGCACTATACATATATTAGAATTTTATGTGTGTGTATATACATATATTTGTAGATGTAATGACGACAGATAGAGAAGCATGAAAAAAGGACTCACCTCAATTTTATTGTTGATTTCAATTTCTAAATTATTGGTCACATGAAGTTTTCTTCCTCGAGTAATGTATCTCCTCAACTTGGTAACTTTGTTAATAACAACCTGCACTGCTACATCAAAAGCATTTCTTAGACAATCTGAGATATCCAATGCCTAGCATCGCCTAAACAAATTAAAAAATATGTTCCAGATCATTAGATCACGAAGTAACCTAACAACTGTTTGTGTAAATTTGTATTCTATCACTTAAAATGAATACATGCAATAAAATCTCCCAACTACAAATGAAAGGCTGGGAAGAAAAGATAGAGAAAAAAGAACATCAAAAACATGAGATAAAATACTAATAAATGATACTAACATATTTACATAATAGTTCACTACAACAAATCTACTAGCTGCAAATGAAAGACTGGGAACAAAAGATAGAAAGGAAATAACATCATAAACATGAGATAGAATACTAATAAATTATAAGACCCCAATTTTTTAATGAATAAAATCAAATTTCTTTTAGTTATTATTGTGAATAATAAGGTATTAATTTGATATAATATTTTGGTTATGGGTGAAATGTGCAAATTTTACAAAATAAGCAAGTGGTTATAAAATATTCAATTGTCGGGGAATATTCGTTTGGTCGTGGAATATTCTTTCTGTCGGGGAATATTCGTACGACGGCGCATCCATTTGTGGGCCCCATAACGGATAACGGTCGGATGAAGAAAACGACAAAATTAAATAACGGCGTAGTTGTTACCGTTAAGACTGTTAGAATACCCGGTGGTTAAAATACAGTAATACACGTGGTTGCACAGTAGCACACGGTATTGCACAGTATTGTTGAATTATTGATCCTTACGTAAGAAGGCACTACTCAATAATTTTCACAGTAGTTACTGTTCAATATTTTATTTTATTGATTCAATAATTGCTGCGTTGATATTTTATTTTATTGTTGTTCAATAATTGTCACTGCACAGTATCTCTATTATCAGATCAATAATTCATATTATTTGAGTAATATTATTAGATAGCATTATTGGCAATGTCTAGAATGTTCTGTCAAGGAGAGGATTGGTCACCTAATTGCGCGCCAGTAAGGAGAAATCCTTATCGAAAAGCCCCCTCTTTCCTGGGAACAACATGGTTGTCATAAATGTGATTCTGTAATATTATTTGTGAATAATTAATTATTGAATCATATGATAAGGAAATATTTATTTTATGTGGATATAAATGATGAATTTATTTATGTGGTTATTAATGAAGGAATTAATGCTGAGATGTTTTATCAGTATTTTGTTAGATTGGAAGTATTTAAAAATTATCCGTTTGTGGATTTTGGGTATTTTTCTGTTTAGAATTTGGTAAAACTCAAAGCTACAAAATTGTAGAGAATTCGATTTCGTGTGGAATGGATATAAAATTCGTATTTTTCTGATAAACGGGCTATTTTATATGAATTATTAAAGTTTCTGATTATTGTTTAAATGATAAAATATTTTGGAAAATTCTAGAATTGGTTGGTGAGAAATGTGCTCAATTGAATTTCAAATATGGTGGGTGGCAATAGAAACAGGTAAATCCATCAGTTAGTAGGTTAGTCTTCTATGGCGTTCTAAGCATTTTTCTATAAATAGGGTGCTTAGTTATAATTGAAAAACACACCAGAATTCATAAATTTTCTCTCTTTCTTTCTCTCTATATTATTGAGCGTATTCTTGTGAGTATTTTGATACTTTGAGTGTTGCTAAATGGTGCAAGTTCCTTCAGCACTATATCCAGTATTCCAGCAAGAAGTATTATCTTTTTGAGGTAAGGGATGTTATTTTCTTCGTACGTGATATTATTTCTTCAATGTCATTATGCCGAAATATTGGTTGGAACTTTTTATCAAATTTAAAACTTTTTATGTCGGGATTACTATTCATGAGTTACTATTCATGAGTTACTATTCCCGAAGCATGATGATTTTTCTTGTGGAATTTCTATCTTTTGGTGTCGAAGTTACTATTCACGTATACGGCACTATTCACGAATACGACACTATTCACCGATAAATAAAATTTTCTTCTTTTTATCCAAGGTGTCTATTATGGTTACTATCTTTGATTGTATCCATGTTTTGATCTTTATTTTGAATTCTGTTTCAAAATTTGTTATTATGAAGTATTTTTGAACTAAGATAAACTGTAATACGAATCCCTAATATTTGATCTTTTATCTCACTGGATTCATTTTCTTTAAGATATTTTTCATCATCCTCAGTCCTAAATGATGATATTACTGAATATTTTTGGCCTGTAGTGCAAAGATGAATGATTATCTAAAGAATATCTTTGGCCGGTAGTGCAAAGATGAACAGGTGTTGAGATGAACATGACCAACTGGTGATACAAATGAATATCTTTGGCCTGTAGTGCAAAGATGAATATTTGATTCAAGATGTATATTGATTGATATTACAGGGATAGAATATTGATGATGGACTTTTAAATCTTAGAAGATAGTAGAATTCTTTCTCTACTTCACTCTTCTAATGGATTATTGTTTCCGCTGCAGTTGTTGATCTAAAACTTGTTGTCTATTATATTTTATCAGATTATTCCCTGTTGAAGACTAACGATAATTTGTTGTATATTATCTTAGTCATAATATTTTCTTATTGGGCTAGTTGAGTTCACCCTTTTCCTTTTTGTTCCATTTTTCTTCTCAGGAGATGAGAACATAGTAGGAACTAGCCGGGGTTTAGACTGATGGTTCAGGATAGTTGTTTAGTAGTCCTCACTATTTTGTAAAATAGTGTATCAATAATTGTAACGAGGACTCCTTTTGAGTTTTTATACTCTCTATTAGACAATAGTTGTATTCAAACTCACAGTATATATGTTATCGTATTTTGCACGACAATTGTATTACTGAAGTTGTATTTATTTTTGTACCATGTATTTGGCGACTCAGAAAGGGTTGGGTTGAATGGACCTATTTTGGGGTCGTCACAGTTGGTATCAAAGCTTAGGGATATGGTCCCTGGCTGAGATGTGAGACAAGAACTAGGAGGGGAGAGACTGGGAATTCCTTCGCAAGTATGACCTGACTAAGTTTGTTTGGTATTTATTTGGTCGGTCAGAGTATAGGGATAATATGTGACATGTCAATTAACCCTTGTTTTGTTGCAGTGTTTGAAAATGACATCTAAAAATGTTGTGATAAGCAATGAAGCATATGAGACCGTTGAGTCACCAACGATCAATACCCAGGATAATGTGCATCAGGATGGCAATAATCCTCAGGTGAACAATGACACCGACCATATGGCGAACGACGATACGTTTAGGAGCTTTTTAGAATTCATGCAACACCAAACGAGAGAGACTCCTGTTCATAATGTAGGTGGAAACAATGGCAACCCACGGTTGGTCACCACTAAGCAGTTCAAGGAGCTGGGACCACCGGAGTTTTTGGGAAAGCCAGAACCACTTACGGCAGAGACGTGGATAAAGCAGATCACCAAGATATTTGATGTCTTGGGATGTTCCGAGGAGCAAAAGGTTCCTTTTGCCACTTTTATGTTGCGAGAAGAGGCATATTATTGGTGGAAATCGATAAAATGTACTCAACATGCCGCACTGAAGATGTCTTGGGAGAAGTTCCAAGAATTATTCAACGACAAGTACTTTTCCCGAAAGTATTTGTCACATGAAGGAGGTTGAGTTCATCAAGCTGGAACAAAACAATATGAACGTGTCGTAGTACGAAGCTAATTTTGCGGAGTTATCCCGATTTTCATCCCATTTGGTTGATAATGAGGAACGAATGACACAAATGTTTCTGCGAGGGTTAAAATCGGAAATACGTCAATACCTCATTTCTCACAAACTTTGTTTATATTCAGATGTTGTGAATAGGGCTCAGTTACTAGAGCGTGATAATGAGCCAGCCCAACCGAAGGATAATGAGCAACAACCCGATAATAATCGTACATGTGGCAACGGTCATCAGAACAATGATAACCATCGTGGAGAAAATTATCATGCCAGAAATTGTAACCACTTCGGTGGTAATCATAGCCAAGATAATAGAAGAAATGATTCAAGTTAAAATTTTAAGAAGAGAAGATTTAACGATGACGTGAAGACGTCGGTAACAGTACCAGTACCAACAACAAATTCTAGGGGAGGAGAACGACCGCCAGTTAGATGCTACAGATGCGGAGAGTAGGGACATATAAGTCCAAATTGTTCACAGCTTTCCAAGATATGTTTTAGTTGTCGAAAAGACGGTCACATAGCTTGATTTTGTCCTGTAGCGAAAACAAGTCCAGTTGGGACGGTGGCACCAAAGGTGGATACAGACAAGACAAAGTCGGTGGTTTCAGGAAGAGCGTTTTTCGTGATTTCTCAAAGAGCGAGTAACCCGAACGAAGTTATCACGGGTTAGTTAATTATAAATTCTTTCTTAGTCTATACCTTATTAGATACCGGATTTACCCACTCTTTTATTTCTCCTTCTTGTGCTCAACGTTTAAACTTGACTCCGGAGAAATTAGACTTTGACTTATCTGTGGAGACTCCGTTAGGAGGAACTGTTATCATATCCACGATTTATAAATCTTGTTTGATCCAAATGGGCGCAATCACATTACCTATTGATCTTATCTCTTTAAAGATACTTGCATTTGACGTAATTTAAGGGATTGATTGGTTAACTACTCATCATGCCAAAATTGATTATTTTCGTAAGGGTAATAGTTTTCATGCGAATTCAAGAAACCAAATCATTGAAGTCAAACACTTTTATATCAAGCTATAAAGCCATTCGTTTATTGAAAAACAGATGTCAAGTTTTCTTAGCCCATTTCATGGATTTAAACAAAAATACGTCAGATTTGAATGATATTTCTGTTGTTAGTGAATTTCCTGACGTATTTCTTGAAGAATTTTCTGGAATACCCTAGAACGTGAAGTTGAATTCTTTATTGACTTTGAACTCGGTATAAAACCCATTTCTAAAACCCTTAAATATTTCTTCAACCAAAACGAACGTATAATGCACCAAAGATGTTGGCTCGAGTTGTTGAAGATTACGATCGTACCATTCAATACCATCGTGCGAAAGCGAACGTGGTAGCTGACGCGTTGAGTAGAAGATCGTATGCGTTTACGAGTGCGTTGTTGTTAACACAAAAATCCATTTTATATGACTTACAAATGATGAAGATAGAGTGAAAGACTCTAGGGACCCACGTGAAGATAACGAATATACGAGTAGAATCGACTTTAATCGATAAAGTTAAAATCGCTCAAGCTACACACTGGAGCTGATGAATATAAAGAAGAAGGTGCAAGAATGCGTTATTCTAGAAGTAAGAGTCGATGAAGAGAAGAAAGCTCAAGCCTTCGATTTATTTGAAATCCTCGATCAAGTAAGAACTGTGGCCTATAGACTCGCCTTAACGCTAAGTATGCCACGTGTTCATAACATTTTTCACGTATCGATGTTACGTAAATATGTGGACGACCCAAACCACATTATTGCATTAGAACCAGACGAGATAGCCGAAGATTTAACGTACGAGGAGGTACCTGTCAAGATCTTAGATAGGAAAGAGCATGTCCTACGCACGAAGGTTATACCACAAGTTAAGGTTTTGTGGAAAAACCATGCTATTAAAGAAATAAACCGCGCATTGCTAGCATTTCCACCCGTATTCTGTACACGAGTCTCCCTCATTTGGTTTTGCATGAACTGCAAAAAGCTTCTAAACATCCTGTCGTTCATCGTCTGCTCAGTGGTGTTGTTTACAAGAGGAATATTGCCTTCCTATTGCACGTTCCCCTGGGTGGTGATTAAAGGTGTTTCCACGGTCTCATTAACTCCACCGTTAATATTCTCAGCTGCCATTCTTAAATACTGCCATAAAATAAGGGTAATTAAACAAATTAGCATATCACATATTAACCATATAGTTCGACTGACCAACAAATAAGCTTAGGTATGACATACTAGCGAAGGATTACTCGTCTCTCCCCTCCTAGTACTATTCCCCGATCTCCGCGAGAGACCATATCCCTAAACTCTGATACAAACTGTGACGGTCCCAAAATAGGTATACAACACCCATTCTGACTCGCCAAATGCATGGTACAGAAACAACTACAACTTTATTAATACAACATAAAAACTATGAGTTTAAATACAAATATTGTCATCTAGACAATATCAACACTCAAATAAGTCCTCATTATAATTATTAATACACTATTCTACAGAATAGTGAGGACTACTAGAACAACTTCTAGAACCATCATTCCACACCGCGACTAGTACTCGTTACATTCTCGCCTCCTGAGAAGAAAAATGAACAACAAGGAAAAATGTGAACTCAACTAGCCCAGTAAAGAACATTATGACTAAGATAATATAGAACAAATTATCGTTAGTCCTCAACAGGGAAAAATCTAATAGAATACAATAGACAACCAGTTTTAAATAAATCTTCGCAGTGGAAATAATAATTCATTAGAAGAGTTAAGTAGAGAATGCAACTACTATCTTCTATATATGAATTTAAAAGTTCATCGTCGATATTTATCCATGTAACATCAATCAATATATATCTGGAATCAAATATTCATCTTTGCACTACAGGCCAAAGATATTCATCAGTTGGTCATGTTAATCTAAACACCTGTTCATCTTTGCACTACGAGCCAAAGATATTAATCAGTCGGTCATGTTCATCTCAACACCTGTTCATCTTTGCACTACGAGCCAAAGATATTCATCAAGAAATCATTTATCTTTGCACTAAAGGCCAAAGATATTCAGTAATATCATCATTTAGGACTGTGGATGATGAAAAATATTTTAAAGAAAACGAATCCAGTGAAACAAAAGAACAAGTATTAAGGATTCGTACTTTAAATAATCCCAGTTCAAAAATACTTCATAAATAACCAGATTGGAGTAAAATTCAAGAATGAAGATCAAAACATAGATCCAATTCAAGATAAGAATCATAACAGACGATCTTGGACACGAAAAAGAAAATTTATTTTTTTTAATGAATAGTGTCGTATTCGTGAATAGTGTCGTATACGTGAATAGTAAATCTGACACTAAAAGATAGAAATTTCACAAAAAAAATACCATGCTTCGTGGATACTACTTGTGAATAGTAACTCGTGAATAGTAACTCATGAATAGTAACTCATGAAGTATTATCGTAGTTAGAAAACGACAAAATTATCTTTCTATAAAAATAATGACAGAGGTATTACCGTTAAAACTGTTGAACTACCCGGTAGTAAAAGTACAGTAATACACGTGGTTGTATAGTAGCACACTGTATTGATTATTGATACTTACGTGAGAAATCACTCAGTTTTACTCAATTATTGCTACAATAATTGTTGTATCATATATCTCATATTATTGATTCGATTATTGTTACAGTATCATCTGTATAATATGTTATATTATTAAATCAATAATTGAGATGACAAAGTTGTTCATATTATTATTTGCAATATTGACAATGTCTAAAAGTTCTGTCAATGAGAGGTTTGGTCACCTAATTGCGCGCCAATAAGGAGAAATTCTTATCGGAAAGCCCACTCTTTCCTAGGAAAGGCCTGGTTGTTAAATTTTATGAATTATAATATTAATGATGAATAAGTTCGTGTTGATTAAAGATGAATTTTATAGTTCCATTGTGTTGAAATTATTTGTGTTAGTAGAAATTGACATTTATTTCGATAATAATTTATGTTTGGAGGTTATATTGACTAATCGGGTATTCAGGGCACTTTTTCATGTCGAAGTACTATTTACGAGTTACTATTCACCCGTAAGATATATTTCTTTTCGGTCCATATCATTTTTGGGTACAATATTATTCTATGAGGAGATGCGCTAATTTTTCAGACCGTTGGTTGAAGATATAATAGTAAATCAATATGGACCGCTGGTGTAAAGTTATAATAGTAATTCAATATGGATCGCTGGTTTAAAGTTTTAATAGTAAATCAGTATGGACCGTTACTTTAAGTTTTAATAAGAAACCAATATGGACCGCCCGTTTAAAAGTAAATCAATCTGGACCGTTCATGAATTAGTTACGATTCAGTCCATTCTCCTATAAATAGAAGCTCATTCCTTTTATTATTACTTACGAATTCACTAAAACTCTAGATAGAGAAACTATAGAGAGAAAGAAGAAAAGTATTCTGCTACTTCACTACTTCAGTATTCAATTTTTCTAAGGTAGGAAATATTATTTGTTGTACTCATAAGGGGTATTCTTTCTTTCGTATTCATGAATAGAACTTTTGTTATTCCATTCTTATTATTCTGTTGGAATAACCTATTTATGCGAAGTACCACACACATGGTGAAATTCTTTTAATATTCCGCTCTTTATTAATTCTGTCGGAATATCATGTCTGTGCGTTTACGCCGGACCTGATTCCATTATTTATCATTCTGTCGGAATATCCTGTCTGTGCGTTTACGCCGGACCTGGTTCCATTATTTATTATTCCGTCGGAATATCCTGTCTGAGCGTTTACGCCGGTCCTGGTTCCATTATTTATTATTCTGTTAGGAATAACCTGTCTGTGTAGTCTATCGCACGCATGGTGAATCCTTCTGTTATTCCATTCCTTATTATTCTGTTGGAATAACCTGTCTATGTGGATTACCACATGCATGGTGAATGATCCTTCGTATTCATTTCTTATGAAATTATGAAAATGATCTGTCTACGTGGATTACAGCATGGCGGGCGAAAATCTATTTGCAGTTTCATATATTCTATTATACTTAGTTGGTTAAAGCTTTGGCTTCTATACTCCATGAAATTAGTGGAATGTCCTTGATATTTGCACTTCATCCAGTATCTTTTCATGGAAATATTTTTCTGAGCATTCTTGAATTTTACTTCACAAAGCAGTATCAAGTTGACAATTTGGACGTTATTGAGTTCAGGATAAATTAACTTATAAATCTTTAAAATTTATTCTTGAACCCGTTTTATTGAATTGTCATCATCGTCATGCTTATATTATGTTGAAAGTAAACTTTGGCTTACGTGCATAGATGGACTTGGTATGATTATGACCAGAGATTATTCGGTATAATCATGACCGTAATGTGACGAATGATGTGATAAAAGTCCTCATTGGCCTGTAGTTCATTGGTGGACAGTTGTTGGTATGATTATGACCAGGGATTATTCGGTATATTCATGACCATTTATTATTACATGAATATCCTTGGCCGTGAAGCATGGATGATTCGATTTTATTTATTAAGCTGAGTCTCAGCGATAAAGTTGATGAAACACTTTTTAAATCATAAAAGACAATAGATTTTATACTTTACTTGACTCTTCTAATGGATTGCTTATTCCGCTGCATTTTTTGATCTAAAACTTGTTGTCTATTATATTCTATCAGTTGTTATACTGTTGAAGGCTATTGATAATTTATTCTGCATTATCTTAGTCATAATATTTTTTACTGGGCTAGTTGAGCTCACCCTTTCTTTCACTGTTCTATTCAAGAAATGAGAACGTTGCTGGGACTAGTCGGGGAACAGAGTGATGGTCCTAGATGGTGCATTAGTAGTCCTCAATATTCTGTAAAATAGTGTGATAATAAATGTAATGAGGACTCCATTGAGTGTGAATATTGTCTAGATGACAATATTTGTATTAAAACTCACAGCCTATGTTTTGTCATATTTTACACGACTGTTGTATAATTAAGTTGTATTTGTATTAAGTACCTTGTATCTGACGACTCAAGATGGGTGATGTATACCTGTTTTGGGGGCGTCACAGTTGGTATCAAAGCTTAGGGATATGATCCCTGGCTGAGATGTGAGACAAGAATTAGGAGGGTAGAGACGAGGAATTTTTTCGTTAGTATGACCTACTTAAGTTTATTTGGTATTTATTTGGTCAATCAGAGTATAGAGATAATATGTGATAAGTTAATTAACCCTTGTTTTGTGGTAGTATTTGAGAATGTCAGTTGAAAATGTTAACAATGGAGTGAATGTGATCGTGGAGACACCTCTAATCATCAACCAGGATAATGTGATGTTAGGCGCAGAAGGGATTAGAGATATCCATGTGGTGAGTGAAGAATTAATATTTGCACCCGAGATAGTCATAGAGGTAGCAACTGAGAGTGAGGAAGAAGAGGAACCTGAAGAGAATTTATTAGAAGAACTTTATTGTGAAGCCCCCAAAATTAGGTATACATCACACATCTTGTGTCGCCAGATACATGGTACAGAATACAAATACAAACTAATTATACAACAGTCATGTAAAATACGACAAAACATAAACTGTGAGTTTGAATACAAATATTATCTACTAGTGAGTATAAAAACTCAAAAGAACTCCTCATTACAATTATTATCACACTATTTCACAGAATAGTGAGGACTACTAATGCAAACATCTAGGACCATCACTTTGTTTCCTGACTAATCCCTATTACGTTCCCATTTCCTGAAGAGAACAATGAAAGCAAAAGGGTGAGCTCAACTAGCCCAGTAAGAAATATTATGACTAAGATAATGCAGAATTGTGAGACCCCAGAATTTACGAATAAATATTTAATTTTCTCGAAATATTTTTTTTTAATATTATGGTGTTGATTTGATGTAATGTTATAGTTGTGGGTAATATTTATAAATTTTGCAAAGTAAGTAAGTGGTTATATAATATTCGATTGGTCAGGGAATATTCTTTTTATCGGAGAATATCCGTACGACGGTACAATCATTGGTAGACACCACAACGGAATTATTGTCTGATTGAGAAAACGACAAAATTTTTTTATAGAAATAACGGCGGAAGTTTTACCGTTAACTGTTGAAACACCCGGTGTTAAAAATACAGTAATACGCGTGGTTTCATAGTAGCACACCATATTGATTATTGATGCTTACGTGATAAGTCACTCAGCTTTGTTTTATTGGTATTATTAATGTAATAAAACAGAATACTTTTATAAAGTTATTCTATAAATAGAATATATTATATTTTATTATGCATAGTATTTGCATAGTGCTTGCATAGTATTTGCATAGTAAAATCTTTTATAAAGTTATTCATTTTATTAGATTATAAATAGAATATATAATATTTTATTTAAAAGATTTTACTTTAAATATGGACCGTCAGATTAAAGGAAATAAATCTGGACCGTTCATGAGTTAGTTACTATGCCGTCTATTTATCTATAAATAAAAGCTCATTCCTTCATTATTTCTTACGAATTCACTGAAACACTAGAGAGATAAACTATAGAGAGAAAGAAGAAAGTATTCTGCTACTTTACTACTTATATATCCAGTACTCTTCTTCTTAAGGTAGGGAATATTATTTATTGTACTCGTAAGGGGTGTTATTCTTTTGTATTCATGAAGAGAACTTATGTTATTCTATTTTTTATTATTCTGTTAGAATAACCTGTATACGCGGGCTACCCTATAGTTGGTGACATTCTTCTGTTATTTCATTCTTTATTATTCTGTTGGAATATCCTGTCTGTGCGTTTTACGCCGGACCTGGTTTCGTCTTTATTGGTATTATGTTGGAATAACCTGTCTATGTGAAGTACTGCATGCATGGTGATTTCTGTTATTATTCTGTTCTTTATTATTCTGTTAGAACATCCTGTCTGTGCTTTACGCATGACCTGGTTCCGTTAATTATTATTCTGTTGGAATAACCTGTCTATACGAAGTACCGCATGCATGGTGATTTCTTTTGTTATTCTATTCTTTATTATACTCAGTTGGTTAAAACTTTGGCTTCTATACTCCATGAAATTAGTGGAATATCCTTGATATTTGCGCTTCATCCAGTATCTTTTCATGGAAATATTCTTCTGAGCTTTCTTGAATTTTACTTCACAAAGCAGTATCAAGTTGATAATTTGGACGTTATTGAGTTCAGGATAAATTAACTTATAAATCTTTAAAATTTATTCTGTCATGCTTATATTATGTTGAAAGTTAACTTTGGCTTACGTGCATAGATGGACTTGATATGATTATGACCAGAGATTATTCGGTATAATCATGACCGTAATGTGACGAATGATGTGGTAAAAGTCCTTATTGGTTTGTAGTTCAGTTGTGGACAATTGTTGGTATGATTATGACCAGGGATTATTCGGTACAGTCATGACCATTTATGATTACATGAATATCCTTGGCCGTGAAGCATGGATGATTCGATTTTATTTATTAAGCTGAGTCTCAGCGATAAAGTTGATGAAAAACTTTTTAAATCATAGAAGACAGTAGATTTATACTTTACTTGACTCTTCTAATGGATTGCTTATTCCGCTGCAGTTTTTGATCTAAAACTTGTTGTCTATTATATTCTATCAGTTGTTATACTGTTGAAGGCTATTGATAATTTATTCTACATTATCTTAGTCATAATATTTTTTACTGGGCTAGTTGAGCTCACCATTTCTTTCATTGTTCTCTTCAGGAAATGAGAACGTAGCTGGGACTAGTCGGCTAACAGAGTGATGGTCCTAGATGGTGCATAAGTAGTCCTCACTATTCTGTGAAATAATGTGATAATAAATGTAATGAGGACTCCATTGAGTGTGGATATTGTCTAGATGACAATATTTGTATTAAAACTCACAACCTATGTTTTGTCGTATTTTACACGACTGTTGTATAATTAAGTTGTATTTGTATTCAGTACCTTGTATCTGGCGACTCAAGATGAGTGATGTATACGTGATTTGGGGGCGTCACATAACTCACCTTTGTTTTGTTGCTACAATACTCCTAGATCATGCATATTCACACCGTGAAAGCAAAATAAAGCAATCTGTCCATTGGCATCCAATGATGACAACGATGAACCCTTACCCCGAATCCCCGATTGAATCGATAAAAGTGAAGAGAGAACCTCAACATATTTTAAGGATTCAGAGAGACAAAAATTTGCATATTCTGTTTGGAGAAGGAGAAAAATAAGAGTATGATTCAATTTACACATCAAATAAGGATTAGAGGAAGAGGCGATTGACATTAAGAAGAGAGGAAGAGAGGAAGACACGAATGAATTTAAGTAAGAAACCGAAGAGGAAGCGTCGAATTGAAAGATCGATCGGGTGGAAGAAGAGGAAGAGAAGGAAGAAGAGGAAGAGAAAGAGGAAGAGGAAGAGGAAGAGGAAGAAGATGGGAAATTTGAGTAAGAGCCGAGAGAACAATTCCAATTAATTGTATATGGGATTTGGAATACAAAACGCTGAATACTCGTCCACTCAAAGATTGACAAAAGTAAATCAATCGATTAAAATTGAGTGCGTTAATTAATTAATTGAATCTGTTGGAAATCAAATTGGAAGCCAAATGAATTTCAAATTAAGTGAGTTGACTCACTCAATTATATAATTTAAAGAATCCATTATGATGCTTTTATATATAAGGTATTGATTTGTAATATTCTCAGTTTATGAATATTAGTGAGACTGTGAGACAGGTGACCTAAATGATTAAAAAATATAATATCGAGACGTATACATTATACATATAAATAACATCCCGTTCCAAAAATAACATCAGACCAACTTTAAACTTTTAAAATCAATTAAAACCATTATAAATATAATTTTCAAATAATTTATTTACATTTAAGGGCAACATAAAACTTTTAAAATCAATTAAAATTATTAAATTTAACTGTCAGTTCGTTTTTTTAAATAGCAATTTTCATATAAAGTTTATGATAAAAACTGGTAAATTTTTTTTAGGCAAAAAGCACCTTTTGGCCACTGTGGTTATAGTGATTTAACGAATTAGCCACTGTGCTTTTAAAATATTCAATTAGCCCACAAAACTTTTTAAAAATTAACAATCAACCCATTCCGTCCAAAAAATTGGACGGACGTTAACAGCTGGCTTTAAAAAAAATAATAAAATGATGTGGTAATTACGTGGCAACAGATTTTAAAAAAATTAATGCTGACGTGGCAAAAAATACATAATATTCATTTTAAAGTTTTAAAAATAACAAAAATATAATAAAATAAAACAGATTTTTTTAAAAAATATTATTTTTAATAAAAACAGATTTTTTTAAAAAACATAATTTTTTAAAAAAATATAATTTTTAAAAAAATATAATTTTTTTTAAAAAACGGAACTTTTGTAAAAAACAGATTTTTAAAAAAAAAAAATTAAAAAGCAGATTTTTTTTAAAAACAAATTTTTTTAAAAACAGATTTTACAAATTTTTTTAAAAAAACAATTTTTTTTAAAAACAGAATTTTTTAAAAAAACAATTTTTTTAAAAACAGATTTTTTAAAATTTTTTTTTTTTTAAAAAAACAAATTTTTAAATTTTTTTTTAAAAAAACAGATTTAAATTTTTAAAGTACAGATTTTTTAAAAAGCGTACTTTTTTAAAAAACACAATTTTTTTAAAAAACAGATTTTTTTTAAAAACTTATTTTTTTTTTAAAAAAAATACTTTTTTAAAAAACAGATTTTTTAAAAAAACATAATTTTTAAAAAATCATAATTTTTTAAAAAAACAATTTTTTTTAAAACAGATTTTTTTAAAAAAACAATTTTTTTTAAAAACAGATTTTACAAATTTTTAAAAAACAGATTTTAAAAAATCTGTTTTTTAAATTATTTTTTTAAAAAAATCTGTTTTTTAAAAAAAATTGTGTTTTTAAAAAAAAATCAGTTTTTTTAAAAAACATATTTTTTTAAAAAAAATACTTTTTAAAAAACAGATTTTTTTAAAATCTGTTTTTAAAAAAAATCTGTTTTTTAAAAATTTGTAAAATCTGTTTTTAAAAAAATTTGTTTTTTTAAAAAAACTGTTTTTAAAAAAATTTGTCAAATCTGTTTTTAAAAAAAATTGTTTTTTTAAAAAAATCTGTTTTTAATTTTTTTTTTTAAATCTGTTTTTTACAAAAGTTCCGTTTTTTTTAAAAAGTATGTTTTTTTAAAAAATTATGTTCTTTAAAAAAATCTGTTTTTATTAAAAATAATATTCTTTAAAAAAATCTATTTTATTTTATTATATTTTTGTTATTTTTAAAACTTTAAAATGAATATTATGTATTTTTTTGCCACGTCAGCATTAATTTTTTTAAAATCTGTTGCCACGTAATTACCACATTATTTTATTTTATTTTATTTTTTAAAGCCAGCTGTTAACGTCCGTCCAATTTTTTGGACGGAATGGGTTGATTGTTAATTTTTAAAAGGTTCAGTGGTCTAATTGAATATTTTAAAAGTACAGTGGCTAATTCGTTAAATCATTATAACCACAATGGCCAAAAGGTGTTTTTTGCCTTTTTTTTAATAAAAGATACTACCATCCGGATCTCCATAGAAGGCATAAGTACTGAAAAAATAATTTGAAAAAAATGACTTAGTTACATAATATTTAATGCATGAATTTTTACCTTAAAAAAAACCTATTATAATATAATTAAATTACCAGCTAACCATTAAATAAAAAATTATCAATTATGCTCCATAAAAAGAAGTTAGTTTTTTAATAATTAAATTACCAGCTAACCATCCATTTTAAATAAAGAGTAACATTTGTCTATTTTTAGTAATTATAATATAAATGTTGTCACCAATTCATTATCATCCAACCATTTTTAAACTAAACGGTATTATTATGGGGTAAGAATATAACATCATTATATTAAAAAAAGTTTATAAATATTTAATTGAAAAACAATTAAAATATACTCTTTTCATTCAAATAAACAAAGGCAAATTTGACATTTTAAACTAATCTTAAAGCATTTTCAAATTCGTAATTGATTTATCATTTTAATAACTCTTAGATAACACGCAATATATATAAATTTCATTGACTAGGATTAAAAGTATCTCAATTTTACTTCAAAATTTAAATTTATATAATATCTTGTGATAAAAAAAGTATGTTTTTATAAATTTTCAAATATTTTTATTTGCTAAATATTTAAAATAAATAAATTATATCTATAACAAACAAAAACATTAAATATTATATACCTATACCTGCACACCTACGTACAGATAATTTCATGCGTCTTTTTTCCTGTTAAAAGTTGTGTACATACACACACATACTATGTCTCGTCTCTCTCATATATCAGGTTGCTCATTGCTGGACACTTGACCTCTGTACTTAATTTTTGTGGGTTATGTCCCTTTGTTCGATGCATTAATGATGTCTCTTAGGATATGGAAAAGTTGTCCCTTTGTTCGATGCAATGATGACTTTGTTCAGGTTGCTGGACATTGAAAAGTTGTATCACTTGCAGATCTTTTCAGATTAGTCCCTCATCCATAATTCATTCATCTACTAATCTACATAGTTGTTCAGACGCAACTGTAGAGTCTGAGACAAAGATAGAGAGCTACTTTAATTGATTCTACACATTTGATTCTTTTATTCTTTTATTTATATAAAATATTTTTATAAAAATAGCAAATAAAGAATTATAAAAATATTTGTTATTTTATAATAGGATATAAAATAGGATATATTATAATTCTTTATATAAAATAGCATATATTTGCAAGGATGTGAATTGCAAGCCGGAAAAACTTGTCCCGGTTGGTTTTTTTTTAACAGCCGTAAGAGCTTGTAGCGGCCGGGAGTATTTTATATTTTTTTTAAGTTTACGCAATGTGCTGAGTCATGACTATTAATGGAGAAATGCTTAAAAATAAAAATAAAAAAGGCACAGCCGATACAAGCTGTGCCGATCGGGCATTATTTAATATTAAAAATTCGTTTTATTTCAACAAACTAACAACATGTTGACTATGTGGGGTCCTCATATTAAAATAAAAGCAATACAATTTGTGCCGGCTTGATATATTTATGTTTCATCCCAGCCTTCCAATAAATTTATCAACGGTCCAAAAAGGGATTGTCGCACAGTTCTCACGGCAACCGATTGCTATGGAAGGACTCCCTATATATATATATAGAAAGAATCAGGTGAGGACTCCCGCATTTTCTTAAAATGCGAAGTTTTTTTTTAAAAAACAACTAAAAAAATATTTAATATTTTATGAAACTGAAATTTTTTCATAATATAGTATTTTGGGTGTGAATTTTGATACATATAACAAAATAGGTCTGTACGGTCTGTACTGACCTATATTGGTATATGTATCCAAATCATATCCAAAATACATGTATTATGAAAAAATTTCAGTTTCATAAAATATTACTTTTTTTAGTTGTTTTTTTAAAAAAAGCCAAAAAAAGTCAAAAAAAGGTCTGCTTTTTAGTAGCGTGAAAGAGTTCTCACATGATCAGGACCCTATATATATATATATATATATATATATATATATATATATAAATTGAGATATCTTCTATCGATAGTTTTGAAAAATAGTTAAGTGGGGGTCCAAATAATAAGTCAAATTTATAACAAATATCTCATAAAAATTCCCTCAATATTTTAACAACATTTATTCATCAATAATAAACTTGCAATATTAACAACCAAATCATTCCTGGGAAAGAGATGACTTTCCGATAAGAATTTTTTCTTATTGGCGCGTAATTAGGTGAACAAATTATTTGTTCGACAACATTTTCTAGACATTGTTAATAATACAAATAATAATAGGAATAACTTATCATCTTAATTATTGATTTAATAATATAAAATATTGTGCAGATGATAACGTGGCAATAATAGAATCAATAATGTGAGATACTATGCATCAATTACTATAGCAATAATCGAGTATAACTGAGTAACTTCTTATGTAAGCATCAATAATTAATAGTGTGTGTTACTATACAACCATACTAGAGCCATTTTGATATGCATATGGTGTCGCTACTAGCCCAATGAAGTCTGTTTTTAGCCAGTGAAATGCATGGATGTGTAATGTGTTGCAGCTGCCAACTGCCAAGCCCTACATAATCATAATGGTTGGTTGATATTTACTTATTTCAGTTGTGATTAAACAAGCGGTACTATTTATCCCGCCAACAAGTAGCTTGGTTGAGTAGGAACCAAATTCTAGAATGATCTGCGTCAGTTACTCTGTAATGTTCATTTTATTTTAATGCCATATCTATTATATATATGTACTACTATACTATGCTAAAAATAGTTAACCCATTCTTCTGGACAAGGGTGTAAACAGTGGCGAAGTCAGGATTGGTTCGTAGTGGGGTCAATAATTAGAGTATTAGATAATAAATTAAAATTAATATGGTGTATTAGATTGAATTAGAGGGAAGATGTAATAGATGTAATTTCAGTCTCGCTATATATTGCAAACTTTTTTTCTTCTTCCAATTATGATTACGATGTATATCAATACATGTAATTAGATAAGATTATAAAATAGTCCACTGTATCAAATACATTGTAGAAGTATTACTAATTAAATTTATCCACGTAACTTGCAAAATATTGATGTAATGAATGTCAGCTCCCACGTACATACAGAAACAAGTAATTTTATTGCAAGTTACGTGGATAAATTTAATTAGTAATTATTGACCCCACTGCGAACCAATTCTGACTTCACCACTGTTTACACCCTTGTCCAGAAGAATGGGTTAACTATTTTTAGCTTAGTATAGTAGTACATATATATAATAGATATGGCAATAAAATAAAATGAACATTACAGAGTAACTGAGGCAGATCATTCTAGAATTTGGTTCCTACTCAACCAAGCTACTTGTTGGCGGGATAAATAGTACCGCTTGTTTAATTACAACTGAAATAAGTTATGATTATGTAGGGCTTGGCAGTTGGCAGCTGCAACACATTACACATCCATGCATTTCACTGGCTAAAAACAGACTTCATTGGGCTAGTAGCGACACCATATGCATATCAAAATGGCTCTAGATCAAAACCTAATAAAATGGCTCTACTAAATTTATATACCAATTTTCTTTACTTTCTCTCTCTAAAATTTTACCTTCACTCTAAATCTATACACATGGGCTACTATGATTAAAAACCCAACACTGAAAATGTTCTGTTTTTAATTAAAAACAATATCTCAGAGAAAAAAAATTCTGAAAAATGTTTGCTTTTGAAACAAACAGAGGCTTTGATCCTGAATTCAGTACTCATGCATCAACGGAGGTATGAAAAACATCGCCATTGGACAGCATAAGAAGTGTTTTGTAATCGAGAATATTTTTTGCTTTATGCGTGCTCTATATACAAGAAAAATTACAGAGAAATAAAGGAAGAAAATCGAGTGACTAAACAATACAACGGGAGAATATGGTCAACCATTCAGGCACCTTCCTACGACCTGCCCCTTTTCCAGACATGCTAAGCCAATGACCAGAGAAAGATAGGTCCAAGAAGATGAAATATCAACCATCATCTCAAAATTGATAATCTATATCTGATATATTTTGGGCAACTGATTTTTTAACAAGTTTTTCTTGCTCATCATATAGATCAAGGTTTTCACAGGGGGCGGGGAAAATGGATCCTATTACACGACCTTGAACATAAGCACACTGGAATATATGCTTCTTCTTGTATGTAATTCCCACGGACATATCCCGGAAAGTGACATTTCTCACCGGAATGTCTACACTCCCATGTATTCGAACAGGCACGCGGACACCCTCGCCATGGATTGAGGTGTAGCTTATATTCTGAAGCACTGGGACTGCCTTGGGGTCAAAACCCCCATCAGGGTGTTCATTGTAATCTGTCTTGATGACAATTCCAACCCGAACATTTTCAAATGTCAAATTCCGATATGTAATGTGTCGAACATATCCCCCTCTACCAGCAGCTGTCTTGATCCGAACAGCACGCCTTGAATTCCACACAAGAAGATTCTCCACCGTGACATTTGACACTCCACCAGACATCTCACTGCCTATTGATATGCCAGCACTGTTATAGTTCAGCCAACGTAGATCTGGGTTACAATTGGAAGATATGACACACTAAAGTTGTTGAAATATTTTGATATGGCATTGAAAGACTAGTGAGAGAAATCCAATTTAACAATGTAGATGTATCACCGTAATCATCTATTAGTTGTTGGGAATTTGGAGATAGGGGCAAGTTCCCACAACATGGGAAAATCAGTTTTCATTTTTTGGGGTCAAATGAAGCAATGAGATTTAGGGGTGAAATGGTCTGAATAACTACGGGGCATTTGAAATTGAATGAGCTATCCTATCAAGTGATTGGGTCTTCCCTGGTGTTTGATTACATCTTAATGTATCTTAACAAGCCACCTCTTAATGCATCTTAACAGCTCACATCTTTTTATTAAGAGGTCCTCTAAATAGTTAAAGATACAAATATGAGTCTTAACTATTCAGAGAACTTTTTAATACAAAGATATGGGATATGTTAAACTGCATTAAGATGTAGGTTGTTAAAATGGATTAAGATGCAATCAAACACCACAAGTTAGCTTAACGAGTTTTGTCGAAATGGACCTCTTTGGACCCGTTAAGATGTTTGTCAAACAAAGCTTAATGAGCTAAACATCTTATCCGATCAGATTTGGGCCTATTAAATGCCCATTATGTATTATCAAACAACATCTTAATGTCCCTAACCCCAAGGGATAGGAGAAACAGCAGAGGCCTTGATGAGTAACTTTGACGCCAAACTGAATAATTCTCAACCCCCCCCCCCAACACGAAAAAGAAGATTTATTGACTATTATAAAATTACCTCCAATAATATTTGAGTTGAATATAGCACGACGACTTATAAAGTCCAGTATTGGAACTCTAAGTACGAGGAAAATCAAAAGACCCACAACCAGAAATTTCCAGAGCGCAACCTATACATGCACTGAGGACAAGTACGCAAAAGGTTGTAATTAGTGCACAAGGCTACCACATATATAAGGGACTGATGAGGGTCAGATGTACACAGTCTACCTCTATTAACAGTCTTACAGAGAGGCTGTTTCCAATACTTGAACACTTGACCAAACATTCAACAGTGAGCACTTGACTGTTGCACCATGCTCACAACTAAGTTGTAAAATTGTTCCATGGGACATTTGCACACATGCTAAAGAAACATGCCATGAATTTCGTTGCTTTCTAGCTGTGGAAAACAATTTATTTATTAAGCTGAAAATGTAGTAGATGAAAAATTCACCTGACCATAGAGCGAACTACAAGATTTCGGATGAGTATGTTTTTCGAGGGACGTCCATATGAGATCCCGTACTGATCCCAACCACTCTTTATTGCAATGGCATCATCTCCTACACTTATGTAAGAATCCTCAATTACCATATCTTCACATGAGTCTGGTAAGAACATAATAAGTAATCAAAAAGCTAGTATACGCTAAACAACAAAATGGGAAACATAAGCATATAATACAGAAAAGCTACGACTTAAAACTTATAGAACAACTTATCTTACTTATTAAAAAATTATATAACGATGTTAAGAATAGCTTGCATGCATTGACATATATCGCTTATTATCATATATTGAAGTGAGTTGAAATATCCTAAAACTTTGAGGAAGTTGAGCTTCAACATTTATAATTTTGATTTATTGATACAATTGATAAACTAGTGATCATGTTAACAGAATGAGTTACTAATCCTAGAAATTATAGCTAATTAGTACATCAAAACATAAAAGTAGACCACCAGTAAACACTTACCAGGATCAATGCCATCAGTATTTGGGGCTCCAATGACTGGAGCCAGGATTGTCAAATTTCTAATTGTTACATTCTTGCAATCATATGGATGGAGAGTCCAAAAGGGAGAATCACGCAAAGTTATGTTAGAAATCAAAATGTCGCTTGACCACATAATCTGCACAAGTGGGCCTCTTGTGTGGTTTAGATGCTTCTGTCGATACTTCTTCCACCATGATTGACCCTGCCCATCAATGGTACCATTATACCCTGTTATCAGGAGATTCAGGAATAAGATATACAAATCAGATCAAGAACTCAGTTACATCATCCATGATCATCTGATTTCACCAACAAGCTTGGTCATATCAAAAAGCCTGTATCTAAGACTAATTCTTGTATTTGCATACAATATTTCATTCAAGCAATGGTTATGAACATAGGTGGAGGTCCACTGACACAAAAAGAAATTGCCAAACCAAGAATAGATTGACTACATGGCAGAAAGATCGAAGGCATACAACAAGAACTTGAGTTAGAGACTGATCCCTTGTTACTCTTTTTTGGGTTTACCCAGCTATGTAGAATGCAGCTCAATAACATATTATGACTATTTTATAGCAATGGAGATATAATCGGATAGTAGTAACTTCACTTTTGTATATAAATTATAAATCCTGGTAACTTATTTCAACTTGGAAGCATAAATAAGTACTGAAGTGCTTTGAGATGACCAAGATACTAACCTGTAATTACAATATCTTTGAGATTTTGACCATGAATCAAACTCCCATATCGAGCTCCTGGATGCTCTCGCCCATATCCATACGAAGGCAGTGGAGGCAATAGAGGCCACAACTTTTCATCCTATTAAGCATATACATAAGAAAATATATACATAAGTAATAAATTATATTAAAAAAATGATATGCATTCTGAGCTCTAAGAGACATAATCCATCCAAGAGTCTAGCCATATCATACCGACCAAAAACATGAAAAGCATATCATCTAAACCACATTAATACATGGTAAAAAAAATTTATCTCCAAATATTAGTTCAGGTTAGTGAACCGTGTGATGAAGCTTTACCGTGTCGTATTTGATATTTGGCATTCTATATAGGACCATCTAGTACCATAAGTAAGTGATACAAACAAAGGCATAAAGGTTTAGAGTATCATTTAGTACCATAAGCAAAGGAATACAAATACAATTTTCTAGCCTGATGTAAAGACTGAACTCCGACCTCAAAAGCTTCCTGAAATAAATGGGATAGATGGTCAATTGTGTATAGATGGATGACTTAAGCAACTTGGTTTAACTCTACGTGGTAATAAACAAGCACATACTATAAGCATTACCTTAGGACGGCATAGCCTTAAACTTAAGGGCGATGTTCAAACAAGGAAAGGCTTACTATGGAAGCCTAGGCACCGAGACAAGGAAGGGCGTAGTAAGCAACGAATGACAAAATGCTTTGGGGAGTTGAAAATAAGCAAGATCCGGATATTCTCAAATAGGTTAACCTTTCAAACTACTGTTGAATCCATGGCAAGAAAGAAACAAATTGGCGAACTGAAACATCTTAGAAGCTAGAGGAAAGAAAGCAAAAGCTATTCGCGTAATAGCAGTGAGCAAAATGGGAACAACCTAAACTGTGAAAACGAGGTTTTGGGAGAGCAATACATGCATCATTCTGCTAGACAAAGCAGGCTATGTTTTTAAATAGTAGTTTTAACTTCCATAGATAGACTAGATTCGCTTTCCTATCTGCCTAGGTGGCCATCCCAGCTCCTCAAAGGAAAGTTGAAAAGCAAAACCTATCCCAAGTTTTTTTGGCTAAATTTGTTTGTGCATTAAAAAAAACCATATATACAATGGCTAAGGGGCATACCCCAAAAAACTATAGAGGGATCATCACGAGACAAAACAGGGCCAAAAAAGCAAATTACAACCAGTTATGAAAAGTATAACATTTTTGAGCGGCTTTGTGAAACTTCCTAGAAGATGAGAGTCTAGCTTTTATCAAGCTAACAATTTCCTTTGCTAAGGTGGATGCCGGTAACAAAGTTCCTTCATAAAGCTTGGAATTTCGAGAGCCCCAAATCTTATAAAAAGTAGTTGCCAAAATCAGCTTCAAAATTTCCTTATGCATGAACCTGCCTCTATACTGCTTTATATAATCAACCAAGTTGGTCCAGCCAAGAGGAGCATTTGACCAACCCCCAACAACCAAAACTGAGGAGATAACTTCACTAGAAACATATGATTAAAAGTATCATCAGTAGAGGAGCACAAGGGGCAACGCAACAGTGAAAAATTTGAGAAATGCACAAAGGTACCATTTGTAGGGAGCCTCTTGTGCATAGAAAGCCAGAGGGTGAAAGAGAACCGGGGAACATAGTGTTTGTGCCACAAAATATTAGCCCAAGAAACCTGATCTGCAGATTGGCAAATAGAGTTCCAGATATGATTTGTCTTTAAAGAATTTATATCCATAGCTTCCCACATAATCAGAAGGAACAGGGACATTATGCAATAAGCTACGAATATTGGTAACATCATGATGATTATGATAATTACTACGATTACTAATAGGCAAATGTTGGAAATAATGTTGGAAACTCGAGCAGAAACAGGCAGCCCAGAATTCGAAAGCAGGTAAGAAGAGGGATATACACTCTGATTGTTTAACCAATGGTCATACCACAGACTGATATTCTCCACTTTGCCCACATGATAAGAAATGAATTGCAAAGCCAGAAGCCTAAGCTTTAGAATTTTTCGCCAAGTCCAAGAGCAGTCCGAAGGGGAAGACAGGTGCCAGAAGTTTTTACGCACTGATTTCTGTATCCAACAAGCCCAGAGGGATGATGGAGAGACTGATTACCTTTAGCAGGTGATGAAGCATGAGAGCCTTATTCCAGTCCTTCAGATCTTTTAAATTTAAGCCCCCTCCAAGAAAGGCACAGAAATAATTCTCCAAGACACTTTTGCCCTATACTTTTGAGGAGGGACCCTTCCAAGTTCCCAGCAACATGAGGCTGAATCTGGACTAAAAGTAGGCATGACAATCTAATTAGTTAACTGTTGGGTCAATCCATATTAATTGAAACCAATTAGATTGGTTAACTGTTTTTATTTATTTAAGTTGAGTAATGTTTAGAACCATATCTTTAAAAAGAAATAAAGGTCCAAACCTGGTTAAACTATTTTCGACCTAGATTTTTCATTCCAAATCCAAATTGACCATCCATGATACTTCGAACTTCCAAATTAAATACATATCTAATTAAATAGCCTTAGGTTGTGTTTGATAAGCCTGAGAATTAAGATCTGAATGATTATGATGTCTTAATAAATTAGATCATCTGAATGGTTTATGAGGTGTGAATCTAAAAAAATGTTTGATAACTAAAAAGTAAGTTGTCTTTTAATGACACTATTTTACCATTTTAAAGGGTAAAATTTTATTTAATAATTTTAAATATTCAATTTAATAAAAATGAGTGCATAATATTGTTGAATACTATTTATATATAAAAATTATCAAAAAAATTTAATTAAGAGGTACCTCTTAATTATTAAGATTTCATTTTTTGTCTTACCGATTAAGAGGCATTCAGAGGTAACAAAAACAAACAACATCATGCCTCTTAGCGAATAAGAGGCAGTCCATTAAGAGGCAATCAGATGTAAACAAACAGCACCTTAATCCCCTTACACCTTTTTTCACTCTCTCTCTCTAATCGCGTTTTGGGGATTGTTAGCTTTGGCTTATGGCTTTCTGTTTGTTTCTTAGATGAGTTGTGACACCCCTCTCTCTCTATATATATATATATAGTCATGTTTTACTTTTGCGCCATCTTATCTTCTTTCTCTCTCTCTCACTCTATATATATATATATAAATATATATATATAGAGTCCGGATCCAGTCCGGACTCCCGGATTTTGTTAAAATCCGGACTTTTTTTTTTTTTGCTTTTTTTTTTTTGAAACAACTAAAAAAAAAAAAAAAATTTATGGAATTGAAATTTTTACATTATACAGTGTTTTGGGTGCCTATAACGAAACATGTCTGTACAGTCTGGGCAGACTGTACATACATTGGTTGGGGTAGGTATTAAAAACACACCCAAAACACTGTATTATTGAAAAATTTCAGTTCCATAATTTTTTTTTTTTTTTTTTAGTTGTTCTACCAAAAAAAAAAAAAAAAAAAAGAAAAAAAATCAGGTCCGGATTTTCTCCCGTCCGGGAGTCCGGACCTGATCCTCTTTCTATATATATATATATATATATATATATAGTTATCTTTTATATAAATATTTCTCTAGATAATATACCTTTAGAGAAATTAACAATACAACATTGAATATTTATATTTTGTACTGTTAATATAGTATACATGTCACATATCTTTAAAAAGTTTAGAGAGAGCATGAAAAAATTGAGAGGTGTATAAAAAATTAAGAGGGAGAGAAATTATTTAAAAATTTGAGAGAGATAGTATAAAAATTTTAGAGAGAAAAAAAAGTAAATAAAAAAAATTGAGTGTAGAATAATTTTTATAGAAAGCAAGTGTACAAAAATTTTAGAGGAAAAATCTAAAAATTTGAATGTATAAACATTTTTAGAGAGAGGAAGAATGTATAAAACATTAGAGATAGAAAGTGAAGGATTATAGAAATTAAATATCATAAATAATTTATTTAATTGGACCATAATAATGATAATGGTAAGCTTGAAATTTGAAATATGTGTTGACTTATATTTGGCCCATAATTATATGGTTGGAACCTACACAACCCATATTAAAAATAAGTAATGTAGTTTTAGTTCATAAATGGAACTATAATCAAATTTTGTAAACTAAAACCAACTTATAACCATATTTTGTCAAGCCTAACTAAAAGGTTTATCAAGCATAGAATGTTAGGTTCCTATCCATTTTTCTCATATCTTGGTCACCATAAGGCTAATTATTCAATTTGTAATTTGTTGTTAACAAACTTTGATGGTTGGATCTCATTAAAGTTGTGATGGTTTAAGATGTTCCAAGAATTTAAAAACAATTTTTTTATTGTATTTTCTTTTTTTAGCTCCCAAAGTTGATAGATTGTTTTTTTCAAATGGCCCAAATTCGTGTTGATAGGTCCATTCCAAATGGTAAATACTAAATAGAAGCAAACTTTTTAATGCCTTATAGGGAAAGGCAGCCAGCGGAGGCAACGCGCAAAGGAGACGATACCTACTTACTGGAAAATTGATGATATAGATGAAGGGTGACTTTTGATATAAATGCAAATGGTTCAAAAGATTAACCTTAAAGGAATACTGACGCTCCTTGAGGCATGGCCTCCGTTGAAGGTTTATGAAATTGCTACCAAGTGTTCAACACAATAATTTTGCTAACAAAAACACTCATATATCTAGTTATAAACTAGAACAAAACAAATCCTAATTACATAAACCTTCACCAATAAAAAAGATCATGATACGCAGTCAACAGACGTCATAATCTGTATGAAAGTTTAATACTCCCGAAATCTATCATTTGCATTTAAAGGAACAAACTTTATTAGTTATAACAATAGTAACAGGTCTAGATGACCAGACAAATCCACAAATCATATGCTCCAAAGTTGCTATATTTATAAGTTGTAAATTGGGTGTTAGTATTGCAGTGTAATAGCATAATACCGGTCTCTTTCACATCTTAGAAATAATAGCGGATCATCAAAACCAGGGGCGGGCCTCTTTGGTGGCAACATAGGCATCTGCCTTATGCTCAATTTTTTTTATATAGGTATAGAAGTAGGGGCAAATATGCAAGTTAATAAACTTAAAGGGTGCAGATTGATAGAAAAGTTAAACTTGGAGGGATCAAAACAAAATTCATAAATCAATTTTAAGTCTAAATTACAAAGGAGCGGGCAGATTGTTCTTCGCATTTTCACTTTTTATTCTGCAGCTTCTTTTATTTTTCATACTCCTGACTAATCTAGTCCTATTGCTTCTAATTTCTTCTCCTTCGCGGCTCCGCCTCCACCCACTCCTCAGTCCACTACGCGCCACACCTCTTGTGCATATTAGAGTAATCAAACTTAAAAGGTAAATAAATTAGGGCTTTTTTTTGGTTTTGATAATTTAAAATTAGTAGTTTATTTGAATTTGTTGTTGGTCTAGGACTTGGTATTAAACCCAATTCAATTTATTTGATGTATTTATTATATTTTGGACTTCTTAGGTTACTAATTAGGGCTTTTTTGTTTATTATGTCATTGTTGGTAGTTATTTGATTGTTTTATTGAGTTTTGATGTTGATTAGCAACTCATGGAGTCTAATTGTGTGTTACGAAAATCTTAATATTCACAAAAAAACAGTCATAAAAAATAAAACTCTTCTCCTGGGAGTCTGATATTAAAAGGAATGGTAAGCCTTTGAAGTTTATTACATATTTTTTACCAATCCCAGTTGAATATGAGGTAATTTAGCAATTAGCATACATACAATTTGAGGATAGATAGATTCCTCTTAGGCCAAATTGGCAACAATGTCTAAAGACTCTTAGAATTCATTTGCTAGATTCCTCTTGGGCCAAATTGGTAAAAGTTACTCCTAGACTTCATTTGTTAGTGACCCTTTTCAGCAGTGAATATTATTAAAACCACTCTCCGAAACCAAATGGGCTATAAATGGTTGAGTGATTGTTTGGTTCCTTACATTGAAAAGGATGTATTTGAAACCATTGATAATGAAGCTATTTTATAATATTTTCAAGCTATGGGGTCTAAATAGCATTATAATTTGTAAACATTATTATGAATAGTGAGTACAATGATTAGTTCAAATTTTCTTTATTTAAGTTCATCAAAAAAATTAGTTAAAATCCGCCCGGGTAAATTTCTGGATCAGCGCCTGATCAAAACAGTATAATACTTGAGTAATTGCCAAAAAAAAGAAATTATTTTAGCAATTGCCTAAGCAAGATTTATCCTTTGAAGAACTATGCTAAGTAAAAACAAAGAAAAAGAAACTCACATCAATGCCAAGTATAACAGCATCTTCAGCAAGGAAGAGAGTCATGTGACTAGTAAGATTAAACGGCGCCGTCAGCCAGTTCCCAGCTGGCACGTTGAGCTGAGCGCCACCCTTTTTCGCGTGCTTGGAAATAGCAAGCACAGCCCTTTTAAAGGCCTCGGTGTTGAGAGTGACGCCGTCGCCGACCCCTCCAAAGTCGGTCAGATTGAACGCTACTTGACGCAGCATCGGCATTGGCTTAACCGGAACCACTGGCCGGAAAATGGCGAAGCCATCGACGATGTTACGCTGCCAAATAAATACAGAGGAGATAGCGAGGGTCCAGAGGACTATGAATAGAGTTCTGTGAGTGGAAAAAAACGTCGGAATCCAGCGCCGGTGGTGAATATAGAACCGCCACGAGGACGGCGGCGTAACAGATTCCACCATCATCAATAAATATAAAAAAACAAAATCAAAAGAGGGATGGAGAAATTGGATTTGGGAGTGAAGGGAAAAAGTTGGAATTCATATGAATGAATATGGGTTAAATAAATGAAAATAATAAATCTAAAATTAGGGTTTGGTGAAGAAAGTGGAGAGGTTTAAATGGCAACGTCAAACTGTGGGAATCAGTTGAACAGATTCAAGAAGGTGGAGTAGGAGGACACGAGGAGTACATTGGAAGGGATGAAGGCTCGGCTCGGCTCAGATGAGTGAGAATAACTAGGCGTCTAGGCCTACAGTTCATTTCCCGGAGAGATTCGTGCTACTGTGGTCAAAGTATTTTTATTTTTAAAAAATTTATACGTATTTTAAAACATAAAATATTTTTATTTTTAAAATAAAACATACATATTATAAATATTATAATATTAATTTTTATTAATATTATACATATTATAAATATTTAGATAAAAAGAAAAAAATAAACATAAAAATATTTTATTTTTAAAAAATTTATACGTATTTTAAAACATAAAAATATTTTTATTTTTATTTTTAAAATAAAACATACATATTATAAATATTATAATATTAATTTTTATTAATATTATACATATTATAAAAAATTTCTACCTCATTTTTAGCATTTGCATACCATATCCATATGTGTCTGATTATTTGATTCCACGTCATTTCCTTGAATTTCTTTTTTTTAAATGTCATGTAAGAAATAAATATACAGACATCCACTAAATTTGACGAAATGACCCAATTAAGCATTTTTTAAAATCACACGGGGTCAATTGCATTTTTTTAAAATACAGTGGCTCAATGCTTACAACTCGACGAACACAATGGGGTAAATATGTTTTTTTTTCCTTCTAATTTTCAAGTATTAGAAATTTGGCTGACTGACTTGCCACGGTAAAAAATAATTTGCTTTTTTTTTCAAAAGCGTCGTAGGAAAATTGGTTTAATTTTTTAACGTCCGTGAGTAAAATTGGACAAAATAATTTGATTAACTAATTTTTAAAAATAATAATAGACCAATTGAATTTTTTTAAACTATAGTTACTAATTACTTAAAATACGATAACCACATTGGACTTAAATATACTTTTTCCCAAATAAATTTATTACGACGTTCACTTAAGCGTATTCTAAAAATCATATTGTTTTCTTTTATATTCGGGGATTGTATTACACCTTGGTCTCTCTTGGATAGAGTTTTAATTACTTCTTTTTGTCCTTCTTAAAAGTGTTTTAACAATTTTTTATTGTACAAAACAAAAACATTGCAAAAAAATTAAAAATAAATAACTGGCGCAAGTCTTTGTCAAGAAATTAATCTTTTACCCATCCATTGTCAAATTCTAATATTCAATGAAATATTAATATTAGTAAGACTAATTTACTGAACAAGGAAACAAATTAGAAAGAGAAGAAATGGAGGCGAGTGAAGAACAGCAGAGGCCAATAACAGCTTCCCAGATTATTGCCAAGCTAAATCTTCAGCCCCACCCAGAAGGCGGGTTTTACGCTGAGACCTTCAGAGATAAATCGGTTCTTCTCACCAAATCTCAACTTCCGCCCCAGTGTAAGCTCTTTTCCACTTAAATCTCTTAAATTATTCGGATCTGAGCCCTCCCACCCTTTTCTTTTAATTTTTTTTTGATCAATTTTATGAATTTCATTAGCATGGTTAGCCTTTTTAATAATCCGGGTGTTTGTCGTCTTTCGGCGTTGATATGATTGTTTAAAAATGTAAATTTCTGGTCTTGATTGGGTTTTGTATTTTTTTTTGTTTATTCCAATGTCCTATAATGTGTTATGTCTTTTTTTCCTTCAGCTATTTGGATGCTTTTTATGAATCTGTTGAAGCTTCTGATCTGGGTAGAAAATTTATTAATACATTTTTGGCTTTAGTGTAGAACATATTGCTGATTAGTCTTCTAAACTGCAATTAAAATTTTTGACTTCTAACTTGAAAAGAACAAACAATTAAGAATGTCCCAGCATGCACAAACAATCTTTGCAGAGTTTTTTTTTTGGTTTTATGAACAGTTATAGATCACCTTTCGCATTGTAATGAATTTTAAGCCATCAGATTTTTGATGTGAGATACACTAAATCATGGTTAGACTAGTAACTGTGGTGGAACTATAGAATCATTTTATTTCAGTAATTAGATTATGTCAATCTCGAAAGCCATTCCTCACATACTGATAATTGTTAGAAAAGCTAGTTAAAGAATCAAGACCATGTTCTTGAAGTCATATTTAAATGTGTAGATCTATCAATATCGGCATCTCTTTATATCTAACTTACGATTTAATTTCAATCTGACGACTCAGGTCTCTTAATTAAACTCCGCAACCATGATCAAACTCTTTTCTGTGTTCGTTGTTGCATAGTAAGATTTTGTCTGTCTTCTCCTTGAATTCTAATTTAGCGTCTCGACAGATAAGGTTGATCGTGCTGTCAGTACGAACATATACTTTTTGGTGCCATCTGGGAGTGTGTCCCACCTCCATCGAATTCCATGTTCAGAAACCTGGAATTTTTATTTGGGAGACCCTCTTACGGTATGAACCCGCTTCTACTTACTCTGATAAATGACTATATATTGTACCAGTTACTTGCAGTTGCACCGTTGTTCATATGGACCTAGATCAATGTTTACTTTACATCTGATGAATTCTTGTGGCATTAAGGACAGTATCTTGAATTAACTGCATTCTTTGAAAGTCCTTTCTGTATGTGGTAGACGTAGAACCAACATTTGTGTTACGTTTATGTTAAGCAGTGAATAGAGGAGGCTGCTTATTAATTGGGCTGTCTGCACTCTGCAGGGACCTAACTTCCCTAGTAGAGATAATAGTGAACACGTATTTGAACCGTCTTTGTCTTGTTGGACAATGTAATTGTGCATATCTGTCTCAAAAAAGGGATTACAATGCTTACTTTAACTGATGTAATGCCTTGCGGGGGACTACCAACACCTAAGAAGCTTCTATCCTGCTGTCTTAAATTGGTGGGTTGGGAGGGTAGTAATTCTTTGATGAGTTCTTTGATTCCATATTTATTGGATTTTCTGTTCATACTGAGACTATTTCAAGCTCATCTTTAACGTTAATCTCTCTTTAAAGGGGGAAAATTTTAACTTGCTCCTCATATAAGTGCCAAAATAGCCATGTATCCAGTCATTTACTACAGAAAAATGAAATAGTTAAAGCAAGAGATTAGTACTCCTTACTAAATGGACTTTGTACTGCATTTGTTTTTCGAATGGTAGCATGAGTTAGCATCAAATGATTTCATAAAGAAAAAATATCATGTTCTCCTTGATCACCATCTGCCATCACCATTTTCTTTCAGGTGTTGGAGATGAATGAGGAAGATGGCAGTGTCAAGTTAACGACCCTCGGATCAGATATAACTGGAGAAAATCAACTATTGCAGTATACAGTGCCGCCAAATGTGTGGTTTGGTGCATTTCCAGCAAAGGACTTCTATATTACCACAAACAATAATGCTGTGAAAAATCCGCCCAGGGATGCCGAGAACCAGTTCTCTCTTGTTGGATGCACCTGTGCTCCTGCCTTCGAGTTTGCTGACTTTGAGCTGGCAAAGCTTTCTGAGCTCGTTTCACGATTCCCCGATCATAAATCCCTTGTTACATTACTCACCCTCCCCAGCTAAATGTGAGGTTTTAACTATTTTTCTTAAAGTTAGATACTTGAGTGCTGCTTCAAGTTTTAAATAAACACGACCTTGTTTGCGGTCTGTATGTTATAAATCTCATGTGTGACAGAATATCTCTATAAGATTATCGATTATTCAATATTCAATTAAAGTAAAGTTAGTGCTATAAACTCTGGACTGTCTACAAGTGAGGCACACGGCACACCTATTTACTGCCACTTTGATTATATGAAAAGGTTGCACAAGAATATTTTATGATCTCATGTCTCCATTACTAGCCAAGAAAATTCATTTTTCAAAAGTAGAAGCAAATCAAGCAGACCTCATTTCAATAATTGCAAGGTGAAAATAGAAGAGACACACTTCATGTATAATCAAATGCCATTTTCCCACTCATTTTATTTATCTCCCAAGATAGATTTACAAATGATATCACAAAGAACAATCACAAGCTTCTTCCAGTACTAAAATTCCTCACTACATGAGATATCAACGGATAACGTTGAACATCAAACCATGGCAAAACTGACAAGGGAGAAGTCGTCCGCAAGTGGACAAAAATGTTGTATGCGTATCACATTTCCATGGCATAATCATCAGAAGAGATGACTAAAAAATTTCGCCTCCCATGAGCAGCTCCAAGTTTCGAGTTTGAACATCCAAAACAAGACGGTAGAACAATATATCTTTATAGGTATCTGCCTGTCATAAAAATTTGAGTAAATAACTAGAGTTAAGTTCAATATTACTTGGTAAAAGGAGTATTGACGATGAAATAAATGATTACCATGAAATTTTGCCAAGATGAGGCAAAATTATATCTCTAGAACGATAACTGCAACCACAAGAATGGAGCGATCAACTTATGTTAAAAATTCTTTAAGCAAGCTTGTCCTAACTATGAAGTTAATGAAAATCAGTATGCATGCATTAAGAACTAACATTCAGAATCAGTTTTAACCCATTTACTTCCCTCATTTGCCTCGTCAAACATTTCATCTTCACTATCAGTCATGTAAAATTGCCTATTCTGCAAGTATTTCTTTGCGTTTGCAGTAGTAGCCTTTGGGCTAGAACTTTGGGGATATATCTTTTTGTTCAAAATATCCCTTAGAATCTGTACACATACAAAAGAAATGTGTTGAAAATGTGGGAAATTTCTGGATTTAAAACAATATTGATGCAAATCAAGTTCAAGGTACCAAAAACACATCC
Source organism: Panax japonicus (assembly GCA_020205505.1). Lineage (NCBI taxonomy): Eukaryota > Viridiplantae > Streptophyta > Magnoliopsida > Apiales > Araliaceae > Panax > Panax japonicus. Next base: position 85,614,539 of record CM035107.1, read on the forward strand.
GAAATGCATAGATAAGGAAATAACTTACCACCCGGTCCCCCTTCTAACTGCCAAACACAAGAAAAAGTCCAATTTTCAAATGGTAAAATGTGCTAAAATTTTATGTACTTACCTTCTCCATTCTTGATTTCTCGAGTCTTGATTCTAGGAGTGGATCTCTTAAGCTGGGCCTGGGAGTTGGGGTGAATCCACTACTGCAGAGAAACATCTTCTTAAGAAGAAAAGACAGTGATTTCTTGGCAATGACATTGTTGGCGCTATCCAAGCGACTGCCATTCCCTCTACTGAGAACAACACTACTGTTGCTGCGCTGGGGAGGACTGCCTTTGTTTGCTATATCCTCGTATGTCGCGCGGCTTGTTGTTCTGTCAATTTCGAAGCTATCCAATGAACTAGATTCAACAACTTGTTTATCAAATATCAGCTCCCCAACTTCTTCAAGGGCAGTGTCTTGTAGATGATCTTGACAGGAGGCTTCGCTCCCATGAAGATTGCACTTCTCTACTTGTTTTTTCACATTGTTATTTATTCCAAATGTCCCGATTGAAAGCAATCCACATGGCCAGTCACTGAATTCTTCTTTGGAAGGTTCTTGCAGATCAATATGGGCTATAATGAGGAACAAAGCCATCGAGAAACATACATGAATAGCAGTATTTTGAATTTTTCAAGTGGAAAAGGAAAAACAACTGCTAACTGATCGTAGTTAATTTCTTACGATCAGCAGAAATTTAAAGAAAGAAAACAGATTCATGAAAGCTTACGATTAGCTGATACTGAATTTTGTTTTCTGGACCCTTGTTTTGCATTTAGCTTGCTTTGCATCCAACTAAAGATCTGCTAGCAAACATTAATTATAAATGCTCTTAAAGAAACCAAAATTAATGTCAGTTATATATATATATATATTAATATATGGATTACTAAATATATGTCTCTCTTTTACCTTCATTTAGAATGAGTTTGAAAGCTATTTCAGAACCACTAGATAGCTAAATATGGTGGTGTGCTTAGAGATAGATACCTGCAGGCACTTAAAACACCATATATCCCCACAAGGAAAATGAGAGGGAGATCAGCAAATGTTAAATAATAGTAGTAGTAGTGGGATGGTAATGATGCCTGTTAACGCCAAGATGTTCTCCAATGTCCCAATCACGTAAGACGCTCTGATCCTGCACAGTAAACACGATAAACACCACAAGCTTGACGGCCGGACCGCCGGGGGATAGCTCAGGCGTGAGAGTCAGTATACGTGTTCACAAGGTTAACAATGGAGGATGTAATGTCTAGTGTATTGAGAGAGATAATAATTCTCCGTTGTGTGTATGTGAATATGAATGTTAATGTCTATGAGAACGTACCTGTTTGTCAAGACTTAGTTAATAGGTCATACTCTCTTTACCTGATTTACCGTGCCACTCACTACCTCTGACACAGCCCCCGTGATCTGATGGGTCCTGCCGCCTACCTGCAGCCTACTCACTACCTTTGATCACTGTTTACGCCGCCGGCCGGCTATAATCCCATCCACATTAATGCTTGGCAGGTGTCTTAGTCAACTGTCATGCTTTTTCATCATTACAAATCAAAGTAATAGATATTAAATGATCCAATGGGTTAGTCCAATGAACCGGCCAGGTCTTATAGGGTTAAAATAGAAGTAATATGGTGACTAGGCCCAATAATGTCAACACCCAATAATGAAGACCCAATGGACTAACTGAATAAGTAAGCCCAATCCATTCGGCCCAATAGGAGAAATATCACGACCCAACAATGCTTGTAGTTTCTCTACTGGTTCAAGTTCCCAAACACAGCCTCTCTCACGTCTTTATTAGCTTTTTCCAATTACTATATATGTCCTTTTCCCATAATTTATACCAAGTACGTTCGTATTTAATTCTTATATAACACGAGTGACATTATTAACCTTGTCCTTTGCCTCCTTATTGTTTTACTTCGGGTTATGATTGCATTTTCCAATTGAAAACTCGGATTATCCGTCTGCTAGTGTAATTTTACTGAGTTACTAGCTAGGGATATTTTACACTTTTTATGCTAAACTAATATCTGCATGAATATTATGCATGGTGGAACTGTCTATACATTTCTCAGATTATTCATATAACCAAAAAACAGAAAACTTAAATTAATTGCTTCATCAATGCATTACTTCATTAGGCAGCTAGCAAGAGGAAGAGGAAAATCAAACGTGAATTAATGCTAGCTTCTGATAATATTCTGTGAGAATATACAAATTCTTGCCTATATATACATGACTCATGTATATCTAATACTGACAATAAGGTGACGGCAAAAAGGTAGTTGGCCAGCCAAAACAAAAATTTAAGAGGTGGAGAAGTATTACAAAAAGTATGGGGACCTATGGGTTAAGTAGGGGAATACAGCCATAATCCCGTGGCAATGTTCTTTACTAACCGAACCTACTCTGCCTGCTGAAGTTCATAGCCACTAAATAAACCTTAACTTTATTTGAAAAACACCATGCATTATTATTTGTAAAAACCCATCCAAACCGCTTCACCTAATTCCCACAGATCTCATCACTTTTTTCTGTACATAATTGCATGATTTTTCTTAGGCTCTTACGTGAAGAGATATCGATTTAGCAATGACGAGTTGAGCCCACCACTATAATCAATGGTGCTGCAGGATCGATCGAGTCACATGATGATTTACATAAATGATATAAATTTAACAAACAAATTAATTCAAACGTGTCTAGCTGAGTTTGGCAAATATTGGGATCAACATTTAAACTTAGAAAATGTTAATGCAAGTCCAATAACAATAACTTATAGTAGTATGTATGTAATTGCGTATGTTCGTTCAGAAATTAATAAACAAATATCTACTAAGATTATTCAATCTTATCTTATGAAATAGTCAAAGTGCAAATCCCTCAACAATGGGTTATGGAAATCACAAGAATTACACATCTCTAAACCCAAGATATATATATATATATATATATATATATATATATATATATGATTCATTGCTAAATATCTCTAGAAGAGACACATATGAGTTCAGCCACATAATCTTCCATTTTGTTCAATATTTCCAACCAAACTAGCCATTCTCATGTACTTAACATTTTGTTTGTTCTACTCGTCGTTCTTCTTTTGGATTCAAGCTCAATACATAAACTTAGGCACCACACCCAAATTTGTAAACAAAAAAGCAGTTGCCGCGTGCATGTGCTATCTCTAAACTACTACCATAATTAGAAAAACAATAACAATAATTGTAAAGAGGTATACATTGTTAATTGCACCTTTTCCTTTATGGGTTTTGATCAATTTGAGGGATTAATTTAGATCCATTAATTGATTGAATTTATATAAAATTAAAAGTGCATTTGATAGTCTATGACAAGGAGCTAGATTAATAGAGAGTAATATATGATTCAAGTAGGAATTATATATTATGTTTTAATTATATTCAAAGTGGAGTACATGAAAAGGTTCATTGTTGTTTAAGAAAACTATTTTCTTTAAGTCCCACATTGAGTAGGAATAAAACTATTTAATACTTTATAAGTATATGTGTAATAATTTAATTCACTAGTGGTACTAAAGGAAAGGCTTAGAGTTGGTCATTATGATGTGGTGCAAAGCACCACCTGGTTGTGTCCTGGGGTGCGGGTTGCATTGGCACTTTGCACGTACGACACATCGTCGCAAGGAGCCAAGAGCTTATTTTTTGCATTGAACTAGATTATTAAACTTCATTAATGTTTAAACAGTTTTATGTTTAATCATTATGAGATATAAATAAGTTTTGTAACTGATATGTGATTATTATATTATTTACTTTGTAAATAATGCTTAATTTATTTTTCAGTTACAAAACTGAATAGTGTCTATCTCCATCTTCTTCTATCTAATCATCCTTACAAAGAAGCATAAATTAGAGGTTCAGATAGTGAGTTGCTATCACTTAGAACAAAAATGCTGACATTAATCCTAGAGGTATATTGCTAGTAGCCTTTAAGCAAACCTTAGTGATAAGGGGCAATAAACACCTTAAGGACAGGGACTACCCGTGTCAATCATTGATCCTAATTTTTTCTGTATTCATTATAATTCTTAACATACATGACTAGTTGCAACAAATTAAAATGTGAGAACAATTGTCAAAGCAGCAACTATATGTGCTAAACAGATGCAACATTTTTGCCCAAAAACTCGACAAATTTTGAACTTTATATATGGTAGCCGAATCATAAACTATTACCAAAATTAGTAACAACAATATATAATTGTAAAGAGGGAAATTAAAGGTGAGAATCAATCATGTAGATCTCATCAAATGGAATATGAAAAGTTGTTGCATTTGATCAAGCAGCTAATTAATCCTCCAAATATATATTTTTAAGTCTGATATCTAATTTCCTTCCTCTAATTTCAATATAAATTTGCCAAAACCCCTCAAATCTATGGATCCGGATTCTCTATGAGGATTTCTCTATGAGGATCTTGTGAGGGTTTTGTTGTGGGATGGACAACACATTAAAAAGGAGATCTAATGGTCTGTGTATCGAAACGACGTCGTTTTGATAGGATTTTTTTTTACACGTTGATAGAAAATTGAAGCCACCAAACGCTGTTTACTTTTACCAAACAAAAGAAGTAAAGTAAAAATAGTACATTTAAAATAGTATTTGAGTTGTGATTGTCTCCGTTGAGCAGTGAATTAAGAAAGGTAAAGTAAAACGATTATTAATAATAAAAAAAGATATAAAGGAATATGTAAATAATAATTGATAGGTCTAGAATATTTTCTTGGTTAACCTAGCCGGCCCAATGGTTAGAGTAAATACTAATAATATTTTCAATGGTGAGAGTAAACTCTTTTTATAGAACAGATAAATATAAATAATAATAATAATAATATAAATAAACAAACAAAAACAATAATAAACGACAAATAACTAAAGCCACATTGAAAACATTAATGATAATTATAACCGATCCTAATATTAATAACAAGCTAAGTTAGTAAATATAAAAAAAATCATATACAGAATAATCAAGAAATTTAAAATAATTATATGTAAAAATAAACGGTGTTTGATGACTTATAATTTTTCGTCAACTTGTAAAAATAAAAATCCTTATCAAAACGACGTCGTTTTAATACACAGACAAAAAAGAGAGTTGTGAGTCATTAGATCTCCTTTTTTCATGTATTATTAACCCACAGTAAAACCATCACAAGATACTTGCAGAAAGATCCTCATCCTGATCCCAAATCTATGGCTTGGTCCCAATATATCTCTCTTTTCTGGGACTCCCTCATGCTGAACACCACCACGACACGTGAAGTTGTCCAGTCACATGGGAGGGACCTTGCCATTTCTACTCAACATTAAGGTTAATTGGGCACTTGATCAAAATCTGCTCCGGCAACTCGGCAAGTGGGGTGTGGGCTGCGGAAGGCCGCCCTACGTGTCATATGACAGCAATCTGATGAATGCTCATCGGACTGTCTCAGAACAACACGTGTGTCAAAAGGGCCGGGTCAATCATATCTAACAATCTCCATGCCCTCTTCCCAAGCTATATGTTCTATTTCAACAGTACAAGAAATCATTTGAAACATCCATCACTTTGATTTTTACTTTAAAAATTAACCTTTCCACCATCATTTCAATTTATGTACACGTCTGTCACATGTACTCCCATTAAAACAAGTCACTCAGTTCAATACTATACTCCCTATTATGTCTTCCATCACCATTTTTGGCATCAATAATCACAGTGATATACTATTATCTTAGTAAATTACATATACAATTTAGTACGGGAGTGGTTAGCATGAAATTCATTTTTGGGTAAGTTGGTCAATTCATCAATAGAGTACTGATACGCAGGCGAAGCTGAATGTGTGTCGGTATTTTATTGGTCAATTAACCAACTTACCCAAAAATTAAATTCATACTAACCGGATCCATTTAGTACTAATGTAAACGTTTGTAGCTTTCAAACTCTTTTTTGAGGACTTGGATTTCCTAGCTCCATTATACCTTCCCTCAAATTCCATCTAATACATAATATTATTATAGTTGTGGATAATATAATTGGAATAAATATCGGTCAACTAATTTATTATATTGAATAGTATAAATATTCTAAAAATAAAAATAATTCGATACTTTTTCATCATCAACATTTTAATGGTTAATTTTTTTTTAAAACTTTTAACAGTAAACACATTTTTTATGATTCTAATTTTTTGTAGAATTGATCTTAATATCGTTAATTATCTATTAACATATTTTGATTATTACTAACAAAATTATTAACATTAAATAATTGATGTATTAGATGAAATTGAAGGAAAGATGCAGGGGGGGCAAATCTCCTCTTTTTTTTGACGAAAAGAAATACTATTAATTGTGTGGTACATTTTCCTTACCAATGCCTACTTAGATAAATTTATAAGCAGAAATTTTTTTACACAATTTGTCAAACTACTAATTTCTTCCTTACCAATGTCTACTTAGATTATTAAAATAAATGTTAGCATATTTTAAAAAAAAAATTTGAAAAGCCACGTCATTATTTAAGTTAAAAATAAATTATATATATATATATATGAAATTAAAATTAAATGTAGAGTACAAGACCAAAATAGTTGTTTAGCCCAATAAGTTTGATCAAAAGCATAACCTTTACCCAGAAAAAGTAATTATTACCTTCTTCAGAAAGAAAGACTTTCAGCGTAAGCTCAAGGGACGTTCTGGTATAAATTATGAATCCAATTCGTGTAAAGCCCAACCCAACAACTCATCAGAAAGGGTGGGCCAATAAAACACCAACGTGTCGCAGCTTATAACCACCGAGGCCGGAGACTCACACGTGTCTATCTATACGCTGTTGTATCTGTATTATGATGCCTACGTATATGCTCGTATGTATGTATATATCTGTTCTCATCTTCTTCAGTACACTAATCCATCAGTATTATCCACGATCTGATAAATAACGTTTTGGTCATTGTACTGGGGTCCGTTTTTATCATGGTTACCGAATTTTTTTTTATTATAATCGAATAACTGTACTTTCAAAAACTTACAAAATAGTCATTCCGTCCGATTTTCTTTTCCGTCAAAAAAACGTTAGGAATGTTGACTGTGCAAATTGACTTAACATTTTTACTTACGTCGAGCACAGAAAATACAAGCAGATTAATTATTATAGCAAAAATGACCAAAACTATTAACTACTTCACCTAAACAATTCCAAAACTAATAATAATAATAATAATAATAATTTCAAAATAATAATAATAATAATAGTAATAATTTTAATATTCTATTTTTAAAAAAAATGTTAATTTTAAAAAAGTCTTTTTTAAAAAAAAGCTGTTTTTTAAAAAAATTTGTTTTTTAAAATTCAATTTTTTAAAAAAGTCTGTTTTTTTTAAAAAAAACGTTAATTTTTTATAAAAATAGAATTTTTTTAATTTTTTAAAAATTTTAATTTTTTTTTAACTGAACTAATATTTTTTCAAAAAAGTCTGTTTTTTTAAAAAAAGTCTATTTTTTTTAAAAACGTTAATTTTTTTAAACCAAACTAATATTTTTTAAAAAAAATCTGTTTTTTTAAAAAATTCTTAAATTTAAAAAGTGTTACTTTTTTAAAAAAACAGAAATTTTAAATTTTTTTTAAAAACGTTAATTTTTTTAAACTAAACTAATATTTTTTTTAAAATTCTTAAATTTAAATAACGTTAATTTTTAAAATTTTAAAAACGCTAATTTTTAAAAATTTAAAAAACTTTAATTTAAAAAACGTTAATTTTTTAAAAAAATTTAAAAAAACGTTACTTTTCTAAAAAAATTTAAAAAACGTTACTTTTCTAAAAAAAATTTGAAAACGTTACTTTTCTAAAAAAATTAAATTTCTAAAAAAAATTAAAAAACGTTAATTTTCTGTTTTTATAAAAAATTAACGTTTTTTAAAAAAATAAACTTTTTTAAAAAAATATTAGTTCAGTTAAAAAAAATTAACGTTTTTTAAAAAATTAAAAAAATTCTGTTTTTATAAAAAATTAACGTTTTTCAAAAAAACAGACTTTTTTAAAAAAATTGAATTTTAAAAAAACAGTTTTTTTTAAAAAAAGACTTTTTAAAAATTAACAGATTTTTTTAAAAAAATTAAAAATAGAATTTTAAAATTATTACTATTAATAGTATTTATTATTATTATTATTTTGAAATTATTAGTATTATTATTATTATTATTATTATTAATTTTGGAATTGTTTAGATGAATTATTAGTATTATAATCCACCTGCTTTTCTTTTCTGTGTTTTACGTAAGCAAAAAAATCAAGTTAACTTGCACAGTCAGCATTCCTAACGTTTTTTGGACGAAAAATCGGACGGAATGACTATTTTGTAAGTTTTTGAAAGTACAATTATTCGATTGTAATAAAAAAAAAATTTAGTAACCACAATGAAAACCGGACCTAGTAGAATGACCAAAACTTTATTTATCCTGTCTACGATCATATATTCATTCATCCGTATAAATCTCAAAAGGGTTCCGAGATTTTCACTTAATATATTTAGTGAGAGAAAAATAGAGGGGAAGGGAGAGAATTTTTGAAGCTACAATTCACAGGTCAGTTCATTTATGTATCAATATAAACATCACAATTGTATTGTTTATTTCTGGATTTAGCTTTTATTTCCATTATATGGGTTCAAGATTTTTTTACCCAATTGGGTATTTTTTATATAAAAGTTGGGACATTTTCAAGATACAGGATTTCACTATATATTGGACTGCAAGTAGTATAGTTTTTTTGGGTGCTAATTTGAGGGTAAATAGAACGGTCTAGCTTGGCAAGAGGCCTAGAATACCACTCACTCAGTACCTCTTGTTTATGTTACACTTGTCTATTGAAGATTAATGGAATCCCAAACATTATTAAGCAGTTTTTTTTGGGTCTATGATGAGTGGGATTGTACTGTTTCGGACTCAGAATTTAAGGGTTCAATTTGGGAAAAATTACTTGTGGGAGACAGGGAGAGCATGACCAAGTTAAAAAAGCTTTCTTTTTCTAAAAAGAAGAAGATTTCATTAGAAAGAGGATTTTATTTGAAGAAGAATGTTTAATTATTCCCACCTTTTGCCTATGGTTGGTTGAAACATGAAATGAATGATTTACAGAAAAGGTGTAGAAAAGCATTTTTAGCTCAATGTGGCCATCTAATTAGTGTAATTTTGTCATAATTGGATAGGTTGATGAGCATATGTTGAAGTCTACGCCATTAGGATTAATAACGGATTGAGTTAGTTACTGTGGAAGATGCACACGGCATGGCGTCAGTCTACATCTACCAGCATGCATATAGAGATCTTCATCAACCAGCCATCATTTTTGCAGGATGCTTTGTCTTGATAGCATTGGTCCTCTCCACCCTTCTAATTCTCCAACATCTTAGATCCTACACAAAACCTGCGGTTAGTTAATTGAGAATTTATCTGTTGCTACTGTTATATCATTGTTTTTTTCCTTTCTGATATATTTTTTAATAAATAATATTAAATACTGGCAAGAACATTGCGGACTTCGTGTTGTACCGGATGCTTTTTCCATTGAGAATTAAAAAAAAAATTATCATGGTTGTTAACATGATATCTCCTTTCAAAATAATATTCCAACTTCTGGGTGACAAGTTTTTGTAGGAGCCTCATTTCCTTATTTTTGATTTCTTTTCAGGAGCAGAAATGGATTGTTGCAGTTCTCTTCATGGTTCCCGTATATGCTGTTGAGTCAGTAAGGATCTATCCGTCTAAAACATTTGTGTCGATAATGAATTTATTATTCTTTCACTATCTTTCTAATACATGAAGCCACACATAAAAATGTGTCGATATATTTATTCATACCCATGAACAATGATTAATTTCACCACCAAACCTTGGATTAATCATGTCATGAAACATCCTACGGGAGCTTATGTGCTATGAAGGCTTCTCATGCACAACAGAACCTTGTGGTCTTAAATATTGTAAGGTCAAGGGCCTTAACACAATTCAATAAACCTAGGGACTACTTTATTAGTTCTGAAAATTCTAGAAATTGTAGTCACGTGAAAGTTAGTTATTTCAGTACACTTTAGTGTAGAGTAGTAGCTTATGTTAGTCTTATGCAATATTATATTATATATAGAACATTGATGGTATGAAATCAATCGGAATTTTATGAATGAAGTAGTGGTTTAACTATTGCTTTAGATTGCAATAGTGAAGCCAGCTAAGGTTGGGCTTGACACACACTTAGTTTTTTACTTTACATTGCATGTATTTCACTTTCGCTTGAACTAATCATTTTTGTATGTTAACCTGTGTCTACTCTATCCCATGTAGAAAGCGTGATTTATTATAGAACAAGATGCTATTTGGGGTTAACAAGGGGGAACGAACCATTGGGTAATTGGGCAGGGAAACGGAATAAACCAGCAAGCTATTTGTCACATTGAACCAGAGAGGAAAAGGAAGATTGGAGATTGATTGACACATTACTGAAATTCAACTTAAAAAATTATCTCTTCCATGAGCTGATAACTTTCATGTTTTCCCCAGATTCTATCTTTGTGGAACCCAATGTTGTCCCTTGCCTGTGACATTTTAAGAAATTGTTATGAAGCATTTGCGCTTTATTCTTTTGGGAGTTACTTGATCGCCTGTCTTGGTAAGTTACACATTTTTGGCTGTTTTCTGAAGTACCACTACATAGTAGTCTACATTAAATCATTAAATATTCCCTCTCTCTCTCTCTCTCTCTATATATATATATATATATATATATATATATATATATATATATACGGTCCGGATCTAGTGCATACCTCTTATTTTACTCACCCGTGTTCACCCCCCTTTAGGCGACGGTTTCGGTCATACAACCGTCATCTATACTTTTAGCGACAGACAACATATAGCGTCGCTAAAAGTATAGACGGCGGTTGTATGACCGAAATCGTCGCCTAAAGGGGGTAAGCACGGGTGAGTAAGATAAGGGGTATGCACTTGATCCTTACTCTATATATATATATATATATATATATATATATATTCAATAGTGGAAATTATGTTGATTAGCGGAAAGCTGTCAAAGTTGAAAATTGTATGATTACATTAAGGGTGAGTTTGGAGGGAAGGGATGGGATGGGAAAGTATAAGAAGGGAAGGGGTTATAATTTTCCCTTTATCATGTTTGTGAGTTTTAGAAAGGAACGGAAGGGATGAGAAGGTTACTATATTTTTCTTGTTTGTGAGTTTAGAAGGGGGGAAGGGAAGGTAAGGGAAAATAATTTTATTTTTAAACTACACTATTACTATATTACCCTTCTAAATAAATATAATAAATGTATGATTTAACAATGTCTAACTATTGAATTATTTTGTTCAGAACTATTGAATTATGATATATATATATATATATATACTACGAATGTAGCCAAATGTATCTTTTTGATTCAAGTTGCACAAGCTTTGTAGGTTTGAGAGATTCAAGTTAAAAAAAATTGTTTAAAAATAAGGTTCGTAGCTTCGTGGGGCGGGGCGGGGCGGGGCGGGGTCATGTATATATGTAGTTGTTTTATTCTTCTAGGCATTCATGTTACAATATACCTGGATTGATTATATAGCATTAATATATTATATATACACAAGCAGATAGATAAAAAGATAATGTTAGAAGTGACCTTATATAAAGAAGTGAGGCCTAACGTTGGTGGGTCAAGGATAGGCGGAGGGGTGGATATTTTGCTGTTACAAGTCTCTTTCATAGTGATGGTTAGTAGTGGTGGGTGTAATGAATGAGCCAAAAATGTGTAATTGGAAAGGAATATTAGTATTACTACAATATTATTTGCATTAAATAAAAATTGTCCTCTTTGCTAACTTAATTTACATCCATGGCATATCGGCATCGGCGTGGGCATCATAACTCCAATATTCAATATTATTTATTATATGTGCATCAAACAAAACGTAGTAGGGGGCAGTCCGGGTGGGGGTGGGGGGTCGGGGGCGGGGTGGGTGGATAGGGATGTTTGGAAGAATAGAAAAATTGTATTTTCAAAAATTGGAAGTTATAATAATTAAGGACATGATTGTCACATTATTTATTTTGAAAGGTTATTTTTGGTAATGTAAAATATTTCATTTTTTCATCCCTCCAAATCCTCCCACTTTTGAGGGGGAAGTTATGAGCAAAAAATGAAATTATTTTTACCTTCAAATCTCTTCCACTCCTCCCTAAATAAACTCACAAACATGGGATTTGGAGGGATTTTAATTATTTTCCCTTCCCTTCCATTCTCCTCAAATAAAAACTTACAAACAAAGTACAAGTGCATTTGTCTACGTATTTGTTTTTGGAACTAGAATTTCACATTTTCCCATTCTGGTGCTTTATAGTTTAGATGCATATGTACTTTGTCAGTGTTGTGTTACTGCATTTCTTGAAAAATGTATCTTGACAAGCTTTTGCAACAAAATCTATTTAGTACCATATATAATCTATGTTAGGGGGGGAAGAAAGAGTCATAGAACTACTTGAAGATGAATCAAGAAAGTCTTTAAACAAGCCATTGCTGGAGGGAGTGGATGAGCAACCACAGCTGCAACAAAGAACTTTTTGGAATTTTTTCCGTCGACCAAGTGTGCTTGGTGAAGACTTATTGACAATTGAAAAGTTTGGTCTTGTACAATATGTAAGTTATGAAATTAGTCCCTTATTCAATAATGTTTGGTTGTTCCATTGGAATGGACTCATTCCTGCCAAATATGTGAATTTTATTCCTTGGGAGAAGGTATGAAATGACTCATTCTACTAGAATTGGAATGACTCATTTTACTCTCCATTCCATTCCTTTTAATTATTCAATTCTTTCAATCCAAACGTAGCCTTAGCATACTTTTACATGAAACTTGTTAAATTCTAATATATTGGATAGCTCAGATGATTTTAAAGACATTCTGCGCATTCTTAGCGCTTGTATTGGAGCTCTTTGGTGTATATGGTGACGGGGAATTCAAGTGGAACAAAGGGTATGTTTCATTTACATTAATGACTATTAACATCCATATACTATGTATGAACTTCATGAGCACTTTTCTTGCACATAATTAAGCTAATTGCATGTCATCCTTATTTGTTATTAGCTGAAATTATTTAAAGTTTCTTTTATAGCATCAATCATGAATTTCATTGATGTACACTTTTTAGTCTTGTTAAATTAAAGTATAAAAAGTAGATTTTTAAACTAACATAGTTTCTTGGTCTTTAGGGTATAATATTATTTCTCCATTTTAGCTTATTACTTGATCATTTTTGTTGCAGGTACCCATACATGGCCGTAGTATTGAACTTTAGTCAGATGTGGGCTTTGTATTGCCTTGTACAGTTTTACAATGCAACTCATGAAAGACTTAAATCAATAAAACCCCTTGCAAAGTTCATCAGCTTCAAGGCTATTGTGTTTGCAACTTGGTGGCAAGGTGTTGTTATTGCTTTATTGTGTTCTCTTGGAGTTCTGCGTAAGGAAGGAAAGCTACAGACTGGATTGCAGGATTTCTTGATCTGTATAGAAGTAACTTGCTACAATTTATAAGAAATTAACTTCTATGGCTACATAATTCTCTTCGAAAATGGTTACAACCAAATGTTTAACAAGCCATATCTAGATCTTTTATTAGAAAATAGAGATCATTGTCGGATGGCAGGCAATTCCCTGTTCTAGGGTTGGAGGATGTAAACTGTCATCATGTCCTTCAGTTATATGACTAAACTGCCTCTGTTTCTAAGTGATTTAGTCCTACCATTTTAATATTGATAGTTACAGTCATCTTATATCCTTTATATAAATTTTAAATGATCAGTATACCTCTTATAAATTTTCGTTTAATTTGTAGGGTATATTAATAGGTGATAGGGTAACAACAGTTATATATGGACCAAAATTTCTTCCTTTTAGCAAGATGGTACCTTGCTCATTACGTTTCTTGTTTGTCAGATGGCTCTTGCAGCTGTCACTCATGTCTTTGTCTTCCCCGCAAAACCCTATCATTTTGTGCCAGTTTCCGAGCACGGAAAGGTTGCCACAGAGACAACGAAAGCAATACTGAAGATAGAGAAGGGTAACAAGGAAAACCCAGCTGTTTATGAGAAGACAAAAACTAAGGTGGAGGCGCCTGGAACAAGCGTGAAAGAAAGTGTTCAGGACATTGTTGTTGAAGGAGGTCAACATGTGAGGCATACCTCTTCTTTATCATGTCATTTTTCTTTTTAGAAAAAGATCTCTACAGCTATAAAGTTTTTGTTTTTATTTTTTATGAATTGCATATGCAGGTTGTGGAGGATGTTGTGTTGACTATAAATCAGGCTATTGAGCCTGTAGGGAAGGGAGTGACAAAGATTCAGAAGACTTTCCACCAAATAGCAGTCAGCGATGACAACAAAAAAGAGTCCGAATTAAAAGTTGAAGAATATGAACAAAACCTTACACGAGGGGGATCTCATGTATCGACTTCTGAGGACAAGCTAATTACTGGAACCGGTGATGGAAATGAGAAAAGAGGAAATGCAAAAGATTGATACAATGCTGGATAAACAAAAAAAAAACATTTTGATCCTCAGTTGCTTAGAATGTTTTAAATTTCTGATAGAATCAAACTGTGAATAACCATGCTTATGACCCGAGTACTTTCACCTGTATTAGAGTATTATGTGCATATTTAGCTCATTCATATGGGAAGCAGAGGCCTCTAAAGTAATTTTGTTTTGCACTTTAGGATTTGGTGAATTAGCTCAAGGTCAGATATTTGGGGGCAAATAAATTTTATTATATGATCCGAGGAGAGCAGAGCCTGTGCACAACTTTATATTCATTCTCTAGAGACCGGAATACAACCCGTGCAAGGCAATAGAGATTTGGGTAGAGTAATTTATGTTGAAAATTATATAGTTAATTAAAATTATTTCGATTTATTGAGTTGGTTAACCAGTTTTTAGGTTATGTATTGGTTCAGTTTTACATTCATATTATTAATTACAAATATGGGTTTAAACTAGTTTAACTAATTTTGATCCATTCTGAAATATGAAATTTTTGACCTATTTGTGTAGTTATAACACATTTGTGAATTTAGTATATAAATTTTCACTATGGACATAATTTTATTAACATTTTATCTAGGGTAATTAAACTACCTTCCACCAATTTTTTTATAAATATTTACTGATTATGTACACCCTCCAAAAAAATAATATTTAATTAATCTAATATAATTTTTAATATATTATTATCAATGTTTTATTAGTTTAATTTAGAGATAAATAATTAAAGGAGGTTGAGAATTGGGGAGAGAGAAAGTACATAAATCTCAAAAAAATTAAATATGGATCGACTTATATTAAAACTATAACTATTTGAGTTCAAATCATATAAACCATAATAAAAATGAATAATATAGTTTTAATTCTTATTTGGATCCATTCAATGATTATGTATACACCCCCACTCCCACTTCTACTCCCAAAGTCCCACCCCTACCCCTACCCCTACCCCTACCCCCACCCCTACTGGCTACTCCCACTCCCCATAATAAAAATATTCATAAAATATTCAGTGATTATGAATACTAGGAGCGAGTAAAAAATGAAAAAAAGTTGAATTAACGAATCGAATTGAATTTTTTAAAACAAATTTTTTTCAGTTATTCGAGTATTTTTTATATTCAATTATATCCGATTTAATTTTTAATTTTTGGTGTCAGGTTTGATTTTCAATTTTGGGTTATTCGGTTAACCGAATAACCGAATTAGAAATTAAAAAATTAAGGTTTAAAAATTAAAACTGCAAGCCTCATCTCATTTCTCAGATGTCACCCTTGACCGTCTCTTACTCTCAGATCTCACCCTCAATAACTGTCACTACAAGCCTCGTCTCAATTCTCATATCTCACTCTCGACTGTCCCTCATACATTTCGTCTCTCTCATTAAACCCAAATCGAACTCTAATCTGCCAAAACCTAAATCGATCGATCTCTCAGATCTCATCGATCTCGATACTCTCAACCCTCAAATTTCGCTATTAAAGTCGGGTGATTTGGTTCTAGGGTGGGGAGATGGATCTTGTAGGGAGCTAAGGGAGGTGGATGAATCTGAAGTAGTGAAGTTACTCGAATTCTCAATCTTCAGCTTGAAAGATGAGACCCGACAAAGAATGAGGAAGAGGATGCCTCAAAAATTGCATTCACTGTTTGGGGGATCAAACGAGGAGTGTTATGTTTTTTGGGCAGGATTTTAACTCGAACCGTTCCCAGTTTAGAAAAAAAAACTTGCAGTTAGGAAAGCAGAGGAGGGGCTAATGGGATGAGATGCTTACTCAAATGGGAACATGCCTCCATTCCCAAATATTAGAAATGACCCATCATGGTTCAAATTGGTTACAATTAACAATGTGAAGCAGGCAGGCATGGTAAAAATTTACAGCCATCGTACTCCACCAAAAAATCTACACGAGCTAGTCAGAAAAAAAAGAAGCAGACTCTCTATTTCTTAATTTCAATTATTACCGAAATAACTAATAATAAATTCGGTATTTTGATTATTTGTTCGGATATTAAAATTGTACACATTTTAATTTTTGGTTATAACTGAATAATCTATTTGGTTCGATTATAATCGAATGATCAATACTAATGTTATAACCGAATAGTTGAATAGTTGATTTAAACTATAAGATCCGGTTTGAAATATAAGATCCACTTTGATTTGTTAAAATCAATTTGAGATATATTCCATTTTAATTAGATAAATTATACAGTTATTAGTACCATTTAGATAAAATAAAAAATAGTAAAATTTATAATTTTGGTAATTATATTGTAAGACCCAAACTTATTATTAATAAAATTTAATTTTCTCTATTTATTATTTTGAAATAGTAAGGGTTGATTTGATTAATATGGATAGTTATGGGTAAAATACGCAAATATTTCAAAATAAACAAGTGGTTATAAAATATTCATTGTTGTCGGGGAATATTCGTTTGGTCGTGGAATATTCTTGCTGTCGGAAGAATATTCGTACGACGGCGCAGTCTTTTGTGGGCCCCATAACGGAAAGAGATTGGATGAAGAAAACGACAAATATAAGTTGTTTAAAAATAACGGCGTAGTTGTTACCGTTAATACTGTTAAAATACTCGGTGGTTAAAACACAGTAGCACACGATATTGCACCAATTATTGATTCTTACGTAAGAAGACACTACTCAATAATGGTTACAGTAATTACTGTTTAGTATTTTATTGATTTAATAATTCCTGCGTTGATATTTTATATTGTTGTTGTTTCAATAATTGTCATTACACATTATTTTTCATTAACGAAGCAATAATTCATATTATCTGAATAATATTATTAGATAACATTATTGGCAATGTCTAGAAAGTTCTGTCTAAGGAGATGTTTGGTCACCTAATTGCGCGCCAGTAAGGGTAAATTCTTATTGGAAAGCCCTCTCTTTCCTGAAAACTGCCTGGTTGTCAATATTGTGATACTGTAATATTATTTGTGAATAATTAATTATTGATTCATATGATGAGGAAAATATTGATTTTATGTGAATATAGATGGAGAAAAATTTTAATGTGACAATTGTTGAAAATTAAAATTTTATCTTTTTCTGATAAAATAATTCATTTAAATATATTATTATATTTTAATAATATAATAATGATGATATTTTTACGATGAATGTGGGATATATGAGTATATGTGGAGGAGCAATATTTTTGTTACCAAAAATATTTAAAGCATGTTTTATGTGTCGGTGGAGTCCATTTCTTGACTGAAATTTGATTATAGCCTGTAAAATCGCTCGTTTGTGGATTTCGATCAATTTCTGTTTTGAATTTGAAAAAACTTCCTTCTGCAAAGTTGTAGGGAATTGAATTTCCTATAAAAACTCGCAAGATTCAAATTTTCTGATCAAAAGGCTATTTATTGTGAATATTTGAAGTTCTGAAGCACCGAAATAATTGATTTTTGGAAGTTTTAATTATTTATTTTATGAAAAATATTTTTTCTTACTTTTTCTAGAAGGTGGCATGTGCTTATTAAGCTGAAATCATATTTCAAGAGTGGCGTAGGAATTTTGATATATATATTTATATTTTATTAAATTTTCTACTTTGGTGTTCTAAGCAATTTCCTATAAATAGGGTAGGGTGCTTAGGTTAGAATTGAAAATCACACCAGAAACTGAAGTTTTTTTTCTCTATATTATCGAACGTATTCTTGTGAGTATTTTGAGTATACTTTGAATACTGTTGCTATACGGTGCAAGTTCAGGTCATAGCTTATATCCGGTGTTTCAACTAGAAGTACTGTCTTTCGAGGTAAGGAATATTATTTTTTTAAAATGATATTATTTCTTCTAATATCATTATGCCGAAGTATTGATCTGAACTTTTAATCAAATTTAAAACTTTTTGTGTTACTATTCACGTATACGGCACTATTCACGTATACGACACTATTCACGAATACGACACTATTCATCGAAAAATGAAAATTTTCCTTTTCGTCTAAAATATCTATTGTGGATACTAGCTTTGATTATATCCATGTTTTGATCATTCTTGAATTTTACACCACTATGATTATTTTTGAGGTATTTTTGGACATGGATAAAACAAAGTACGAATCCTTAATCCTTAATCCTTGTCATTTTGTTTCACTGGATTCGTTTCTTTAAAAATATTTTCCATCATCCTCAGTCCTAAATGATGATATAATTGAATATCTTTGGCCTGTAGTGCAAAGATGAATGATTTCTGATGAATATCTTTGGCCCGTAGTGCAAAGATGAACAGGTGTTTAGATGAACATGACCAACTGATGAATATCTTTGGCCTGTAGTGCAAAGATGAATATTTGATTCCAGATATATATTAAATGATGTTATAGGGATATTATAATGATGATGAACTGTTAAATTCATAGATATTAGTATATTTCATCATCTACGTAACTCTTCTATGAATTAATATTTTCCGCTGCTGAATATTGATCTAAAACTTGTTGTTTAATGTATTCTCTCAGATTTTTCTCTGTTGAAGACTAACGATAATTTGTTGTATATTATCTTAGACATAATATTCTTTACTGGGCTAGTTGAGCTCACTCTTTTCCTTTTTGTTCTATTTTTCTTCTCAGGAGGCGAGAATATAACGAGTACGAGTCGGGGTATGGAATGAAGGTTCTAGAGAGAGTTGTTTAGTAGTACTCACCATTTTTGTAAAATAATGTATCAATAAATGTGATTAGAATTTCTTTGAGTATAAATATTGTCTAGATGATAATATTTATATTCAAACTCACAGTTTTACTGTTGTAATAATAAAGTTGAACTTATTTCTGTACCATATATTGACAACTCAGAATGAGTGATGTATACCTATTTTGGGGGCGTCACAATATATAACATTCATTATCTCTAGTGTGATTGACCAACTAATACCCAAAAATATTTTAATATAATATCTTATACACCCTTCAAGTTATAATGTTTAATTTATCCACTAAATATTAATTTGAATATTATAATTTATATTTAACCTGATCTAATTAATTAAATTATGAACTTGTGCAATAAATAATATAAATATAAAAAAATAATAAATACATTTTATCAGAAAAATAAGGTCATAAAATTTTTGCTAATTAGATTTCTCATAGATTAAAATTTATGTGATATATATTCAAATATAAGTTTTTATAATTAAAAAGTAAAATTTTAATTCCCATAAAAAGTACAAGTTAACGCAATAAAATTATAATTATTTTTTCTAAATATTAAAATTTGCATAAAAAAACTTATTATTAATGAACTAATCTTATTATTCATATAAAAAATATTAAAAATTATATTAATCATTCTTCTCATATATTAAGCTAAACATAAGTCACACTTGAACATAATTTTTTAGAGTAAAAATGGCAAATATTGTTACTCAAAAAATATATATTAAAAGAAATATCTTTTTACAAGATAGAAGTAGTAATAAATATTATTATATTTTCTTTTATTCAACATTGCACAAAAACAAGTCAACTGTATACTAAAAAAATGTAATAAAAATCATAAACATCACAAATTTTGACATATACTCAAAAAAAAAATTAACATATAAAAATCATAATATGAAACTAAGAATTCAAATAATATTTTTTATTGTTAAACACCAAAAATTATACTATCAACATACTCAATCACTCTAACTAGAATAGCTCTATTAATAATTTAATTTAATTTTTTTAATATTTGTACCACTTATCCAAAAATATATGTTAATTAAACTAAATTATTATTTTTATAAGTTACCAACAATTTAAATGAGATAGTCTTAAATACAAATAAAACTATAATTAAAATGTATTGTATTAAAAACAAGATAATTAAACATATATATATTATTTAGGAATTAAAATTTGATAACGTACAAGGGTAAATATGTAACTTTATCTATTTAGTCAACTATAAAAACTTGGGTACTAACCAGTTGTTAGTTAAAAAACTAGAGGGAATTTGAGTGTTATTATGATTATCTATAGTGAATATTATTGTATTTTACTCTAAATTAAAATAAAATATTTTTTAGTTATTATCTATCTTATATATACACATATATTGTAATTATAATTCAGTTGAAAACTCTCGTAATCTTTAGCATGACTAATAATAATGAGCCCCATATTTTTTTATTTATAAAAAATTGATATAAAAATTTGCTGTTAGAATGCTTACCACTATCAGTAGAGGTGCACAAAAGGCCTGAGGCCCGTGGCCTGGCCTAGGTCCGGCCTGGGCCCGGTCTGGTCAAAGCCCGGTCTGGTCAAGGCCTGGCCCGGTCAGGCCTGGCCTGGAAGGCTTGAAAAGGCCACTTTTTTTTTATAAAAATCTGGCCTGGCCTGGCCTGCAAAAAAGTCTGGCCTGGCCTTGGGCCTGGCCTGGGGTCTGGCCTGGCCTGGCCTAGCCTGGCATGAGGCCTGGCCTGGCCTGAGACCTTACAAGATTTTTTATCTAATTATTTGTAATTTTTGAACTTTAAATTTATAATTATTCATCAATAAAGTATAAATTTTTACTTATTCATTGTTGTAATTTATAAGTATAATACATTAGTTTTAATTAATACATCAATAAAATTTAAAATTTTAATTATTTATTCTTGATTTCTTGTTGATACATTTAATTACTATACATATTCAATGAATATAACTAGTTAGTATATTTAATATTAATAATAAGTTAATTACTTAGTTGATTAAATATTAATAATAAGTTAATTTATTGTAAATACTAAAGTACTAATATTTAACAATAAAATTTTAGTAATATTCTTTGTTAATTTAATGTTAAATATTAACATTAATTAATACATCAATAAACTAATTTTTAATATTAAATATTAATAATAAGGTTGTTTCTTGTAAATACTCAAGTTCTTCATTAATTTGGATATGCTAAATTCTTGGGGGGATTTATGATTTTGGTTATGTTTTAGGTATTCTGTTGTACTAATTTAAATAAAAATTTCATAAAATAATTTGAAAACTAACTGGAATTAATTCTTGAGATATAACCATGTAAGAGTTTAATGATCATAAATGAAAAGATATATGTGTGTTTAAACTTTACAAAATATATGTCCAACCGATCCTAGTACGTACTATAAGAAAATAAAATCAAAACTAACTTTATATTCAAAAAATAAAAGTGTAATCTACAGTATTTAAGTAATCTACAATATTTTCTACGAAGTGCATAGTAGACAATTAGACATATATTTAAGAAATTAATTTGTTTTATATTCAAGTTACATCTAAATTGCATTTTTTTTGTAATTTAAGATGAATATATTTTTTTTTTCTAATCATTCAATTTATATTGGTGTGTAGTAGAATGTTAAAATAAAATAAATCTCAAAAATCTTGCATCATTTTTACAAAATTTATTAATTTATATTTTATTATTTATATTTTTAATATTTAATATGTAACATTAAAAAAAAGGACCAGATCAGCCAAGGCCTTGGGCCTGGTCTGGGCCTGGCCTGGCCTGGCCTGCAGGCCTAGCCAGGCCACAGCCCAGAGACCAAGGCCTGGCCTGGCCTGGCCTGAAGGCCAAAAGTCAACGGCCTGGCCTGGCCTGGTCAAAGCCCAAGGCCTGGCAGGCCCAGGCCAGGCCAGGCCGGGCTGGCCTGTTGTGCACCTCTACCACTATGCTATAACTGAATATTGGAATTTAATAAATTCTTTTTAAGTCAAATAAATTCTTCTTACCCAACTCATTTATAAATGATGATGATATATTGAGTTGATTGTTACATAAAATGCGCTACTATGTTGTTGAAGATCTAATATAGAGATAACATATATAGGGTAGGGTAGGATAGGGTTGGGGGGGGGGGGGGTGGGGGGCGTCCGGTGCAAATGTACCGGAGTTTACAGTGTTTTTTCAATAAAAACGTATTTTTTTTTACAATTTTTTGTTCAAATTTGTTCTATTATTTTTTATTTTTTTCCTCATAATTGTGGGAAAAAAAAAAAAAGGGCACCGGACGTACCGGTCGTTAAGGAACCGAACGCCCCCCCCAATTAACATATATATACCGGAAGATTTTTAAAAATCTCTAATAGTAATTATTCTTTCCATTACATTTTTTTTCTCTAAATCTATCAAATAAATCAATTATGTTAATAATATTAAGATTAATCCTATTAAAAATTAGAATAATTAAAAATATTTTTACTCTTAAAAAATTAAACCACATTGTCATCAAATGGTGAAAAGATATAGGATTATTTTTATTTTTTAAACAATTATGGTATTTAATATTATAAATTAATTGATGAATGTTAATTTTAATTATATTATTTAAAATTATAAAAATACGAGTATTGGATGGAAAGTATAATGGTGTGCCTATCTGGGCTATCTACTTTATAAAATCCTAGACTAGATATAATAATAATAATAATAATTTTGATTGATTTATTTATGCAATTAAACAAATACTAATCAACCTTCTAACGTGTACGTGATGAGAATCCAAAAAGTTGGTACATCGTTAATAAATGTAGAACTAAATAAAGGTTGCCCGTGTCAGTCTCGGATTTGCCTTTTAACACCTGCTACGCTGCCACGGGGGAGCCGGAATCATCTCCTTTTCTTTCTCTCACGTCGGCAGGCGCTTCTCCCTTTCCTAATTCCCATGATCCGTTAATATAAATAACAACTCCTCCTCCTCCTCCTCCAAACTCCATTAATTTCTCAACCCAACTCCGACGAAACTTCTCTTTCTATATTTATATATCTCCTGCCTTTCCTTTTCAGGTGAACTCTCGTTTCCCTTTTTCACTTCTGTTAACTGTATTTGTGTGTTTAGGAAGTGTTTTGATTTTAAGGAGGGTCTCAATTGGCTTAATTTTCTAGCCGGGTAGACATTTTGTTATAAAGAGTCGGTCTTTGTAGTTTTTGTGCTGTTTCTTCTTGTTTGTCGGTCGAAATTTCTTGAACTAGGGGTTGTGAATAGGGTTTCATGGAAATTTTCAATGGCCTTTACTACCCGAGTCACCCGAAATTCCGCGGAGCTTTGAATGGTATTTGTGCTTTTGTACTGTTTAGTTTCTTTTTTTACCAAGAAGACATTTTTACTAGTTCATTTCTCAGAAAGTCCTCGAGTTTTCAGGAATGGGACTTTAGGGGGGGTTTGTTGTGGGGGGAAACTAATCCGGTCGAGATTATTCGGAGAAAACTAGGTGAAGTTAGTTTCTATTCGTCAAATTTAGCTGATTTTGGGGCTAAAGAGTCCACTGGTTGTACTGGATTGTATGAGCATAAAGGATACACAAGCCAGTGTGAGTTCTTGACATCTAATCCACAATGTACATCAGGGGGGCTTCTTGATTACATTCGGTTCTTCTCTTGTGCCTGTGAGAAGTATAACTTTTTGGGTTATTTGTCTTTGGGAATTTGGTTGGTTGCTCTGTTTTATTTATTGGGTAATACTGCTTCAGACTATTTTTGTTGTTTACTTGAGAAGCTCTCGAATCTCTGGAACTTGCCGTCCACTGTTGCTGGGGTGACTCTACTTCCTCTGGGTAACGGGGCGCCCGATGTGTTTGCGAGCATTGCTGCTTTTTCGGGAAGTAATGATGGAGATGTTGGACTTAATAGTGTGTTGGGTGGAGCTATGTTTGTGATTTGTGTTGTGGTTGGGACTATTTCCCTTTGCGTGGCGGAGCAACGGGTTCAGATTGATAAGAGATGTTTTATAAGAGATGTATGTTTCTTTCTCTTCGCTCTTCTTTCTCTGCTTCTTGTTTTGCTTCTTGGAAAGTTGAGCGTAGGAGGTGCAATTGCGTTCGTTTCTATCTATGTTGTTTATGCATTCTCTATTGTTGTACATGAGATTTTGAGAAAATATTCGTCAAGGTTGAAGCTTGATTCCATTAGGAAATTGCTACCTGTTGCAGGAAGTATGTTTTCTCACGAAACTGGAGATGAGGAATCTTTACATGTGAACCTTCTTTTGTCGGATTCTCAGAATGAGGTGCCACATCTCCAAACTAAGTTACCTCATTGGATGTGGACTTCAAATGTAGCAATCTATGCACGTGAGTCAGTGAAGCCTTTGTGGGGCTGGAATGACGAGACAATGGAAGGACAGTCATGTTTTTCATGTTCCAAGATATGCTTCTTGCTGGAATTACCATTGGTGCTCCCCAGACGGTTGACTATTCCATTAATTGAGGATGATCGGTGGTCGAAGGGGTTTGCAGTGTTCAGTGCTTCATTGGCACCAATGCTACTCGCTTTTCTTTGGAACACCCAAGATGATGTCAAATTGCGGAGTGGTGAAATTGCATACCTAGTTGGTGCCGTTGTTGGTTTTATTCTTGGTGTTCTTGCATTTATATGCACTAGATCGAATCGGCCACCTCAAAAGTACCTACTGCCATGGCTTCTGGGCGGCTTCTTTATGAGTATCGTTTGGTTCTACATTATCGCTAATGAACTTGTTGCTCTTCTGGTGTCTTTAGGTGTTATATTTGGAGTTAATCCAGCTATCCTCGGATTAACTGTATTGGCATGGGGTAACTCAATGGGTGATTTAATGTCAAATGTTGCACTGGCGATGAATGGTGGAGATGGTGTGCAGATTGCCATTTCTGGGTGCTTTGCGGGGCCAATGTTCAACACACTTGCTGGCTTGGGAATCTCTATGCTGCTTGGAGCCTGGTCTAAGAGACCAGCTTCTTATGCAGTCCCTCAAGACACTAGCTTGTATTCTACGCTGGGTTTTCTTGTTCTAGGGCTTGTTTGGTCAATGATTGTCCTAATAAAAAATGACATGCGCCCTAGCAAGTTGTTGGGGATCGGCCTTATGACCATCTATTTGGTATTTCTGTCTTTCACAATGAGCATGGCTATGGCCTATGGGTGATGGTTCATTAAATGGTTAAAGTTACATTAGATTAGTTGTTGTACAGAGCAAAAAGGAGTAGGACATGTAGATAATGGTCAGTTCATCCTTTTTTATATATTATTTTGGCAATGTAGCAAATCTTGTTCAACTTGTATACCTACAAGTCGGAGGCATATGGATGTTGATGCCAGACAACATGTATTAACATAAACAAAAAGCAATGTGTCCTTCTGATAATCTACACAAATTAATGCGTTGAGAAAAGTTAGCAGTACCTCCTTGAACTTCTTTAGCATGAGTTTAACTTTGAATTTGCATTTTTGTCATGTTTAATTTCTCTGTTTTTATGCAGTGCTAATGCATTAGTATGTGTTTTCATAGAACGTGAGAGAGAATTATTGACCTTTCAGTATCATACAACACACTATGTAGAATAACAAGATGTTTGGTGTCGGAATCATAATATGCTTGACAATCATATAGGAAATGAAATTACTTGAACTAAGTATCCAAAAATCTAGAATTTATGTAATTAATTGTATCATTTAAACATTGTACTGATCATTTTATATCAAAAATCTAGAATTTATATCAAAAATCTAGAATTTATGTAAGATGTTATATCAAAAATCTAGAATTTATGTAATGTTATATAAACATTGTACTGATCATTTTAATCCACTGAGCTCTGTTCTTATTATTTGTAATGCAGGGCAGTATATAAGATGCTAATGCTATACATCTCCAATGTGCCCTCCCTTTTCAATCTTAATAGATTCTGTTCAGCAACTGTTTACAAGATCTGCTTCTGATTTTGTATGACAATTGTAGGCTTTTAGACTTTTAGCATTATGACTTCACAATTGATAAGTAACACCCTCTGTATATGTATGCTGTTTTCATTTTAAGCTGCCTTGTTGCTCATGAGTTTTCTCTTACAATAGAATCCCATGTTTTCCGCTGTTAGCACCATCTGAAGTGAAGTCAAATGGGATGTTATAAAATTGCACAAGTTACAACTGAAAGACAGACTTCAGTGAAAGAGCAGTATGGGGCTCGCTACAGATTTGTTTGAATGTCAATGGCATGGTAAATTATAACAACTCGGGGGTATTACCGAATCCTGAGTTGTTGTACAAGAACTAAACAAGTGTGCCATTGGTTCGACTTTATTTCGTCTTTCCCGCATACTTTTCAACCCAAAGCCAAGTCCAATTTCTCTATCTATCTGTATATATATTGTTAATGACTTGTGTAAATGATCTGATTTCAGTGACCAGCAACAAAGTGACCACTAACAAACGAAGAAGATGATGCATATGACCTTCTAATGGGGTAAAGATGTAACTTTCTTGTTCGCCTTATGGAAGGCCGATTCATGGGGGTTTTACTTCCAACTTTTATTCCTCTGCTTCCTCTATTCCGTCTTATACCAGCGCATCGAAGGTAAACTGCACAAATTTAAAGCTTCCAGCACTGCTAAATCTTCACAGCTGCCATCAATCAATACTACCCTTCTCCCCAAAGCAGTCCTGGCTCGTAGGTGGGTCAGGCTGAAGTCTACCCTGTTGTTCTGATTAAACTCGGCAATTGGATATGGTGATGCTGGCCGTCATGACGTTTAATGGTGGCATTTTTATTGCTATAGTGTCTGGTATTTTTTCTACAGGAGTGAGGATGATGCTGACGATGATGCCGTGATGGTTGTGGAGAACAACGGGTGCGCTTGTTCTTAATCTCTCTCCATACTCTGTATATAATTTAGTTCTTATTTTTCTCTACTTAATTTGATGCTCGTTGAATCTTTTGTTCTTGTTTTTGTTTTATGGTTGTATTCTTATATGTGTGAAATATGGATATTTATTTCTTTATCCTCATAATTATACCTGTCCCCGAAAAAAAAACATGAAGTAGAGATTTTGTTTCAAGTTCTGCTTAGGTATGCCTTTACGAATGGTTATGCAACTGAATTGACACTCTTTAGGATTGAGGGAGTAAGTCTTTTATAAATGCTTATGTGATTGAATTGTGCCTACATCTTTTGTTTTGAGCTCATCCTTTTTGCCCAGAACACCAGAACCATCCACTCTGAAAACAACTTTCTGGCTGCAATCTGTGACTACAAAACCTCCTCCATTCACAACATTCGGCCTCCTTCGGAATTACCTGATAATTATCAGCATCGTGTTTCCTCCTGCAGCCATTTTTTGTCTTATTTCTATCTCCAAGGACCCTCTGCAGAACTCGAAGCTTCATACTTTGCGACACAAAAATGCTATATTTATCCTAGTGCAGTTAATTAATCCAAACCTCTTTTGCGTCGTTGTTGACGATAATTTTATTTTATTGTTGAATGTGATATTTGCGTCGTTAAGTATATCAAGAGATTGGAAGATAGATGTAATAAATGGATCTTAACAATATCAATAGCCGTTTTTTAAACAAATTAAAATTTGTAAGGGAACTTTTTTTTTTCTTTGGCAAAAAATTTCATACAAATGTTGTATTGTAATTTTAATATGGGCAAGTTAAAATTCAACCCTATTAGGATCCTTCATGTGTCTTGATTTGTTTAAGGGGATGCATACTATTCAATATTCAAATAATAAAATACAAAATGCAATTACAATTGAGAAATAAGAGAAAAATCAACTATTGTTTCATGTGAGACCCGAATTATAAGTTGGTATCAAACTAAAAAAATGTAAGAAATTGGTAATTGTACTGGAAAAAAAAATTTACTAGTTGATTATTGTAATTAAATATTTATGTAAAATCGTTACAATTTGACTAACGGACATGACAGAAAAATTTTAATAAGCTAACAGATCTTATGTGAATAATGACATTTGTACATGAGACTTGTCAAAATTCAAAATTGGAGAGGAAAATGTATCTTAATCACGCATAGTGGGTCACATGAGGAGATTGTTAGAGGCAAAAGGAACAAATTTGGGTTAGCAAATTCAGAATGTTGGAGACAAACACACACAGAGAGAGGGAGTGAAAACACGACATGATTCATCCAAAATAGCAGATGTGATCTTTCAAAATTAGTGGTTTCAGCGAGATTAAGTGTTGATTGCGTGATAAATTTGAAGTACAGTAAGAAGTAAGCATCCAAACCTCTTTCTTTTTGTAGTTTAAAGATTTTAGGGCATTAGGAGCAATGAATCTGTGTAGTTTTTTTACACGGTTAAAAGGGCAATGTAGAGTGACTTAATTCTACGATACTAGACTTCAATGTAGAAACGTAAAGTTAAATCATTTTATGATCTGAACATTTATTTTACGTTTCACTCTACAATCAGAGAATTCACTCCACTTTTCTGAGGGTTCAGTTTACATTTTTACACTGAAGTCTAGTATCGTAGATTTAAGTCATTATAAGATATGAGGATTTACTCTACGATCATAGAAACATATAATTAAGTCATTTTATACGATATGAGAATTCACTCTACGATCGTAGAAACGTAGACTTAAGTCATTCTACAATCTGACCTACCAGAAGGAGGAGAGAATCCTTAATTATTATTTAAGAGAAAGCAAACGTTATGAGTGCTCACTAATGTCAGCCCTTTGATTGCTTACTTCACTATCCAAGTGGGATGAGACTTTGCGAGAGTTTCTACGATATGAGGATTAACTCTATTTTTCTGAAGATTCAATTTATGTTTTTACACTGAAATCTAGTATCGTAGAGTTAAATCAATCTACGATATGAGGATTCACTCTACATTTCACCATGCGATCTTAGGATTCACTTTACGTTTCACTCTACGATCTGAGGATTCACTCTATGCTTCACTCTACGATATGAGGATTCACTCTACGTTTCTGAGGATTAAGTCTACGTTTATACATCGAATTGAAGTCTAATATTGTAGAGTTAAGTCATTTTACAATCTGATTGAGTTAAATCATTCTACAATCTGAGGATATATAGAGAGAGAGAGAGGAGGGGGGGGGACGGATCTAAAGTACTCTTCTTACATAACACTTATTTATTAAAATTATGTCATTTTAGAGATTTTTTTTAAATACAAAATAATATTAAAATAGAGTGATCCCACTTGCTTTCTTTTTATTTATAAAAATGTCACACGCGACTCCACTTATTTTTTAAAAGAGAGTATTATTTAAGATGAGTGTTTTAGATCCGTTCTATATATACTCCCTCCGCCCCATAGTTATAGGCTGATTTTCCATTTTGAGATGTCTCAATATATAGGCTACTTACTATTTATAAAATTTAGTTAGTTCATTGTTTTACTTTTATGCCCTTATAATAAATATTCAATCATTACTCTTTTTTTGAAAAAACAACATTCAATGTCATTATTTTTATCACCACATTTAATGTTGTTGTATTCTCTTTGGTTAAAGTTATATAGTTATAGAGACTTTAATGGTCAGTACACGTCAATCAATGAAGTTGAGTGATAAATAATGAGTAATTAACTTATTCATTAATTCCATATTAAGGGGTATATGTGGAAAATTATGTTAAAAATTGCCACTTAAACTGATTTTCTTAAACTATGTGCCAAAAGAAATCAGCCTATAACTATGGAACGGAGGGAGTGTATATATATATATGTGTGTGTGTGTGTGTGTATGTGTGTGTGTGTGTGTGTGTGTGAACCAGTAATCGAGAGACAAAACATACTCCATCCGTCCCATAGTTATAGACTGATTTTCTATTTTGAGATGTCCCAATATATAGGCTACTTACCACTTATAAAATTTAGTTGGTTCATTGTTTTACTTTTATGCCCTTATAATAAATATTCAACCATTACTCTTTTTTTTGAAAAAACAACATTCAATGTCATTATTTTTATCACCACATTTAATGTTGTTGTATTCTCTTTGATTAAAGTTATATGGTTATGGACTTTAATGGTCAGTACACGTCAATCAATGAAGTTGAGAGTATAAGTAAGGAGTAATTAACTTATTCATTAATTCCATATTAAGGGGTATATGTGGAAAATTATGTTAAAAATTGTCACTTAAACTGATTTTCTTAAACTATGTGCCAAAAGAAATCAGCCTATAACTATGGGACGGAGGGAGTAATTTTACGGATCCGGTTAGCATGAAGTTATTTTTTTGGTAAGTTGGTCAATTGGCCAATAGAATACTGACACACATACAACTTTGCATGCGTGTCAGTATTCTATTGGTCAATTGACCAACTTACCCCAAAATAAACTTCATACTAACCACTTCCTAATTTTACTCTAGGTTGAAGAATCGAGAGAGAAAGATGAAGACGACTTGGAAGCCCTAACTTTTTCCCCAAAATGCCTCGACGTTCGTTTACATAGATTGAAAACAGTGATAGCTCGCCTAATCATTCAACTGACTTGTCTAGTCATCGCCATGTTATCGTTCTCTTCTGACGTGTTAAAATTTAAAAAAAACGGATAGAACTCTAATAATTAATAATTTGTAAATTTTTTCTAGTACAAGTACTAATTTGTTACTTTTTCAGTTTGGATATCAACTTGTAAGTCGTGTCTCACTACATGCACCAAAAGTTAAATTTTGCATAAAAAATTATGTGAACAAGGAATCAAAAAAAGAGAAAACTTTATGAGTTTTGACTTTGTCTAAAGTTGCTTTTTCCCTGAGAAATTATGTGAACAAGGAACCAAAAAAGAGAACTTTATGAGTTTTGGTCATGGTCTTATGGGGTAATGCTTCTTTCTTTACTTCTTCACATGAAAAAACTTAGACCAAAAGCCCATGGAATGGTTTAGTTAGTTGTCTCTTTGCAAGTAAGGAAATATCATATCCTCTTGGTTTTGCATTAGAAAATAAATCCCACTGTGTATCGTGTTGGATTTACATTCCAATACTATTGCAATAACGCATGCCTAATTCTATTACATTAGTTTACTACTAACCACACCACACCACACCAAATTTAACTTAAAAGAGGAACTTTTCCCTCTACATTCTTCATCTCCTTCCTTGTAGATTTGCAAAGTTTGTACAAGAACAGAGGACAAGAGCTCTTCCGAAACTCTATTCAACCAAAGACAAGGAACAAGAAAACCCCCAAATAGACTACTAAAACCACACCATCTTATGAATGTGTCCAGGCAAAAGTAACTGGACTGCTAACTTGGTGTTCAGCGTTATTCCAGCTTATGAACCCAAATGCACTTCTCCCCATCAGGTTCATACCCCTTTTCCACACAAATGTAACTGTGTACCGGAGCTTATCTCCTACATTCTTGAAAACAAGTTTTGTGGGATTCACAGTCACCCCAATGGCAGAAGGTGCATTCACGGTAACCTCGTACGTGGATCCTGCAGCTCCCACATTTGTCAACTCACGAGTGTATCGTACAACTCTAGACTTCACAAAAAGGACCGAGAACGACGGATAGTTCAGCTGTCCGGGGTCGGAGAATTTCTTGGAACACGTGACGTTCGGGTGCTTTACAATGGTTTGAATGTTTTCAATGGTGTAGTCCAAGGAACAAAGGAATGCAATGTAGTCTTGTGCTGATAAATCATATACAAGGCCTGGGGAGATGGCCTTGTGAGGGTCAACATGGCCCGAGCCGTATGCCCATGGATTGGAGACCACACCTGTGGCTGCATCACGGAGTGGGGAATTGGTGTTGTCTTGAGTGTAGGCAGTGGTCATGAGGGCGGATTTGATTGCACTTGGGCTCCAATCTGGATGTGCTGCCTTGAGCAATGCTGCTAGCCCACTGATATGTGGGCAGGACATTGATGTACCTATGGATTTTAAACAAAAATAATTAAAGACAATAAGTTGAAATATCCAAACATGGCATAATATTTAAAGATCAATCAATGCAAAGGGCAAAACAAAAAATACAGTAACAAGTTGGTGTTTGTAAATTTGACATAAGAAAGTGACCAACTTCAATTTCAGTCACCAGTTTATCAAATCATTTTATCATTTTTCTTTTTGAAAGTTTTTCTCAGTGAGAAACTAAAAAATGGTATGAATCCATTATCTCCCACCCAAATCATGGGATAAAGTATATGCAACTCCACTACTTGGTATATAAATATTTCAAGAAAATATGCAGGGAATCTACACTCAAGTGCAAATCTTATTATATAGTTATACAGATCAATTTTAGCTCAGTTTCCCACAAGCAAAAATGCTTCTTTTTTTTAATGTGTAGAAACATTCAAGGGGTTGGATGGATATCACAATCAAAGGGCCAAAACTAAATCATCTCCAAGTAAACTTTTTTCCTGGCACATGATAGAAAGATGCTAACTAATAAGTACTACTAGCATAGCAATAACTTCTACTAATTACTAAACAATGCTTTCAATTAGTAGCAACACTCACCTACCAAAAAAGTACAAAGATAATAAAGGAGACGCATTCTTTATGTTATACCCCAATCAGTGACACACTTATCATCATCATATATATATGGATCCGATCAATTGATGAATACAGTGTTGATACACATAGATCTTCATTGATCAAAGTTAACTTCATACTAACCACTCCTATAATATATGTTGAAAATTAAGTTATGCCCATCAATCTTTAAAGTTACTTTTCAACTCATATTCCACCAAAAGGTCCAAACCAAAAAAGTAGAAGAGGGAGAGAAAAAAAAATAAAAAATAATTAAATCTAGACCGACTGAACTGTCATATAAAGTATTACATTATGGATTATATAGAAGAAAGAAAAATCCTTTCACTGCCCCATCCATAGTTGTCCCTCTTTCACTTTTTGTCCCAAAACCTTAATTCTTCAATATTTTTTAAAAAAGATTATTACTTTATAATTCATACCAATACAAATTATCACTTTTTTTTAATTATTATTTAAAATGAAAACCTTATATACCAAGACTTTAATAAAGACTTATGTTACCACATTATTACTTTAATTTCCCAAAACTTGTCTTCTTTAATTATTTTTTTTAAAAAAAGAAAAAGATTATCACTTTATAATTTATTAAAAATGAAAAGCCCCTACTGGGTTTTACTGAAGACTTATGTCGTATTGTATTTATGGAAGTGGTTAGCATGAAGTTTATTTTTGGGTAAGTTGGTCAATTGACCAATAGAGAACTGACACGCACGCAAAGCTCTATGTGTATTTTACTTGTAAATTGACACTTACTAAAAAAAAAAAAAAAAACTTCATCCTAATATATAAAGTACTTTTAACACAATATTTTACTGCTCGTCTCGAATAAACCTAAGAATCAAATGTGAACTATTAAAGTTGAAATTATAATTGGAAACACACTTATAACACTATAAAAGTAAAATTTAATTACAATGATGAAATGTGGGTTACCTGACAAAATGTTGTACCGAGTTTTTCTAGTATCCGAGTCCAACCCAGTTGGCCCAACAGCCTCTGACCATCCAGCTAAAATGTTAACTCCAGGCCCAATCACATCTGGCTTCAAAATCTGCGGAGTCACTATATTGGGGCCCCTCGAACTAAACGCCGCCACAACCGGCGACGGCTTCACGTCTAACACCGTCCCACCAAAACTCAACACCGCCGTGGGATTCGCTTCCTTATTCACGTACTCCCTTATCACGTCCCCCATTTTCCTCCCCACCGCCTACTGCCGGGACTAAGTGGCTGTCCTGCCACCAGCTCCTCCCCACTCGCCTCCGTGTTTGCTAAAATCATCCCCACTCCTCCGGCATCCCGTACCGCCGCTCCTTTCTCCACACGTGCGTTAACCCCCCTGTCACACAGCACCACCTTCCCACGTACCAACTCCGGGTCAAGCGAACCGGGCAAGCATAAATTACTCGAACTATTCCCACCTTTATTATAGACAATCCCCACCGGTTTATCCCCCATACCGCTACCACTATACAACGACACCCCAGTGAACCGGAGCCCATCTCCCAAATTGGCATAAGCCGGAAAATCACGGTCTAGAGTTCCGGCACCGACAGTCATTATCCATGGCGCCACATTAGCCAACGACGACGGAGTAGGACCGCTGTTACCGGCAGAACAAGACACCAAAATCCCCATTTCCATGGCCGTGAAAGCTCCAATTGCTATCGTGTCACGATGATAAGGACCAGAACCACCGCCCAACGACATCGACAGGACATCAACGCCGTCAGTGATTGCATGATCCATGCCAGCGAGTATGTCGGAGCTGAAGCAACCGGCTTTCCAGCATACTTTGTAAGTAGCGATCCGCGCGTGAGTAGCCATTCCACGCGCGATCCCACTAGCGTAGCCCAAGAGGCTAGCGTTGGCCACGTTGGACCCGGCGGCCGTACTTGCGGTATGCGTCCCATGACCGTCCACGTCACGAGGGGACTCTGTTTCTATTATTTTATTGGGATAATTGCCAATGGCCATGCGGTAGCCTTTAGAAAATGCTCGAGCTCCTATTAATTTCTTGTTACATAAAGATTTGTCAAAATCGTCGCCGTATTCGCATTGGCCTCGCCACCGGGATGGTACAGCTGGCATTCCTGTATCGGAAAAACTCTTGGATTCTGGCCAGACTCCGGTATCCAGGACACCGATGATGACATCCTGGGAAGTCTGGTTAAGTTGTTGGGGAGAACGGCCGGCCCACAAACCGACTTCTCTCTCCAGGCCAAGGAATTCGGGTGTTCGAGTAGTGTGGAGCGTGTAAACGGATTCTTCATAGACGCTGATGACGGAGTCAGATTGGCGGAGGGATTCAACTTCATCGGTGGTGAGAGCGGCGGCGAAGCCGTGGTAGGCGGTGGTGTAAGTGTAGAGGATGGAGTCGGTGGTGGCGGAGGAGGAGAGAGATTGGAGGTTGGCGGAGTACCAGTCGTGATGGGTGGCATAAGATTCAGGCTTCTGGTGGTGCTTCATGTGGACTATGTAAGTCTGTTTGGCAGTAACATTAGTAATAATGGATTGAAGAAGAAGAGCAATTAAACAGAACCAAGTGCACAGACCCCATTTTCCGAATGGAGATTGAAGGGTTACTGATAGAAATGAGAAATTAAATTTAAATATATATGTATAGTACTGTATATATGAATTTGAAGCGAAGAAAATAGGGAGGAAGAAGACAGTCGATGTTGCAGTGACTGTCAGAGAGGATAGGAGGACGATGGACTAGTGTCGGGTATATAAACATGTCATACTTTTGAAAGAGGTCTGTATATTGTTTTTATTACGTGTGTGCCATTTTTAAGTTGTTTATGTTAATTTCTCACTTCTATTTTTACATTATTAAAGACTCCCGTTCTAATTATAAACAAGCTCACACTTAGCGAGCCACTAAATTTTTTATGGCCTGTAATTTTAATATATTTTTATTTTAGAGATTTTAATATATTTTTATTTTAGAGATAATTTTTTTAATTAATAAATTAAATTTTTTATTTTGGTGATTGTCTTGTCAATTTTTTAATTAAGAGTTTAATTATTATTTTTTATTAATTGATAATTTTACGTCAAAAAATTAACTACATAACAGCATCACGTGATTAAAAAATATTTATATATAATATTAAGTCTCATTTTAATATTTAATTTATTATTAATTTTTTTGAAAATAAATTAAATACATTACAAACTCATCGAATGTATGCTTTGATGAGAAACTGAGATACTATAAAATATGCTCTTAAAAATATTTAGTAGTCTAGGATAATTTGTCCATATATTAAATCTGAAATAAATAAAAAACATAACTGCTTTTTATCAGTGGGATGTATATTTTCTGATAGGTAGACTCGTGGTGCAGTGAGTTGGAAATGTTTGCACAAATACATTTTAGTAGGATGGGCCGATGGGGGCACATCACATGAAATTAAATGGGGATGGCCTTAGCTAGCGGCGCCATTCAAGCCAGAAAGAGTCTCGTTTATAAATATATAATCTTATTTATTTTAATGTTTATTTAATATTAATTTTTTCCTTTAAATAATAATACAATGATAAAATTAGGATGATGAATTAAAAATATTGTGTTATTTTATATTATTATTTTTATATTTAAAATTAGAGATATATTTATAAAATAATTATTATTTTTCCAAAAATTAATATGCGGGGAGTTCTCTTGCTCTTTTCTTCTCATGGTTTAATTATAAAAGAAAATAAAAGTATTAAATCAAAGAAACTTTCATTTGACCGGTGGGGGAGGATAATAGTGATTACATGTAGGCGGGCTGAATCGGCTGATTTTTACGCCATGCGTGTAAGTACTGAATTGATCATGAAATCCATGAACATGCTAATCACTTTCAATTTTAACAGAGTGTTGTTATATATGACAATAAACTTATATCCACGTAAAATTTTAACGTATATAAATATATCTGATAAAAATAATAATAATAAAGAGATCCAAATATTGTATTTTATTTTCACCTAAAATAAAGTTTAATTAATTAGGCGCCTAAGAAATCAGAAAGCAGTTCCCTGTACCTCCTCTTTCAAAATACAAATCTAGAATGTGGATTTTTAAAAGTTGGGTAGAATGTGGATGTTGGATATAAGTGGGTAACCTCATAATTACAATTTGTTATGAAATGTTAAATAGTTCACTTATTGGTATCGTTTGTTTATTTAAATGGTACAAAATAAATTAATTATTAAATACTCCATTACAACTTACTTTAACTATCCATACATAATGCATATATTTTAAAACATGGTTGAGTTTTAAAGACACATATATCCTTTAATTTTTAAGGGAAAAGAAAGATATTGTTGTCGTCTACCAATCTAGGCAGAAGCAACTATAGGATTAGAATATTGATGATACACATATATTACTGTATATATATTTTTCCTAAATTATATTACTATAATTGAATATATATATATATATATATATATATAGAGGCCGGATCAGGTCCGGACTCCCGGACCGGATCAAAATCCGGACTTTTTTTTTAAACAACTAAAAAAAATTATGGAACTTGAATTTTTACATAATACAGTATTTTGGGTGTAATTTGGATACATATAACAAAACATGTCTGTACAGTCTGTGCAGACTATATATATATTTTTGGTATAGGTATCCAAATCACGCCCAAAATATTGTATTATAGAAAAATTTCAATTTTATAAAATATTAAACTTTTTTTAGTTGATTAAAAAAAAAGCGAAAAAAAAAGTTTAATTACTTGGGCACTAATTGTAGGTAGAACATGATTTAGTTTTAAAGAGACATATATCCTTTAATTTTTAAGGGAAAAGAAAGATATTGTTGTCGTCTTATTTACCAATCTAGGCAGAAGCAACTATAGGATTAGAATATTGATGATACACACATATATATATATATATATATATATATATATATATATATATATATACACACACACACACTATTTGCATAGTTGCATGCATTATTAGGTGAAACAAACGGAAGTAGTTAGTATGAAGTTTATTTTTGAGTAAGTTGGTCAATTGATTAATACAGTGCTGACATGCAGACGATGTTCTATGTGTGTCAGTATTCTATTGATTAATTAACAAACTTATCAACATATATTCTTCATCCTAACTGGATCCGAAACAATAACATAGCCAATCAGCTACGGAGTTCTTTTGGCACAAAAAACATTAGAATACTATGGAGTTTTCATCAAGTGCATATATATTTCAGTGGTGAAAGTTCCTTTGTTGGTTGGGTGTCTCACTTTTTTGTGTGCATGTGATATTCTTTTTCTTTTTTTTATTTATTTACATCCAACCCTATGTGACTATGTTGATAACTTATACTCCATCTATTCCATAATAATAAATTTTTTAGATGAAAAAAAAGTATTTTAATTTATTTATTATTTATAATTTTTTAGAAGAATAAATTATTTATTTTTCTATATCGCCCCTGAATTCTCTCATTATCTCAAAATATTTTTTCCTAGTATTAGTACTTTTCAACTTTCATAAAGGGATAGTGATAGAATTTTACACAAATTTTAGTTATTAAATGATAGTATTAAATAATTTTCTTAATTCATGTTCATGAAGCTAAAACGAGTATTATTATGGAATGGAGGCAATATATTTATAAACAAAAAATCCCAAAGTTGGAAAATAGCCAAACCGAGTAGCAACCAAAGACCTATTATTAGAACCAAACAAAACATAATACCTTGCTAAGCTATTAAACAAATTGTCGCTTTGGCCGAGTGGTTAAGGCGTGTGCCTGCTAAGTACATGGGGTTTCCCCGCGAGAGCTTCGAATCTCTCAGGCGACGTATACGTTTTCTTTTCTTTTTAATTTCATCTCACTGATCGGAGGACTTTTTATTTTTATTTTTTCTTTTTCTTTTCCTTCTAAGAGAGACTATTTTTTGTTCTTCTGTCTCGAAAATAAAAAGAGAATGTAGCTTTTTTTAATTGACATAATCAGATCCGGATTAACACGAAATGCATTTCATGGTAAGTTTATTTTATACTTAATATAGTGCTGATACACAAACGGAATGGTGATATTTCACCTATGTGACAACACTTTATTGTTCATAAAGTGAATTTACCATAAAATTCACTTTATGATAACCACTCCCGACATAATCATTCAATTTTGTCCCTAGTTAAACTTCTGTTTAAAATAAATACCAATATTTTTATGACAATTTAGGATGTTATAATGGAATTTGCCCATAAAATAAAATTATTAACAGTAACCTCTCATTTGGAATTGGACTGTTTGATGAAGTTTAAACTATTAGACCAAATTGCAGCTGAAATATGCCCCTAATCCATGCAAAAACGTTTTCTGTAGATTCTACACTACGATTCACATGGAGAGAGGGGGGAGAAATGGTTTTAAGAGAGATCAAATCGACTTCATAACATTCAACACGGTGCATATCATCTAGTTCTAAATACCGGCTGCATTACACATCATATTTGTTGATAGCTTTTTGAACAAAAGTTTTCAATATTGACAACTAAAAGACGGTAAATACAACAATACTTCAAATCTCCCACATATAGTCGCTAGGGTAAACTGTTCGGCAGCAGAAAGGTACTAGTGACCATATTTCTGAAATTCCCACTCACTGTTATCTGCAACAACACAAGATTTAAGAGAATGAGCAAAAACACATCATCACAAAATGGAATAGATATGAAATATAACGGCAATAAAAGAAGGAAGAAATGCTTGCACATGAGCACATATGACAAACCTTCCATTTTCCCATGCAATGACATGGGTCCAAACCCCACTTCCATCTTACATCCAACCCAACTTTACACAATATTTTAGATGCCCAAAAATTAAATAACAGAGGAGAAAAGAGAGAAATTGATAGAGAACATACCCAATGGACAAACTTGACGAGTCTTCAGCCATCTACTGATGCAGTGGAAGTGGAAGGCATGGTTGCAGACCCCTGAAATTAACTTCTTTCATCAGACAATGATAAAAATAAGATATGGCAGTTAATTAAAATCAGCACCATTAATCAGTATTGGAACATAAAAATTAGGCCTTTTTCAAAATCAAATGAAGAAACAAACACGTACTCCTCCATCGGAGCATCTGCTTCCAGAATTACATAATATTGAGAACCACCAAAATGAAGGTGGTAAAATTACAGTTCTCATGTGTTCAAAATCTCAGTACTAACGTAACATGCAGAGCACTGTTTAAGCAAAAGTTCAACTGATCCTCGGGTGTATAGTTGTTTTCAGCTATAACCAACTGCTGATGGAATGACTGCATGAGAATCCCATTATATGCCATCAACAAATTGGCTGTTTCACCATGCATCAGAGTTTTAACACAAAAAATCAAAGTAGACAACTATGTCAACCACTTGACCCCTAAGGTAAGTTTAAAGTAGACAACTATGTCAACCACTTGACCCCCAAGGTAAGTTTGAACAAGGTTTTTCTTTAACTTATTAACATGCAACCATGACAAATAAACTATATAATTAAAAGCACAAACTTGGTTTGGTTTGGTTTGGTTTCACCAATTTTTGGTTCAGCTTTACTAATTCATATTTACTTCATATTAGCACAAGTATTATCCAAATTTGTATTAATTAAATACTATCCAAACTTAAAAATATTCCTATCTATAGAAAAAAAGATATTTTCTTTTCTGTTCAAATTAGTATAAATAATCTACAAATTTGAATAATTACTACATGTTATCCTCAATAATTACTATATGTGTTTTTGTTAATAGTTTTATTTAGTTTATATATCTTAATAAATTTGTATAGGATAGTTTTATTGCTACAATTTTATTAAAATATTAAGATGTCGAAAAAATCTCTTAACATATCACGCAATTTAATTATATTAATATTAGTCGTGAACTTTATTATTAAATTAATATCCTAACTAATTCAATTCATTAAAACTTGAAATTTTATTAAATCACATGATTAATTGTATTAATAATATATGTAAATTTGAAACATAATAACTGCAACACTAGTTGAAAAATTATAGTGGATTCATTCCTAACTAATTGTCATAATTAAATTAAAACTTATTAAAACTTGAGTTTCATAATTCTGTTCAGATTAGAATTTCAAATAAATTTTGTCAATATAAACGCTAATATAGAATTCCATTACAAACTTAAATAAAATTAAAATAATTATTTTCTCATAATCAGTGCTAAATAAATCTACAATAATCCATTCAAATATTTAGCTTAAAAATTGATTGAAAGAATCTACTAGATATTATTCAATCATTAGTCATTTGAATAAATGTTTAACTAATTAATAACTACAACTACGTTCTCGAAATCACAAATTTTTTTTAATTATTAATATAATAAATTATTATTTATGCCACGAGGGTTGGTCAGCTTGTGTTTCTAATTTGGTAAA
Source organism: Panax japonicus (assembly GCA_020205505.1). Lineage (NCBI taxonomy): Eukaryota > Viridiplantae > Streptophyta > Magnoliopsida > Apiales > Araliaceae > Panax > Panax japonicus. Next base: position 85,655,938 of record CM035107.1, read on the forward strand.
TAATTACAAGTTAGTTAGTTCAGAAAAAATATATAAACTTATTGTAAATGATAGGTTGGATGAGAGCCGAATTTAATAGCATTCACCCATTCAGTTTCATTGCACGTTCAAGTGTGATGTAATAACTGAAGCCATCTCACTTATTCTTGTACTTTCTGACCAACAACAGATGAAAGTTTATTTAGCAAAAATACAATCTATCGAAAAGGCTGCACTACCATGACATGAACACTAATTCACTGCTTGAAGCTGACATTCTTCTAGAACCAAAATTATTATCAAGCCTAAGAACTATGCACAAACTTTAAATACATCCTAGAAAATAGCAACACATTAACTTATCAAAAAAGAAAGAAAGAAACACCTTAGATTGCAATAGACGTGTTATACTGTTAGATGAATAAGCTACAGGCCTATAGCTACTCTAATAACACTACAAAATCAGTAACAAGAGCATGGCAATTGTAAGTTCATTTTACAGAACGCTCAAGTTCCTACAACTAATCATTTGGGAGTTCCAGGCAAGGAAAATCAAGGGAAAACTACACTATAAAAGCAATATTAAGACACTTCACCATATGATTTCTCAGTCTATCAGTGTCACTGAAACAATTTCAGACAGTAGCTCATTACTCATCACTCTAGTAAAACTTGAAGTTTGAGAATAGTGAGAAAGTTTAAACTCATGTTCCATTGAAATCATTTTTATGAATCGATATATTATACTTAGTGCCATCTGTAGGTTCATTCCCTTTACAGAAAAACTTCATTCAAGGGAAAAGCTAAAAGATGCAATAAAAGATATCCGCAAGTGCAATATTTGTATTATCAATAGCAACACCATGGGTTAACCCCACTTTATCTTTGATAGCTACAGACTATTAATAGAAGGATTAGGCATAGTAAAAGATGATGAAAACGCTAGAATATCATAGCAAGGTCTTAGACTAATACTAAAAACATAAGTCCATAATCTGATAAACATATGTACTCCAACATTAATGTCAATATGTGACCACTCTGGTCATATATTTAACATCTAATGAGATTCAGCACAGTACTTGTCAAAAAGTTATATTAAGCCTTAGAAACACCTAGTCCGATAATAAGCTTAAAAAACCAACTTATTATCTATTCTATCCAATTACAAGCTCCCTAATCAGTATCAAAGCAATTAGGCTCTAACAAGTTATAAATCCCTCTGCTGAACAAGTAACGAAATCATTTGGGTTCCACATAAAACATTAAAATATTTATAGGGCCATATGAAGCACCACGAAGGGGGAAAAAAGGATAGAAAGAAATTGTTGATCAAACAGAGATATCAGTATTCAAAAAACCACCATTCCTATTACCAATCTCAAAACCTGTAACTACCAAAAAGATTGTTATCCTAGCTTCTTATTATAAGCATAAATTGACAACTGTAATTCATTAAACATCCAATCAGTATTTAAGTTAATCAACAATCAAAGATTAACAAAACAAAATACACTGATAAAAATCAAGCAAGCTATTGTAAATTGAAGTTTATTGAGAGGGCATCCATACCCCAAGCAACAGTGCACTCCTCGCTTGTAGCACTAGCTTGGTTAGCTTGACACTCGATGCCTATCAAACCATAAATTAATTATCAAACAAAACATTCAAAAACTTCAGTAAGAACTAATCAAAGAAACCAAATGTTTATCATTATCAAATCAGAAAAAATGGAAACTCACAAAGATCCATGATATGGTTCCTGCAGATAGCACAATTATCCACCACAATATCTGCATCGACCAGTCAATCCACATAACAAATCATTACGCGATCAAAAGTAACAAATAAACACATAAATATATAAACTATACATATATATATTTGAAAGTTATGGTTTTGATGATACCCCAAGCCCAGAGGGAGACAGCGTTCCACTTTTTGATCTCAAATCGCTTAGCTTTCCTAGTGGAAGCTGATGTTGAAACGGTTGAAGAAGAAGGTCCCGCGCCACCCGATCCTTCGCCAGCAGGAACCATAGTCACGTCAGTGTCCAGTGAAGCCATTGTTGTGAACTTGAAGCAGACCGGAAATGCTAGGGCACGAATTTGGGACACCTTTGTGCGACTACATATAAAGGTTTTGGGGGGAAAAATAAAAGAAAAAGAAAAAAAAAATGGACTAAGAATTTGACTAAATAATATATGCTCATAATGTCGACAATCTTTTTTTTAACCCCTCATTTTCCTTTTCTTTTATGTAAATGGAAACAAAGGAGTCTGAGGAAATGATACATTTATTCTTTTCAATGGAAAATATATTGACTTTTTAAAAGTTATTTTCAAATGTTTTGAAACTCATAATTTTCATGTAATTTATGTCAATATAAATATAAATATTATTAATTATTATTTTTAAAATATTCTAGTTATAATTATAAATAAATAATGTCAATTTTAAATTTAAAATTAACTTTTAAAAAGTCAATATTAATCTTCTGGATAGTATTTTATAGGGAACTATTATTTTTCTCACTTATTTTGTTAGTTTTTCTCGAATGGAATTACTTAGTTTGGTACTAACTTCTTGTTATTTTTCAGATAGATGTAGCAAAAAACAAACTAATTAAACATGCTTATAAAGATTGTGCTGCAGTCCACGAACTATACCAAAATATGGACACTTACTGCAGCCTCAAATTTGGGTCATGCCCAGTTATAGTGGCCTCATGACAAAGCAACTTTTAAGACTTATTTCTATGTATTGGCCTCCTAGCCAGCAGCTACAGCAGTTGGCAGCATCGGGGTGATTAGCATAAAGTTGGCTTTGGTTAATTAACAAATACAGTGTCGACACTCAGGTGAAATGTGATCTCTCTATGTGTGTCAATATTGTATTGTTCAATTGACCAACTTACCATCAAGTTAACTTAGTAACCGGATCCGGCGGCCGCATAACATGGGCTCCCTATGGATAGTGCGAAGGCCTTTCAATTTATCGCACTCACGGCTGGCTCAACTATTCAGCTCTAAATGTCTCAATACAGGTGCGGTTTTATCTTTCGTGTTACTCGTAGCATACAACTATACAAGTTCATTACTAGAGTTGCAGAAGCAGAAGGTGGCAATGGTATATACACATCTATGTAATGTATGCCAGCTAACAATTGTGTACCATTCTTGATATTAAAGCAGGAAATTATATATGCAGATGAATTAGTCCTGTGTGGGCAGTATGGTAATGCAGCGTACATTTGCTTGATGTTTCGCGGGATATTTACAACCAATATTATACAATTAAACGTATAACAACAAACAAAAAAACAGGGGATTTCATTGAAAAAAACATGGGCCTACTTCAAAACAAACCTAATTTTGGAGTAGTAAACAAAGGGTTTACTCTTTTTTTTCTTTCCAAAATGATTGACAAGGAGCGAGCACTAAGTCATCAATTATATCGCAGTATTGTTCCATTCAAACTGGTAACTTAAAAGTCTTCCTTTTCATAAACATTTGACAAAATCCAAAAATTAAAGAATAAATTAAAAAAAATAAAAATTCAACCTGTTCTCACAGGATTTTCTCACACTGGACACAATCCAAGAAATTCATGGATCATAAGACTAGCTCTGACATGATATACATTTCTACTAGCCTATACTTTTTTATTCTAAAGTTCAATGGGCTTCTTAATTACCCATCAGTTCCTCATAAAATAGCTGAAGATTTTGGTGATTTACTCCACTGCCCTGACCTTGACTGAGATGGTGATGGAGCTGCTGTGTACACAAACGGAGAGACTGCAGTGACATCAAAATCCTTCAATGGCTCTAAGGTTTTGACCACTGTACTCATGGTTGGTCTGAACTTTGGTTTGTGGTTAAGGCATTGATAAGCCAAATCAGCCGCCTTTTGAGCCCCGATTTCTGAATATTGCCCTTCAAGCCTAGGGTCCATTATCCGGCTTAGTTTTCGTGCTTCTCTCAAGGATGATCTTGCCCATTCTACTAAGCATTGTTCTTTTCTAGGCCGGCTCTTGTCCACTGACCTTCGCCCTGTTATTAGCTCCAAAAGTAACACTCCAAAGCTATAAACATCACTTGCTGCTGTCAAGTGACCTGAAAAAAACAATTCAAATTCGCAAGAATTAGTAGCATTTTAAATCATTCAAACTTGGCATAAATTCCTTAATTAATTAGGTTGACAGATATCATGTTAATTACCAGTCATGATGTATTCAGGGGCAGCATAGCCATGAGTGCCCATAACTCGTGTCGAAACATGCGTCTCATCTCCTTCTGGACCATCCTTCGCAAGCCCAAAATCCGAGAGCTTAGCGGTGTAGTCCTGAAAAATAACATGAAAGAAAATTCAGTAATGAAAATCAAAACAAGGTGAAGAAGAAAAGGCTCGACATATTGGGGATCGAAGAAGCTTACAGAATCCAGCAAAATGTTGGAAGCTTTAAAATCGCGATATATAACAGGTTTTTCAGCTTCATGGAGGAAAGCAAGGCCTTTTGCGGCACCAAGAAGAATTTTCATTCTTGTCGACCATGGAAGTGACATCGAGTATTCTGAAATCAAGGTCAATTAATATTTTGAGTTACATTTGTAAATAATTATCGCTTGAATGTAAATTCTTTTCTTGAAAAAGTTATCCTGGCCAGTTGGTAATTAAATTCTTTTGACTTGTTTAAAGTACTGAGATGATTCATGGCTAGATCACAATACTAAGAAATTCGTAAACTTTGGACAGTTAATTACATATGAATATATATGATACAAAGTCTTGATTTTGAAATATAGAGGCTACTACGCACGGTTCTTGTAATGTCAACTATCCAAAAGCAACAAGTTTTGACTTTTTCTTCCACCCTTTTCTCATTAAACTATTATATCTTGTTTTATTGACAAAAAGTCCTGGATATTGCCATTTTTCTTAAGACTTGCAGGTCCAAAAAAATAGAAAACCTATGAAAATGATGAACAATAATTAATATGTACTTGTCCAGAAGTAAAGATTCTTATTAGAGCTTTGGTTTTTTTCACTCATATATAGCCACATCTTAAAAATTTAAAAAAAAAGTCAAATAACACTATCATTACATACAAACTACGTACAAAGTGAATTAACAAAAAGAGACGTACTTCTGAAGAGCTGATTCTCTAAGCTGCCTCGGGGCATATATTCATAAACCAAAAGCCTGTGTTCATCTTCACAACAGTACCCAATCAACTTCACCAAATGTGGATGCCTTAATTGCCCAAGAAATATCACTTCAGTCTGCAAAATCAATATACATAACAAACTCTTCAAAACTTCGTCAACTAACTAAACCAAAAAAAAGGTATTTTAATTAGTGAAAATAATAATAACTAAATTTAATTACCAGCCACTCCTTATGGCCTTGCATGCCGTCCAAATCAAGAAGTTTAACAGCAACAGGCTGAGCCTTCAAACCAGGCCTAAGCTTGTCATCAACAAACCCTTTATGAACCGGTCCAAACCCTCCTTCGCCAAGAAAATTACTCGACGAAAAGCTATGTGTGATCACTTTAAGTTCAGCTAGCGTAAAAACATGAAGATTAGACCCTACTAGGGAATTAGATAAGTCCTCCGAAAGTGTCGAAGAACTAATATCCGATAGAGAAATCCTTTGAAATGAAGAGGGTTTTGGAACCACTTTCGTAGTCTTAGACTTACACGACGACGAATTCTCAATCTTGCCACAACTTGGAAGCAAAGATTTCCATGCTGATATCTTCTTGACAGTCATTTTTTTTTCCGGTGTAAAGGGTTTATGGTGCGTTTGGTTAGCAGACTGGAATGCGAATTGGAACGAGAAATATTTAGAGAGCTCTATATAAGAAATAAAACCGATATTATTCAAATGGTTTGAGTAGTTTCTCTACCTTACAAAGAGGTAGAGGTTTGCAACTCCTTTATATATATATATGATTGAAAAGCTTCTATATTATTCTTTGTTTCTCTCTCTATATATGTACACGTATGTTTGTGTGTGGATTTCACATCCACATATATATGTACTACTTGTATGTGTGCGTTTTGACCAAAATACTGTATACGTGTATGTATATATATATATATATATATATATATGAAAAAAAGTAATTTAATACATGTCTTAATAAAATTTGGGTAACATAAAATTTTAGTAATTAAACGACGTAATTTTATGGTTAAGTTTTTTATTTTTCTAATAAAAAAATCTTGAATTATATATATATATATATATATATCTAATAAAATAAAAATGATTTTGAATTTCCCGCTCACTCAATAAATCATCTGGGCCGTCCAAAGTTTGAGATAAATCCCACCGTTCATATATCTATCTAATAAAATACATCTATCTATCTAATAATCTAATAATAATTTAATAAAATACAAATGACTTTAAACTATCTAATAAAATATAAATGATTTTGAATTTTTCGCTCACTCAATAAATCATCTGGGCCGTCCAAAGTTTGAGATAAATCCCACCGTTCATACATCTATCTAATAAAATACATCTATTTATCTAATAATCTAACAATAATTTAATAAAATACAAATGACTTTAAATTTTCCGCTCACTCAATAAATTATTTTGGTCGTTCAAAGTTTGAGATAAATCATATTGTCCATACAGTGCCGGAGGCACGGGACCCAGCTAGTATATATATATAAAAGTTAAGTTTAGTTAGATTACTTAACAAAACGTGGTAATTTAGTATAAAAGTTATAATATATATATAAAAGAAAAAAGTAATGATGTATTATTAGTGGGAAAGGAGTTTCTAAGTCTATGAAATTTGGTTTCATAAACTATATACTAATCTTCTTGAATTAATGATTGTGATTGTGACAAAAAAAGCTGTTTCCAATCGTGACCTTTTTCTAATCTTCTATGGTTAGTGGTTTAGAGCCGTAAAGTTGACAAAATTTTCAAGTTGTTATAAAATAAAAAGGTGATTTAATTACCTGGTGTTTTCGATCCCCTTTTTGGGGTCAACGGCCTCCTCAGTTACGCGGGTTGTCAGAGTTTTTTAAATGAATAATATGTACAACCAACCCTATCTATGCATCCTAACTTGTTTTTGAAAATAATCATTTTTTCATACAAGTATTGTCTTAATTACCTATAATAAAGTTCTTACCCTCTCCTTCAAAAAATACAATATCAATTTTATTTTTTCAAATTTAAATCTTTTTTCCATAGTATAGATTATTTATACATAAATAAATTAATATTAATTTTGAGATTAAAAATGTTTTCAACTGACTAATTCAAAATTAAGACAAACATTAATATTATATGTTTTAGAATGAATAAAGTATTTAAATATGGAACATTAGGGTAAGGATTTTGTCATAGGGTTTAATGTATATCAATGAAATATATATTCAAACAAAAAATGATTATAATGTATATTTTTTTTAGTATTGCTATATATGATGATATTAAATATCGGCCTACATGCATGTATGAGATATAAAAAAGAGACTCACATATTAATATATACGACAGTACCACAAACTATCCACGTATGTTGGGCATAATTCAAATTTGACATAAAATTAATCCATATATAAATTATTTTTCATTAATCAACAAATTAAGCAAATATTTGATTAACACTGGAAACGGGGTCAGCATCACGCAATAGTGACATCAAATAAGTAGCAACTAAGGATGCATTTTAGCACTAAGATCATCCTAGACATTATTTATAAGCAAGCGATATTTTCACAATAATTTCTGATATTTTCACACGCAAAATATCGCTGTAGATGTAAAAATCGTCGCTATAGGATCTATAGCGACACTTTTCGTGTGAAAATATCAAAAACTGTTGTGGAAATATCATTTTTCTATTTATAATAAAGCAATTTTAAGGAAAAAGTCCAAATTAAAATACGTTGACTCTTTTATGGCATGCTGCATTGCTACATCTCTATTTTTATTTATTTGTTTGTTTGAGTAAATTATACTACCAAAGTTGGCCACCAGCTGTGAAAAATACCATCTCCCACTATCATATCAAATACTTAACCTAAAGATGTATTTCAAAGTAACAGATTATTTCAGAGGTTAAATTAATAACGTTTGTAGAATTATTTAAGATTAAACTATCTTTCATTAGTATTGTATTTATTAATTTAGAATGTAGCAATTTGCTTATAAATTAAGGTAGAAAATAGATAAACAAATAAATCAAACCATAACAACCTTACCATCTCAATGGAAATTTACCACACATGCATCTGAAAAATTTCAAACTCTTTTAGCTATGTTGATTGTTGACTATAAAAACAAAATAAATAATTGACATGAAATGATTACAATTTACAGCTACCTAGGTTTCAAAACCTTGTCTAATATGATAGTACTTCATTATAAATTTGTAATGAAACCTTAGTAGTACTCTTCCACATTGTTGGTCCTCGAGTGTGGTTAGTATAAAATTAATTTTGGTCAATTAATCAATACTGTGTCGGCACATATGTCGGAAAGTGATTTATATCTGCGTGTCAGTACTGTATTGATAATCGAATCCAACTTTACCCATGACCACTTGATTTACTGGCTTCTTTAAATATAGGGGTCGAGAGTTTGATTTTTATTGATAACAGATTATAAAGATATATTTAAAAGTTGTTCGTGATAAATATTAAAAACAGTAAATTATTTCTTTTATTGTCTGAACCCATTCCTTTTAAATTAATATAATTATTAAAATAGATTAAGACATTCAAATATATAAATAAAAGAAATACCGACAATTCCCCCAAGGAGGAACTCAAATAATATCCCGTCTTATAAAAAAAATTCATATTCATCCCATTTTTCGCGGAGATTATTACTTAATAATCATTCCCATTCCCACGGAAAATTTAAATTTACACGAAAAATTTACACCACCACGGAGATTAATATTTTGTGAATTTTTTAAATAAAAATAATTCAATTTTAGTCATTAAAATTAATCTTATTTTAGCACATACATAATAATCATAAAAATCAAATAATAACAATACACACACAAGAACATATACTTTAATTATGTAATATAATAGAATAAATATTTATTTAATTAATATATAATTATTCGGGCGCTGGTACGAGACGGGAATTGGGACAAGAGAAACAAATATCATTCACTTCCTATCCTCATAAATAACAGTAGACCATTCTTCATCCCTGATTCTATTCCCGATCAGAGTCAAAATCATCATCTCTATTCGGGATGAAGCGGGGCATGAAAATCAGTACGGAGACGGGATAAATTTTCATTCTTATTTTTAATGCTTATTTTTATTTATTTATTTTCACATAAGGAGTGTACGTGTGTCAAGTGACTAATAAATATAATATAAAGGTGTGTGTTTCTGTTCAACTGCTCAAGAATATACGTATCAGGGTTGAAGAGCTTCAGCGATTAGCTAGCTTCAAATTTCATATATTATTACGTGTAATTAAAGAGGTGGACATTTTTTTTTATGTGGGACTAATGTCGGTAATGAGTCTGTGTAATTTGTTAGGCCAGTAGTAGAAATTAAAATGTTTATTTATTTTATGTTCTTCAAGAATGTACAGCTAGCGTGTGGGCAAATGCACATTTTAAGTCTGAGAAAGGTGTTTTAGACTTTTAAGTGCATGGGTCAATGGTCATTTTCTAGTAGAAGACTTGGTTATGGACCAGTGGCGGATTTATATACGGGAAAGTATAGTCAGTTATCTTTATTGAATTTTTTTTATAGGTATAAAGACAAAATAAATATGTAAATTAATAAATTCAAAGTGACACATTAATAAACGATTTTTTTTGGGGGGGGGGGTTGGTTAAAATAAATTTTATTAAACTAATTTTAAATACAACTACAAAAATCTTCTTAGGTGGTATTTGATAAAAATAAATGTTAAAATCTGAACAGTTTAAACATCTGAATAACGTAGAACATCTGAATAGAATTGTATCTGAATGAAAAAAAATGTTGTTTGATCATTAAAATTTTCAAAATATCTTAATAACAATATTTTACCATATAACCCTGAACTCTTTTCGGCTAATGTCATCCTGTTCAGAACTCTTAAGTCTCAACATTTGCTCCCTATTCTCCAAACTTTTTATTTTTTCTCTTTCCATCACCTTCTATATTATTCCAAAAATCACATCAAAATCACTAAAAATTCACAGGTTCTTTGTTTCAAGAGGCACAATTTCTCTCTACTTTTTGAGGTATTGATTTCCAAATTTGGAGGTAATCTGTTGGTTTGTTAATATTCTAATCTTTTTGTTTTGATGATGACTTAATATTACAGACTAATTTGTCTATTGTGATATTTCAGGAAGTTGATGAAAGATCATTGAAGATTTGAGTTCTAAGAAAAATATGTAAGGTCATTGCAAATATTTGATTTTTCGATACAAGTCTCTAGGACATTTTATGTGTATTAAATTGTGATTTTATGCATGACTAAAATATGCTAATTATTTCTAAGAAATCTGATTTTATTAGGATGCATAATAGTTTTGTCCGTATTAGTTTACATGTATACTAATACTAGTGCAACACATATTTTGGAGAAATTAAAAGGCAGTATGGTTGTAAGACCCCGAAAATTTTTAAATAAAAAGGAATTTCCTTTATTTATTTTTTTGAATATAGTAAGGGTGAATTTGATTAATGTAGTTAGTTATGGGTAAAATGCGCAAATATTTCGAATAAGCAAGTGGTTATAAAATATTCATTATTGTCGGGGAATATTAGTTTGGTCGTGGAATATTCGTACTATCGGGGAATATTCGTACGACGGCGCAGTCTTTTGTGGGCTCCATAACGGAAAGCTGTTGGATGAAGAAAACGACAAGTATAAGTTGTTTATAAAAAATGACGTAGTTGTTACCGTTAATACTGTTGGAATACCCGGTGGTTAAAAGACAGTAATACGCATTGTTGCACAGTAGCACACGGTATTGCACCAATTATTGATTCTTACGTAAGAAGGTATTACTCAATAATTGTTACAGTAATTACTGTTCAGTATTTTATTTTATTTAATAATTGATGCGTTGATATTTATATTGATGTTGTTTCAATAATTGTCATTACACAGTATTTTTCATTATCAAAGCAATAATTCATATTATCTGAATAATATTATTAGATAACATTATTGGCAATGTCTAGAAAGTTCTGTCTAAGGAGAGGTTTTGTCACCTAATTGCGCGTTAGTAAGGAGAAATTCTTATTGGAAAGCCCCCTCTTTCCTGGGAACTGCCTGGTTGTCAATATTGTGATTCTATAATATTATTTGTGAATAATTAATTATTAATTCATATGATGCGGAAAATATTGATTTTATGTGGATATAGATGGAGAAAATTTTTATAGTGACAATTGTTGAAAATTAATATTTTATCTTTTTCTGATAAAATAATTTATTTAAATATATTATTATATTTTAATAATATAATAATGGTAATATTTTTACAATGAATGTGGGATATATGTGAGTTTATGAGGAGAAAAGAGTATTTTTGTTGCAATAAATATTAAAAACAGATTTTGTGTGTCGGTAGACCTATTTCTTGACTGAAAATTTGATTATAGCCTGTAAAATCGCTCGTTTATGGATTTCGGTCAACTTCTGTTTAGAATTTGGAAAAACTTTCTTCTGCAAAGTTGTAGAGAATTGAATTTCCTATAAAAAGTCGCGAGATTCGAATTTTCTGACCAAAGGGCTATTTATTATGAATTATTAAAGTTTCGGAGTTCCAAAATAATTGATTTTTGGAAGTTTAAAATATTTTAAATATAAAAAACATTTTTTTCATTGTTGAACTCATTTAACATGTGGGTTGGTGGCTGATGTTGGGCAAAAATTGGGTGCGTAGGAATTTATATACTATATTAATATTATATTAAATTTTATGCTTTGGTGTTCTAAGCAATTTTCTATAAATAGGGTGCTTAGGTTAGAATTGAAAATCACACCAGAAACTGAAGTTTTCTCTCTCCACATTATCGAGCGTATTCTTGTGAGTATTTTGAGTATACTTTGAGTATTGCTATACGGTGCAAGTTCAAATCATAGCCTATATCCGGTGTTTCAACTAGAAGTACTGTCTTTCGAGGTAAGTGATGTTATTTTCTTCTCAAATGATATTATTTCTTCAATATCATTATGCTGAAATGTTGGTTGGAAATTTTTATCAAATTTAGAACTTTTTCATGTCGGGGTTACTATTCATAAGTTACTATTTACGAGTTACTATTCATGAGTTACTATTCACGAGTTACTATTCACGAGTACTATTCATGAAGCGTGAAGATGTTTTTGTGAAATTTCTATCTTTTGGTGTCAGATTTTTCCCTGTTGAAGACTAAGGATAATTTGTTGTACATTATCTTAGTCATAATATTCTTTACTGGGCTAGTTGAGCTCACCCTTTTTCTTGTTGTTCTATTTTTCTTCTAAGGAGACGAGAATGTAGCGAGTACGAGTCGGGGGATGTAATGATGGTTCTAGAGAGAGTTGTTTAGTAGTCCTCACCATTTTTGTAAAATAATGTATCAAAAATTATGTTGGGAATTTATTTGTATGTGGATATTGTCTAGACGGCAATAGTTTATATGTTGTAATAATAAAGTTGTAGTTATTTCTGTACCATGTATTTGGCGACTCAGAATGGGTTGGATGGAATGGACCTATTTTGGGGGCGTCACAATGGTGGTAGAGTTGTTAATATATTAGATGAGTACAAGCCTTGGAATATGAAATCATGATTATCTTTGAAGAGTTGGAACTTGTTGCGATTTATCATGATAACAGTTGACGGCAGATTTTATGGGAATGAAAAAGTCTAAAAGTACTTTTAGTATCTGACTTAAATTCAATTTGGTTTGTTATTGAAAGAGTCCAACACATGTTTGAAACTTCCAAAGATAATTGGATTGGTCTTTCCTTAGCCATTAACGGATGTAATTGTTGGTAACAAAAATATGTTTTCAATGGAACACTGTTGCATAAACAACGGCTATATATTTTGGCTATAAAAAGGAATTGATATCAGTGGAAAATTACAACACTTAAATCAATTATTGCACTCATATATTTGAAAAGCAATTTTATCGTCTGTGCAATATTTTCAGCTGCTGTGATATTATAATTCTGACTATTTTTAGCATATTTTCTTGAGCTATAAATCGGTAATATCTTTTTATTATTAATTGATCATTGCATACATTAGTTGAGCCTTGCATTGTTAAATTATTTATTTGATTTGATCATTAGACCTCTATAAATTGTAATCTTATATTTTTAGACTAAGTGTTGTCTAAAGGAATTTAATCCAGTTGGATTAAGGTTTGTTTACAAACAGGTTTAAGGAAGCATAGGTGCTTAAGGGGTGCTTTGGTGCACAAGGAGCAAGTGTGCTCAACTGAATTATTGTAATTAAATTTGATAGAATCTGTTTTGTAATAAGTGTCATTTTTAAAGAAATAAAAGTGAGTCTCCAATACTAGTTGGTATTTGACGTGGACTAGGCTATTATTATAGAGGATAATAGCTGAACCACGTAAAAAATCTTGGTGTTATTTTATTGCTTGATTTTCTTTAATATTTCTCAAGATAATTAGTTTTTTTAATATTTAAAATATAAACTTTTGCTTCATCTTGAGATAGTATATTTTCATCAAGTATTTTATTTTGACTTATAAATTCACCAAGATATTTTCTTAAACAAAAATTCAATTCGGTAGACTACATTCATTCAGCAAGCTGCATTATTTGATACAGTAGGCTATATTCAATAGTTTGAGTTTAAAGTTTAAAAATTGGTCATAGTTTGCTCCCACACTTATTCAACCCCCCTTCTAAATGTGCCATATCTGAATTTCACAATTATTTATATTTAAATTATCAGTATGTTTATTGGTTTGATCGGAGGTTGTCGACTTCTGATCGTCAATTATTATGACTGATAAACTGTATTTTTTTCGCCATTGAAGGTTTCAGGAGCAAAGATGGTGGATCAGATTTGATCCAAAACAGAAAACCCAATCGAAAGGCAAAGAGTAAAGAAAACCCGATTATGACGGCTAGGGGTGTTGCGGAAGAGATTCAGGCGGAGGAGCAGGAACAACGACGGTTGGGGAGGAAGAGGGAGGAGGGATTTTTTTAATATTGAATAGGTCATTTTTGTTCAAAAAATAGTTAATGTGGTTCAGACCTAGCTCTGAATAGTCTAGATTTAATTTCATATCTTATCGATTAAGAGGCATTAAAAGCCAAAAAAAAATTACCAAACAAATTGACCGAATTAGAGGCATACTCATTAAGAGCTATTCAGTTGTAAATAAACATAACCTTAGTTTTAAGACTTTGTGAAATCTGAGAAGTACAAAACTAGTTTATGCTTTGAAATTAATTCATGATTTTGTTTAAATATAGAAAGAAAATTTAGTTAGAGACTTTAAGTATTTGGGGAATTATTCAAATTGAAGTATGCAAAGAAATCGAAATAAGTTTCTAAATTTTATCTAAATATTTTTTATTTAAAAATCCTTTTTTAGTTTGGATTACGAATATTTATTACAATTTATAAACATTATTATGATTAGTTCAGGTTTTCTTTATTTAACTTCAACAAAAAAATTAGTTAAAATCCACCATTGTTGAGAAAAATTCCTGAATCCGCCCATGTTAATTATAGCTTTTCTTTTCTTTCCTTTATTTATTTATTGATATTCTAGCAACAAAAGATAAAAGAAGCTCTTACGTACAAAATGTTAAAATTTATTTATTTAATTATTTATAATGTTACTTGAAGAGAGACGAGAGGGAATATATAGGCTTGAAATTGTCATTTTTATAAATTTGTATATATTAACTCTCTTTTTTGTATGATATTATTACTTTGATTTAAAATGAAAAGAAATTAGTAGTGACCGAAGGTTAAACCTCTACTACCTTGTCTTCCTCAAAAAATTGTCGTTTATCAACTTTTTTTTAGGATATTGATATTCTCAAATAAAAATAATAATATGTTCACATGATATCTCTCGGATGAATGTAACTTGTAAGCTTCATTCATTAAGGAGAAACCATGTAAAATAAAAATATTACGTTTGATATAAAAATTTAATTTAATTTCCGTTTATTATTCCGAATAAGAAAAAAGCGATTATTTTTTTATTTGCACCCCACCCCAACTATTTTAGGATAAATAACATTAGTTGAGTTGAGTTGAGTTGAGTTGAGTTAACGACGTACGTAATATCCTTAAAATAATAACTAAAATTTCATTATTATGTTATAATTATAAAATTAAATATTTTTTTCAAATATTATGAAAAAAATCTTTAATAATTGTAAAATATTATAGATGAGACTATAGTTGAGTATCACTCTACATCCTTAATTTTTAATGTAATACAAAAGTGGTGTTTACGGATACACATGACTGCAACTGATCGAAACATTTCACCATATTATATGCTTCTCTAATAGACTAATACCATGTGTGGAATGTGATAATATATATATATATATATATATATATATATATATATATATATAGGGAGCGGATCAGGTGCGGGATCCCGCACCTGGTTAAAATACGGACCTTTATATATTTTTTTTTTGCTTTTTTTTTTAAAACAACTAAAAAAAATAAATAAAAAATTATGGAATTGAAAATTTTTCATAATACAGTGTTTTGGATGTGATTTGGGTACGTATAACAAAAATATGTATGTACAGTCTGGGCAGACTGTACCACCACTTTTTGGTATAGGTATTTAAAACACGCCCAAAACATTATATTATGGAAAAATTTCAGTTCCATAAAATATTAAATATTTTTTTTAGTTGTTTTAAAAAAAAAACCAAAAAAAAACCAAAAAAAAAAAAGTCCGCATTTTAACAAAATAAGGGAGCCCTTACCTGATCCTGTCTGTATATATATATATATATATATATATATATATATATATATATATATATATATATATATATATATATATATATACACACACACACACACACGATTCTCTTCTTAAGCGAATCAAAAAACGAACCAATTATAGTGACGATTTTTTGAGCTATCCGATTATAACGACGATTTTTTTGAGCTATAGCGACGTTTCGAACCGTCGCCATAATTGTGTGGTCGACTTTATATGCTATAGTTACGAAAAAAATTGTCGCTATAATCGATTCGCTTTTAATTTGATATTTAAGGTTCTCTGGAGCACTGTTTTCAAACCTGGACCGGACCGGCGGTTGAACCGAAAAAATCGACCCGGTTCACTCAACGGTCCGGTTTGGACCACTAAACCACTTTTGCTCAAAAACCGCTCAGAATCGGTGACCCGGCGGTTGAACCGGTTGACCCAGTGAACCGGTAACCGGTTCACGGGTTTGACCGGTTCTCTCCTTAAAGATTAAAAAAAAAATATTACGGATTTTATTTTATTTTAGTAATTTAGTTGAGACTTTGTTTGGTATTTTACATATTTTTGCATTCATTTAATCAAACACTTGAACTTGTGGTTGAATTTCAGAATTTGAATGTATCTTAGAGATGTTTAGTTTTTTTTTTGTAGATAAATTGATTAATTTTACATATTTACTAAATATTATATACAATATATAATAATAATTAATATAATTAATTATTTATTATTTATTACATATTAATGACGTCACTGGGTCAATAACGGTCCGACCACTGATTGGACCAGTGACCCATCCACCCAATAACTTTTTCGGTTCGATTACCGGTCCGGGTTTAAAAACCTTGCTCTGGAGAAGCCGAGAAGGAGACCGATATATATAATTAATAGTACTATATTTAATACTGTACAATCATTTTCTTAATTCTTATGCATAATTCTAAAACGTCATACGTTATGAGATGGATGGAATACTATATATTTCATCGATTTCAAAATTAAAGATATAATTTAATTTTTAAAATTAAACAACGACATACATTAAATATTAAAATTAGTATGATCCATGATATTTATATTTCCAAATTCTTGACATATATTTGCGGCGCCTCACCATCAGCCGTCGGCCATCGGTGCTAGGCTGTCGTTTTTGGTTTTGTCGTCCACTTACAAACTATCCTTTCTCTATTTCTCACGTTCATAAGAAAAAGGGAGGAAAATGTAATATGGCATGCGTCGGTCTAGTGATTTATCGATCCAATACACACTTCTATAATTTAATATTTAATAATTTCCTTCCATCTTTTAACCGTGGTCAATAACGTATTTGATAATCACGGGACAGAGAAATATATTTTCCTAATAACTAAATAAGTATGTTTTTATATTTTTCTGATAATAAAATGATAGTGTTTGTCATATTTTTTTGGAGTTAGGGACTAGTATAAAATATAAATAACATAATAATTTGTTTTGGGAAAAAGAATATTTATTACTTTTACTAACATCACTTGCTTTGAGATTTGTTCTTGTGTTTGATGAAATTGAGTAATAAAGATCTGAATGATTAATACATCTTAATAAATTAATAAATTAAATTATCTGAATGAAATAGCATATGAATCTAAAAAATTGTTTGATAACTAAAAAGTATAAAATATTTGAATGACACTGTTTTACCATTTTAACCCTCTGAATCATTTAAATTTTTTTTGTAATGATCTTAAAATTTGAAATTGAAAGAGTACACTATTTATTGAAGCCATTTTTGTTCATAAATTTTAAATAAACTATTAAGAGTCAGTTCTTAATAGTTAAAATTTGAGTCTTTGTCTTAATAACGATTCAGAGGAATTTTTTTTTTTACCAAACAAGATTTATATCTGATCGAATCAAAAGTTGATGGATTAAGAGTCATTCAGACACAAACAAACATAACCTTAGTTTCTTACCCAAAAAATTGATCTGGTGTTGTTTGTTTACATCTGATTGTCTACTGTCTCTTATTCGTTAAGAGGCATGATGCTGTTTTTTTTGTTATCTCTGAATGCCTCTTAATCGGTAAGACAGAAAATGAAATCTTAATAATTAAGAAGTACCTCTTAATGACTTTTTTTTGATAATTTTTTTTATATAAATATATTCAACAATATTATGCACTCATTTTTATTAAATTGAATATTTAAAATTATTAAATAAAATTTTACTCTTTAAAATGGTAAAATAGTGTCATTAAGAGACAACTTACTTTTTAGTTATCAAATAATTTGTTAGATTCAGATCTCATAATCAGTCAGATGATTTAATTTATTAAGACATCATAACTATTCAGATCTTAATTCTCAGATTTATCAAACACAACCTTAGTCGCCCTGCGTCACAATTCATCATTGGAGTCTGCATCTACTATTGGCCCAGTAATTTTATTGGGCTTATATTAGATATTCTGTTACTGGGCCTTAGATTTTGTCATTGTGATTCTCTTCTGATTTGCCCAATATTGTCCCTGTTTGTTTATTGGGTTAATTACATATTATAGTACATTTTTAAAAATAATTATAATAATCATACATCCATAAAATAATTACAAAAATATGACATTTTATCATATTTATTTACAATACTAATACAATTAGGAGTCCTTAAATTAAGGGATTAGTATTAATGGGTTGACATAGTAAATTAGTTTCTATCTTCCTCAAACATTCCTTTCTCGTTCGGTATCTCTCTCTCTCCGCCCTTAATTCTCGTTCGGTTTCTCTCTCTCCGCCTTTACTACTTCTCTCTCTCCTCTTGAAGCCACTCGTCGTCAACGGATTGAATCTACATCTTCAGACGATGGAGTTCTTGCTTTGGTATGTACATGGTTGAAGTGATGTTGTCATACTATGAGTCTGTACTTCTGGCCACATTCTGTTTATGTTAATTTTTTTATTGAATGATTTTTTCTTTATCTCCATAACTGGGTTATTTATGATAGACATCATTTAACAACATAATATTTGCTAAAGTGGATAATTATTTTCAAATTGTTTAGGCTCTTAACATATATAGTCTGCTTTTGAATGATCATGATTATCTCATCTTCATTTTGCCATTTTACTTCTGCATCATATACTGACACAAGACCAATTTTTGGGGGCTTGATGTAATGCTTACGTTGTAGGTACGTCAAGCAATAAAAATTAGATACTATTATATAATTGTTTGGTTACTTCTGCATTATGTTTTGGTTACTGTTAGATTGTGATTCGGATACCATTTTTGTTACTTTAATTTGGTATTTTGATTATTTTTTTATGTTGTTATGGTTACCATGTATTTGTTTAGTATACATGGTTGACTTTACTGGTTTTGGTGTACATGTTGTTTATGTATTGGTTACCATTTTTACATGTTTTGGTCACTATCATATAAATAGTTGGTTACTTCTTTAGTATGTTTTTGGTTACTGTTAGTTTCTCATTTGGATTTTATTTTTATTTCCTTGAGTTGGGATTCTGGTTACTATTTTTTTTTGTTCTGGTTACCATGTATTTGCTTAATATATATGGGTTGACTAAACTGTGTTTGGTCTATATGTTGTTTATGTATTGGTTACCATTAATATATGTTTTGGTTACTAACATATAACTGTTTGGTTACTTCGTGAGTATATTTTTTTGTTACTTTTAGCTTATGATTTGGATACCATTCTTTTTCCTTCAATTGGGTTTTTGGTTACTTTTATATGTTATTTTGGTTACAATGTATTTGCTTAGTATACATTGGTTGACTAAACTGGGTTTGGTCTATATGTTGTTTATGTGTTGGTTACCATTAAAACATGGTTTGGTTACCATCACATAACTGTTTGGTTACTTCTTTAGTATATTTTTTGGTATACATATTTTTGTTTTGGTGACCTTTAAATTAAATTATGTTTTGGTTAATATTATATATAACTGTTTGTTTACTACATAAAATGGTTTGTACTACATGTTGTTTATATTTTGGTTACAATTAGATTATATAATATAATTTTTTGGTCACTGCTTTATTATGGTATGGTTAATGTTATATTATGATATGATACCTATGGTTAATGGGTTCTCTATTCACTAATCCCAAGGTATTTCTCTTTCTCCCACAGGTTCATACATAATGCAGAAGTCTTTTCTAGAGAATGAGAGCAGTCATGAAGAAGAAGTCGAATACCATGTTTGTTACCTTGATTTGATATTTTGATTACTTTTTTATGTTGTTATGGTTACCATTTATTTGCTTAGTATACATGGTTGACTAAATTAATTTTGGTGTACATGTTGTATATGTATTGGTTACCATTAAAATATATTTTGGTTACTATCATATAAATATTTGGTTACTTATTTAGTATGTTTTTGGTTACTGTTAGTTTCTGATTTGGATTCCATTTTTGTTTCCTTGAGTTGAGATTTTGTTTACTGTTTTTTGTTGTTCTGGTTACAATATATTTGCTTAATATATGGGTTGACTAAATTTTATTTTGACTATATGTTGTTTATGTATTGGTTACCATTAATATATATTTTGGTTACTAACATATAACTGTTTGGTTACTTCATTAGTATATTTTTTGTTACTGTTAGCTTATGATTTGGATACCATTATTTTTTCCTCAATTGAGATTTTGGTTATTTTTATATGTTGTTTTGGTTACAATGTATTTGTTTGGTAAACTGTTTATGATATAAATATTGTTTATATCTGGTTACTAATAACTGTAAATCTGATTTTTTTTATTTGCAGTTATGGAATCTTTACTATGGGGAATGCAATAGAAAATTCATTGGAAAAGTTATATATTGGCGTGACATGGAAGTCCCCGACATTATTACCAAGAAATTGAACCCAAGACAGTTGAAGAAGTTTAAGGCATCATTAGTTTGTGGATGTATTATTATTTTTGTAAATAATAAACCCAAGTCATAATAAACCATGTATTTGCTTAGTATACATTGATGTATTATTTTTGTAAATTCCTTCAAATATATTCTACAAGGTTTATGCTATTCTATTTCTACTTCCATTTCCACAAACACATCTTACATGTTCTGGTTACTTTTATATAACTATTTGGTTACTTCTTTATTATGTTTTGGTTACTGTTACCTTATGGTTTTGCTACTTTTATTGTGTCCTCAATGTGGAATTTCAGATACTTTTATTTTTTATTCTGGTTAATATGTAATTATTTAGTATACATGGATTGCCTAAACTGGGTTTCATTACATGATGTTTCTGTTTTGGTTACCATTAAAACCTGTTATGGTTACTATCATATAATTATATGGTTACTGTTTTATTATGTTACATTATGGTTATAGTATACATGGATTGCTTAAACTGAGTTTCATTACATGATGTTTCTATTTTGGCTACCATTAAAACATGTTCTGGTTACTATCATATAATTATATGGTTACTGTTTTATTATGTTACATTATGGTTACTGTTATTAGTAACCAGATAGTTACAAGCTTGTATCAGGACAAACATTAATTGTTAAATGTACATGTGTGAGTGTCCTATTTATCTACAAGCTTGTTAGTAACCAGATAATTATAAGCTTGTATCAAGACTGTTATAAGCTTGTATCAAGACTGTTATAAAGCTTGTATATGTTTACTTTATATTGATAACTCATGATGGAATCAAAAATAAAAATATTAATCAACATCAATTTTGGTTACTATACACCATCAAAAATGTTACCAACC
Organism: Panax japonicus; assembly: GCA_020205505.1. Classification (NCBI taxonomy): domain Eukaryota; kingdom Viridiplantae; phylum Streptophyta; class Magnoliopsida; order Apiales; family Araliaceae; genus Panax; species Panax japonicus. Next base: position 85,677,632 of record CM035107.1, read on the forward strand.
ATGTGGTTAATGGTTACTAACAGTAAACAATTATATATTCATGTAAATAATTAGATTTGTTGTATTGTTTACTGTCAGTCTCCATTGTCCAACAACTGAATAAATATTATAAAGTAACCAAATCAATATTAGACAGTAACCAAATTACATAATATTAGTAACCAGAAAATAAACTAAATTTTTACATGCAAATTTGAAGGCCTAAATGATGGAATTCGACCAAAAAACCATGCAGTTCACCAGCAAAGCTGGTGACTTTTGATCGTTGACCCGTTTCCAATGAAATTAGGCTCTGAAAACGCCAAAATCTGACACTCCAAACTTGACAGAAAATTGCCAAATTGTCACTGCAACCAAATAAACATTATACTGTAACCAATTAAATAGTATACAACAACCAATAAATATAATCAGATTAGCAGTTGTATGAGAGTAACAACCAATATAAAAGAAACAATTATAAAACTGAATAATAGTATAGAGTAACCAAATAAACACCTAACAGTATCTAAATACATATTATACAGTAACCAAGATATATGTAATTAGTAGCCAAGATTATAAAAAAATATTTTAAAATTCTTTTTACAACCAAAATAATCAGTAATGACTTTGTTACAAATTAAAGACTAACAGATGTATGAAGGTATCTACCAATGTAGTTAATCAGTAACCATATAATCACTATAAAACACAGTAATATAATGCAGTAACCATGATAATATTGCACAGTAACCAAGTCAGCATTATATACTAACCAAATCCAAATTAGACAGTAACCAACATATATTTACTTAGTATACACAAGATAATACATTCTGCATTGCATTTTTATAGTAAAAACAACTAGTATAATTTGTTTGTTACCAACTAAAGGCAAACTTTTGTAAGAATGTAACCAATGTAGCTAACAAGTAACCATTAATATAAAAAACATAAGTAAAAGTGTACATTAATATGCTTCAACAACCAATATTACAATAACCAATTAATCATTACAGTAATTAAGTTTGCATTAGTCAGTAATCAAATCAGCATTAGTTAGTAACCAAGTCAGCACTATAATTTTATAAAGTAACCAAGTCAGCATTAACAGTTGTATAAAGGTAACCAATATATATAATCAGATTAATAGTTGTATAAAGGTAACTAATGTAGTTAATAAGTAACCACCAATATAAAAAAAATAATTATAAACTACAATAACATTATACAGTAACCAAATAAACACCTTACAGTATCTAAATACATATTAGACAAGTTAACATTAATATAACCAATGTAGTTAACAAGTAACCATTAATATAAAAATATAAGTATAAGTATAATTAGATTAATGCAGTAACCAGTTCAGCATTAATGAGTATCCATTATATTTTTACATAGTATCCAAATCAGTATTATTCAGTAACCAAAATAATGTTAAACAGTAACCAACTCAGCATTAGTCAGTAAACATATACATATAATTGTTCATACATAGGTAACTATATACATTTAATTATTCAGTAACCATATATAACCATAGGAATTTGTAGTAACCATAGGTAAATATATACATATAATTTTTATATTGATACACCTCAATATTAGACAGCAACCAATACAATGTAGTCAATGAGTAACCTCAAATATATAATAATATAAATCAGAATTAGTTAGTAACCAATATATCAAAGTCAATATTAGTCAGTAACTAATTCATCATTTTTCATTAACCAATTCAGTATTGTTCAGTAATATTATACAGTAACCATTATAATTTTAAACAGCAACCAGATCAGCAATATGCAGTAACCACAATAAAGTTACCCAGTAATCAAATCATCATGAACCAGTAACCAATATATTGTTACATAGTAACCTAAGAAGCATTAGACAGTAACTAGTTTATCATTAGATATTATAATGTTACAAAGTAACCAAAACATCAGTAGACAGTAACCAACATAGCTTCATACAGTAACCAAGACAACATTAGACACTATAATGTTACAAAGTAACCAAGACAGCATTAGACAGTAACCAACATATTGTCATACAGTAACCAAGATATCATTAGACAGTAACCAAGACAGCACCGAACAATATAATGTTATACAGTAACCAAAACAACAATAGACAGTAACCAATAGTTGCATAAGACAGTAACCAATGTTTATGATGAGTAACCATTAATATAAAAATTCAGTAGAACTCGTTTGAAAATTATAAATTAATCAAATAAACAGTTAGTGAACAGTTTATATTTATTTAGTAACCATAATCTAAAACATATGAATTAATCAACCAAATGCTATAAGAATTTGTAGTAACCATTTTAATTGTGAAAAACTTAATAAAGGTAACCAATATACATACGAATACCATAGTAACCATAGGTAACTATATGCATACGAACTTTAAACTCACATACCTCAGAGTTCAGATTTGTATCGAAGTTGCTGTGATATTGTTTTTGGTTACTGAACTTGAAGTTGATGATGATTTTGTATTCTATTTCGTCTTCTCCGATCTTAGATGTTACCGAAATTGAACATGAAATTGCTGTGAGTCGAAAGGGAAACGTCGATCTTGTATGCAACAATCACTGCAGTATTTTCGTCTTCTCCGATTACGAGTTTAGTCGCGACAGGAGGCTTCGGTTTCGTTTTTTTGTCTTCTCTGTCGTTGATCTGTTGTTCAGATTTCAAAGTTGCATGATTTTAGGGACGGTTAATTTCAATTATGAAATTGGATAACTGACTGGATAATGACACGTGATTTTAGGCGCGTTATATTGCTTATGTTTTATTTTTGTAATTATTTTGTGTATGTTTTATTTTTGTAATTACTTTCTAAATGTTGTATATTAGTGTAAAGAACCCTTGTTTATTCGCTCTAATACACATTTTAAGGGTTTGCATTTTTCAAAAGATAGAGAAATTAACAATACTAACACTCGGTGGCACACGCATTACATTACTCGTCTAAATTTTGTAAGGTAAAATATGAATTTCAGAAATTTTGAACGATTAAATAGAAAGATAAAAAAATTTAATATTAAAAAATAAAATAATAATATAATTAAAGTTGTAGAGCAAAAGAGAAAAATAAAAAAAAAACGTCACAATGAGATTTATCTTTTATCTCTTTTCCAAATAATACAAATAATATATCAACATTTTTGTATCAATGAGATTTATTACAACATTATATTAATTTTTACAAAAATTAAAAATAAAAAATCATTAATTTCGTTGCAAAAAATATTTTAAAATATTTTATTTTTTTCTTTTCCTTTTATCTTTTCCTTTCTTTTAATAATTAATTTTATTTAAAAATTAATTCCAAATAATATTAAAACTTTTTAATAACTAAACATAAAAACAAAAAACAAAATAAAATAAAAACAGGATAAGCCAAAATAATTTTTTAATGGATTTTCTTTATAATTTTTTCTTCTCAAACAAAAAAATAAAATAATAATAAAATTAAAATAAATATTTTAATTTATTTTTTTATAATTTTTTTCTTTTTCTTTTATCTTTTCCTTTTTTTTAATAATTAATTTTATAATTTTTTTCTTTTCCTTTTATCTTTTTAATAATTAATGTATGCCAAAACCGTCAGCAGCAAACTAATAAATCGAGCAAGGAATTTTCTAATCAAAAATCAGATTTTATTTTATTTCTTTTATCAAAAAAGCAAAAAAAAGAAATCTCTGAGAGCTCACCAAAAAAAATCTCTCAGATCTCTCACTTCTCTCGCTCCTCCGCCTTCCTCCTCCAATTCGAACAAGTCCCTTGGTCCATACGATCCCGAAGAATCAGACCCAGCGTGGATTCGAGGAATACACAGCGACTTTGTGGATATTGGAGGGAGGTTCAAGACTGGGATCTCGAAGCTGTCTAATAATATGGCGACGGTGTCGGAGATTAAGACGAAGATGGCTGCCTCAACAACTCCTTTGTATTCCCACTCTTACTAAGCAACACCAAAATGTCTTTACCCGTCAAAATTCCAATGTCTCCGTGGAGGGCGTCGACCGGCGGCAAGAACCCATATCGGATTCCGACTGAAACGAGCGTTTGGGAGATTTTCTGGGCCACGAAGCCGGATTTGCCAATGCCGGTGAAGAAAATGGTTTTAATTTTGGTGTGGAAGAAGATGAACCGAAGGGTTCGAGTTTGAATTAATTAAGAAAAAAATGGCAAAAAGATGAGATCAAAGGGAGATTTTCTAAAAGTATTTTTATTTTTATGAAAATAATTAAAAGAAAGGAAAAGAGATAAATGAAAAAAAAAATTATAAAAGTATTTTTATAATTATTTTTAAAATAAAATATACATATTATAAATATTATAATATTAATTTTTATTAATATTATACATATTATAAATATTTAGGTAAAGAAAAAGAAAAAAAATAAAATATAAAAATATTTTTAAAATTACAGTGGGCAAATTGTTTTTTTTAAAATTACAGTGGCTCAATAGTATTAAGAATTTGACTGACTAGTTTGTTACATCAGAAAATAATAATTTTTTAATTTTTTTTAAATACCACGTATGTAATTATTTAACGCCCGTCCAAACAATTGGACGTAATGACTTAATTGTATATTCTTAAAAAGATTAATTGAATATTTTAAAAACAAAATGACTAATTGCTTAAAACATTATAATCACACCGAGATAAAAATGCTTTTTGCCAATCCAAAATTAAGTTTCAGTTGAACTTATAAGAGTGAGTGAGTTCTCCTTAACACCGTTTTATGATTTTATCTATTCAAAAAAATTCGAAGTCGGGAATTTAATTGAAGAGCACTTAAGGAGCACCGAGCTCGTTCCACTGGGCAGCCACTATGGACCCATAACAGCTAGACTACCCAAAGTTGCATAATTGTAGACTTGCTCGAATTGTATCGCAGACTTGAGCTAAAACTGCAGCCAAGACGAGTACTGAAAGCTCGGTTCTTTACGTTTCACGTTTATTAAATAAACTCCAAATGATCTTTGTTCACTCTATATTTGATCGAATTTATGCGGGACGAATGATCTGAATCCTTTTGAAAATTGGGGAACCAACAAAACCCTAGAAATTGAAGAAGAAGATGATGATGTCAGGTGATAGGCACGCTTCTTCCACTTCCATAACTCCTGAAGAAAGCAATATGTAAGCTCTCTGTCTATATACACTCTTTATTCTCCGTATATGTATGCAATTATATGTTCGAATGTATAATTCATATGCTCAATTGTCGTCAAGATACTTCGTATTTGTTCAGTATTAGTCTTGTTTCATTGCCGTTTTTCTGTAATTCAATCATTTTTCCGGGTTCTAGCTTGTGTATTTTCAGTTTTGTGAAGCAGTAGCTGAAATATAGGTATGAATACATCTTTACTGCATCTACCCTATTAGTAATTCTTAGAATTTAAGAACGAATAAAATTGCAATCACACAAATATTATATGAAAGACGGAAAAATAAGAACACGTGAGGATATACTCAGGTTCACCAATTTGGCTAGTCCTGCTTGTCTGATGTATTTATTAGATGTTTACACGCTCTGCAATGATTCACACCGAACAATGTTTTTATAGTAACTAGAAAAACTCTAGCTGCTAGAATATGAGCCCAAACATGAGGCCCAATACATTAGTAAAACCCAAGACCGGGCTACTAATAAATCCCCAAGCCACTTTGCGCTTGACTTCTAGGGGGCGTTGCTCCCAGCTCACCGACGAGCGAGCTGGACAACCGCTCGCTCACCGGGGAGCGAGACCCTAACTGGGTAGTCGTAGTGGTCATTCGTCGAACCTGCAGAAGTATGAGTCAATCCTAACAGTAATATCACTGTGGTATTACTATGACATATTTGATTTAATCCAAATACTTTGACGTAGATTGGCTAAACTTACTGTTAAAAGTGATCCTACATAATTGGGAAAAGTAATTTTTATGCAACTTTTTGAGTATATCTTCATTTGTAAAAATAGAATGCTAAGAGTGAATTTTTGGTAACAAAAATGGAAGAGTAAAGTACGACATCAGTTTTTCTCCCTAGCAAATAAAGAGAATATGTATAAAATGAGGGGGTAATGTTAGTGTTTTTCACACTAATTCAGAGTGCTAAGAGGGGCTGAAAGCTGACCAAATTGTTTGATCTTGAAATTTGAGGGATTACAATCGTAACTAAAAAGCCATATGAACTTACAATCTTCCTTTGCAACTTTTTTTTGTAGAAAAATCGAAATCCCATCTAATACGTGATTAGCACAAATTCTTGTAATGTCACGGTGTCACCAATTTATTGAGGTCCATATTTTTTCCTTGCTATGTTTTCAGTAGTAACTCGTAAACTCTATCTAATTGTGGTTGAGAAGTGGCATTTTCCACTTCCACAGCTCAATTATGTAACATGGAGTTTAAAAAGGTATATGTTCTCTAAAGATGGAATTCTTTGTCTACATGAAGCCAGTTATGTTTCTTAGCATCAGATAGTAATTTCTTCTCTGTTGGGTCCACTTGAATTAGGGCTTAGGTCTCTAATGTTGATCAAACACTTCCACAGGTTCCTTGATATACTGCATGAGGCACCTTTATTTGGTCATCGGAAGCCTACTAGCATCGTTGGGAGTATATTCTACTGCCTTTTATTGGCAAGTACAGTTTCTTCATTCTTGTGGGCCTTTCCCTGGTTTCTTAAGATAAGTTATGATTTCTATTTTTTTACTAATGCTTATTTGCCAGTAAACTTGTTTTCTTCAATTCTAGGCAGGTTATGCTACTTTGGCTGTGGGTGCTCCATGGATTTTTCATCGTATACAAGAGTTTATTTTACCATTGCTTTGCAGTTGTGATGTTGCACTTTTGATTGTCACAGGTGCTCTTTCAAGCTTTTACATTTTTATGGATTTTATGTTTTAATCTTTGGGTTGTTTGCTTATATGTTAAATTTATCTCTCAAGTTAACTTATGTACTATAATCTGTACTATAATAGTCATCATCCTAGCACAAAAAAAAATTGATTAATATTCTTCTGTTTAGAAATTCTGTTTTTCACTAATGTGGTTGTTTCACTATATTTGCAGGAATCTTTCAGCAATATCTGGTTTACCAAGTCCAGAAAATAAGATTACAGGTTTAGCATTTTATTATTTCTTATCGACTTTGCAGTTATTGTTCATTTGCTTGCTTATTTTTATTTTACAAAGAATATCTATGTACACTTCACTTTCTAACTCTGGCATCCTATTACAAAGTAAATACATGTATTTATTTGATGTATATGAGAAATCTGCCACGTTTAAAACTTGAGCAGCTGAGAGTTTCATTTTTACAAGTATTTTCATTGTAGGTGTCAATAATGGGTAGATAGCTTGCTTGGTCTTTTTGGTTATAGAATACTTGAAATTGGCTTATCGAGTTCACACAATGATAATTATGCACTGTGCTTTTAATGTGATGTTTTTATAGCCTGAAATTGATTCAGTTTGTTATCAACAAGGAAGGTTAATAAAACTTTGGCTTTTAGAGTTTTGTTTTTGGGACATCTTCGTCCTTGATTCAATCCGGGACCTTCTCAGTATGTCATCTGCCTTATTAGGAACCCCTGTAAGCCAGTTGATCTTGGGGGTTGTTTGATAAAATTGAATGATAAAGTTCTGAATGTTTAAGTAATCTAAATGAGCTGATGAATACTGAATAAAAAAAGTTGTTTGATAATTGATGTCTGAAACATCTGAAGAATATTTTTTTTTACTATTTTATCCTTTTAAATTATGCTGAAAAAGTATACAAGTATGAACGTACTAAAAAATAAATTTACCACAATATTAATATATAAATACTCTCTTCGTTGTTAAATATAAAATTCATTTTTGAATCTTTTTGAAATATCTGAATAAATGTATTTTCTGTTTTAACCTTCTGAATGGTTTAAAATAAATTTATTTTATAATTATGAATATATGAACTTATCTAAAAACAGTTGCATAAACTACTGAGCAATCATTAATATATATATATATATATATTAGGTAAAAATGGAGGTACACAGCCGTGTAACTTTTAAAGTTACACGGTGTACGATCGTAGAGTGATTTCACTCTACGATCGTAGAATAGTCTCCAGATAGTAGAATGAATTCACTCTACGATCGTAGAATAGTCCACGATCGTAGAGTGAATTCACAAATCGTAGAGTGACTACTCTACGATCGTAGTGAAATCACTCTACGATCGTAGACCGTGTAACTTTTCAAGTTACATGGCTGTGTACCTCCATATTCCCCATATATATATATATAACAAAAAAATAATATGAATTAGTATTTGGATGGTGAGTAAATGGGAAATCCACTAATTGCCAAATAATATTAATTATTAATTATATACATAAAGGTAGATGAGTAGACAACACTCTTTGAGAAGAAGTCCATTCTCATCCGATGATATATATATATATATATATATATATATATATATATATATATATATATATATATATATATATACACACGGAGCCGTTCTAAAGCGGACCAAAGAACGGACCAAGGTAAAAAAACACGCGGGTCAGGGTAAACCCGCATGTTTTTCCGACCCATACCCTGACCCGCGTGTTTTTTTGCTTTGGTCCGTTCTTTGGTCCGCTTATTTGGTCCGCTTTAGAACGGCTCCGTATATATATATATATATATATATATATATAGATGAATAAATTTGTTATGAATTGGTAAAATTCTTAATCTTTAATTGTCTCGTTGTTCTTGAGAGCTCAAGTAATTAGTCTTCTTCCGTTCTTCTCTCTCTTCCATCGCCTCCATGTCTCGCCTCTCCACCTCCACTTTTTGTTGTCATTCAAATTCTTCATCTGTATTCTTTTTTGAGATCACCACATGAAGGTATCAGTTGTTGAAAGGTTATTAAAACTAATTTTGTGTATTGTGGAAGGGTATTAAAGTTAAAAAGTCATTCACATAATGCGCTTACCGATTCAATCAGGAAATTTCTACGGATTAAGAACTTCACTTTTCTTTATCAAAAAGTCTTAATGGCTTATTTGGTCAGCTCTAAGGTCATTCACACCCATACAGACCTTATCTAACAGCCCCTTAAACTGCTTCCCCATCCCCCCCGCCCCACCCCCCACCCCCCCACCCCCCCACCCCCCAACCCTCAAAACAAAAAAAAAGAAAAAAAGAAAAAGTGAAGCATGCTGTTTTATGGGACGGAGGGAGTACTTTATTGCCAAATCCCATTTGTGGCCTTCTATACAGCCTTTTGTACCTCAAATCCTCGACTTTCGTTATTTTAGATTGATTAATTTATAATCATGACATTTGCACTGATTTGTAGGGTTACTATATATTCAGCCAGAAGTTGAAGCATATAGTTCGCCTACCATTTGCGTCAACTTCTTATGGTATGTAAGAATATCGTTCTTCCTTTGTATCCATATGAATTGTTTGCAGTTGTTGATCTAATCATACTACAAATCTACAATTATTTCTGGAGCAAAAAGATACTTTAGTTTTACGGATAAAATATTCAGTTGTGTACTACTGTACTGTAAATTAAACAAGCTTTATAGAGTAGTTCACTTGTGTTTCTTAGATTACCAACATGACAAAACTCTCACCTTGGCTTTCTATGAATGGGGTTATATATATATATATATATATATATATTGATAAATGAAGAAATATTGGATGAAAAGAGATAGTACAAACATAATGGAACAGTAGTTCACCCATCACAAAAGAAGAGGAAAAAAAATCAGAAGAGGGCAGTTCTCCAAGGCCTACAAAGATTAGAAACATAAATTACCCTAAAGCCACCCATGGCTGAAACTCATAAAGAAGCAAAGAAAAATATCTTATGTTGCAACAAAGCAAAAGATAAATATATAATCTCTCTAAAACGGTTGAAATGACACTGAAGCTTGTTATTTAATGGTGAAAACTGGAGTAAATGGTAATCCAGCCCGTAAAAGATTGTGAAAAAATTATTATATTCTCCATAATATTATGCTTATGTATGTATTCTCTCTAATTTTCAAATATGTTTATGATATTCTTTCTTCTTTCTAGTAGTACCAATTTCAACTAAGTTGGTTTTATGCCAGGAACTGCTGCAATGTTACTTGTCATGGTTTGGAAACCACATATCGGTATTCTTTCCATCCCTATGTTGCTCAGGTAATTGCTGAGCATGTAATTATTTGGATTATTGGGTTATGGAAATTCCTAAGGATGAGACTCTATGCCCTTGATATTTACTTTATAGTATTGTATTCAAGATCATCTTTGTTGCGTTCATGTGTATTCAAATTTTTGTTTATTGTTTCCTGATGCAATATGATGCAATACAAACTATTCTGGTTGTCTTATAAACGATATTTAATATTGTATGATGCATGTGTGAATAACTAAGGGCACATTATAGATCATTAGATATAGATAAATGTAGAATATGATCATCATTCTTGAAAATTGGGAATTAGAAGTACAATGTTTAGGTTTTTAACTTCTTTTATCATATATAATTTTAAAATTCTCTGATGCACTGTGATATTACATTTGTTTTTAAATATGTTCTTCCTTTTACATCAATGATACAATTCAGGTTAAGGCAGCAGAAGTAACTTGTACTTCTATAATGTTGCTATATGGCTTGCAACATTAGATTCATGCAGATTGCTCATTTAGTTGCATTTGTTATGGATTTGTGTGAAACTTACAAAAAGCATGGGTTAGTTTTTGTCATTTTCTTTTTATTCTCTTATAATATTTCGAGTACATCTGTGCAGTCAGACTTTGTAGTTTTTTAAAGTCGCATAGTAAATGATACCCCGAGGCCAAGAGTTGTAACTATTTATAGCACATTCCATTGTGCCTCTAGGACTAGCAAGTAGTACTAAATAATCATTTTCTTCTTCTTCATTTTTTTAAAGCCTTAGGTTGATAGTAGACTTATTTTTCATTTGTTTTTAAAGATGTTCCTCCTTTCAAATGAATTCATGTAAGGCAGTGATGGAGGAAGTCAGGCAGCATGAAGACACGTGTACTTCTATACTACTTTTCAACTGCTGCTATATGGATTGGAACATTAGGGTCGTGCAGATTGTGCATTTTGTTGCAGTTGTAGTGGATGCTTGTGACACTCTTTATACTTTGAAATAAAAGGGAATATGGCTAACAATTTACATATTTAATCATAATGTGTTATCATTAATGCATTAACTGCTAGTTTTTTTCAGTACTTCAGTTACTAATTCCTCTAAAATCTTAAGCTTTAGAGAATGGGCTTTGACAGTCCGCATAGGATCCCCAACTCGCACGTATAGTTGTGGAGAGATAAATCACTGTCATCAATCATCATAATGCGCAAAGAATCATGAATGCAATTGCACTAACATCATAACAAGGGAAAGCAAATGCAAATGGGAAGACCATGTAAAATGAAGAGGTCTAATATTATAAGTCACAATTGCAAAAAAAAAAAATTAAGTTTTTGGAGAGTCAACCCAATAATGTATATCATGTTTATTTCATTGGATTGGATGAATAGTTTTTCAATATCTTTGTTGCCTTGTTCGACCTGGCATTGCTATGGTGCATATTGATATTGAAGGATAGACAACTAACATCCAAGCTTATCCATTGGCATTTTCGGAGTTGCATTTGCCTTTTTGGATTTAGTGAAGGTGGATAGATGATTTTTGGCTCATCTTTCTACAATGTTTAGTTTCTTCTTGCTAGGTATTAATGTATTATAAATTTGAAATTAAGCGACTTCGTATTTTCTACATTAAGTAGATCATGATTGATCTTTATTTTTGCTTTTGCTGAGACTCCTTGCTCTCATGTCAACTTTGCAGGATCATTATGCTTATTGAAGTAATCTGTGCTGGCTTTTTTATGAGTGTCTACATCTGTGAGTAAACATGTCTACCTTGGAAAAAAGAAGTGTTTCATTGTGCAATGTGTTGTTATGAATGACTTAAGATTATTTATAAAATGTGGTGGTCACCTTCTATTCAGTATATGTTTGAGCATGTTAGATGCGAATGTAGGCAGGGTTTAGAAAAGAGAGCAGAAAGTTGTTACACATAATTTGAGGCCAACAGGATTTCAAATACCTGTCCTTTAGCTGGTATTGCCTTGACCCTTGGAGGTTGGAACTAGATGCTTATAAGGAAGAGAGCCAAGTCAACCTATGGAGAAGGAAAGAAAAGGAGGCAACAAGAATGGTATGTTTTTGGAGGTCAGGGAAGATATTTTATGGCGGTTAGGTGCTTTGAGATCTTCTGTGGCATATGGATGGAGAGGATCACAGGGGGTTTCAGTGACAATTTTATGCATTTTGATCTATTTTGGGAGACTGACCTTTCTAGCCTCTGTTTAGGTTTCTACCCTTGGGATTCCGATTTTTGGGGAATTATCATCTCTGATTTTTATAGGTACGACGAGCATTCCTTCTGACGGTTTTATTTTTGTTTCTTTTATTCTTTGGAGGTTTTGAATCTCTGAAGCAACTTTTTTTTTCCTGGTACTAAGGGGTGGAGCAGTAAACATCTCTTGTTGGGCCTTCAGCAATTTAAACTTTTTTGTGTTTCCTTCATTTCTTTTAATTTGTTTTTATTCTGTTTAAGTATTGTTGTTACCGTTGTACCAAACCTTCAAAAACTGAGTTAGAGACCGAATTAATGCTCAATGGTCAACATAGTTTAGAACGTATTGTGCGCTTTGATTTGAACAAACAAAGTTACTGTTATTACTTAAGTTTTTAGCAACACCACTGCAAACTTTAAAGTTCTAACTCAAAATCTCTATGTTTGTTAATTCGATACTAATCTTTTGTGCTGAATTAACAAAACTTATGCTTAACTTCACTTTTATGCAAGCACTTGTTAATTTAAGTTCTGAACTACTATAGCACCAAAAAGTTTCAGTACCTGGTACTTATTTCTTGGCACCATAATATTATATAAGTGACCTCTGGACCATGTGGCACATGAAATGATTGCGATTTTCCAAAATATTGTTAGACCTTTGTAATTTGTTACATTAATCGAAATAATTGGTAGGTTGTATCTTGTACAGATAATTTGAAGGCTGTTGTAGTGATTCTCAATCCATGAATTTTGGTTTATAAAATATTAATATTCCTCAAAAAAACTTCGGTAGTGGGTGGTCGCAATGGTTCTTGGAGGAAGTGGGTTGAACAAAATTGCAAGTAGGAAGTGTGTTGTTGTTCATTAGAAGAAAAGTAATAAAAGAGTGATTCTCAGAACTGTTCCAGGTATGCAGAAATAGAAAACGTTAGAAACCATAAGAACCAATAATAAGTCTAGGAGTTTGAACCAGCAAAGTGGCTGTTAATCCTTTCCAAATTTCTTGCTACATCTCCTAAACTTAGGGAATTATGTTTCTTCCAAGGCTGCACTTTTTGTTGGTTATGATTGCTTTGACAATATATCATTATTATTGGTCCTCTGTACTCTATACATTTTTTTTAATTACTTGATATTGATTGATGTTTAGTTTGTCCGGTCTTTGGTATGTTAAAAAAGATTTAGAAGTTGATAATTTTCATCTCGCAGAGGTCACCGAAAGTAGTCTTGTTATGACTTCTTAGTCATGTTACTTAGTATTGCTTGAAGTTTCTATGTCATTTTACTTAGTATTGCTAGAATAGCTTAGCTTCTATCATCATCTCCATTAGGCATCTTCAGATGTTAATAGTCCATACAGCTCACCTTCTTGGTGGACTTTCATGTGCAATTCTACTAAGCGAACCCTATTAGGCCACATTTGGATGGTTAGAACTGATCTTGGGGGTGGTTACTCCTACCTGCACTTATGTTTTTGCGTTATCAAATTAACATCTTATTTCCTATAACTTATATAATCTGATGTTGGATGAGTGTTTTTGGCACTCGTGATAAAAAGCTGTGGATGGTGTATGCACGTATCAATTATATGGACTACATGAAAGGACAGCTGATTCTACATTAAAGATCACTTTTAGTAAGGAGAATGAAAATTCAACCCAAACTAGTCGAGACTAACATTAAAAAGTTGTGATACATTAAAATTTCTGCTTCTGTAATGATAATGTTGAGATTACTGGTTGCCTGGTTGGGAAGGGGTGACTAGCAGTAGGGGAGAAGTAATTTGATATTTTGGTCTTGTAAAGCAGTGAGATATCTTTTACTGGAAAAAGTAATTTGATATTTTGGTCTTGTAAAGCAGTGAGATATCTTTTACTGGAAATTAACTCGAGTTATGCTTGGTTCTTTTTCATTAGTTGCTTGTTAATTTCAGTTGGCGCTTGCAGGTTATGTGCACCAGTATAATTCATTGGAATCTCAACCTGATGTCTTAAAGTCATTGTATTCTCCACTTCAACCATCAAGTTCTTTGGAAGGGTTGAGGTAGTTGTATATATCTAGCCTTGGATCACTGGTTCGATCCCCATACGTGGGGCCAAAATTACTTATAAAAAAAGCCAAAGAAAAATCCACAATTATAAAGTGCAATTAAGAATTAATGAGATTCTATAATTATCATAAACTTGCTGTGTATTTATTTGTGCGTTTCTTGATAAAAACAACTGGAATAAGGTACAATTATAATAATAAATTTGATGAGATGCTGTCATGATCAGCATACATATAATTGCTTTAATACCTCAACGTGTCTCAAGCATTTCATTTTCTTATTTGTGTGTGTGTGTGTGTGTATATATATATATATATATTTGTAAAGTTATTTCACATCATTTATATTGTAATTTGAAGCAAGGATGGATCTAGGATTTACTTTGGAAAAAAGCTCATAAAAGTTTGAGAAATAACATGAAGTAATTTGTAGTAATTGGACTCTGACAAGTTAGACTCCATGGTACATATATAGGGTGAAATTCCCATAGGACATATAGGATGGATTTTACGATAATGTAAATAATTTATGTAATATTCTCAAAATGATCTATTATATATTATTTGTTACTTTGTTAGTAAATAGTGAGTGTTTCTTGTATGACAGGTATCATGATGGTGGTCGACTCTCTGATCAGCAAATGGTTTTGTTGCAATATCAGCGAGAAAACCTTCACTTTCTGAGTGAGGAGGTATATGAGAATTGGAAAATTTGTTAATGTAGTGACTTCTTTGCATGCTGTCGGCACATGCTTTCTCTGGAAATGGTTCCTATTTAATTGGTCACAGAAATGAGGAAACTATTGCAATTATTCTCTCCACATTGTGTAATTAATCCATTGATTAGTGAAGACTGATATATAAAATTGTGTAATCAATCCATTGATTAGTGAATTTATCTTAAAAAAGGTATTCTTAGTGAATGTGGGTATCTTTTGTAGCTCTGCTTGGGGGACGTGCATGGTTGAGCTCCATCTTTGGATATGTTAGTGACTTGGTGTACACGTTTGTTGAATAAGTATATACTCTTTGTGGCTGAATTTCATTGTGATTTACTGTAGATTCTCCGATTGCAAGAATGCTTAAGCAAATATGAAAAGACTAGTGATGGTAGCACACCTCAGGTATTGATAATTCTTGACCTGGTATTTTAATTTTACACTAACATGTTTCAATTTATATTGTTGATCTTGGGTTAGCTAAGTATGCGATTGAGCTTTTTTTGTCCTTGCTCTTGGAAGTGGAAGTTTTTCGGAAGTATGCTAAACTGTACTTGAGCCATAATACGTCCTTGTCATGGACCCTGAAATCTATCCTTAAACTAGCTCAGGCACACCTTCCTCAGCAAATCTTAGATGTATATGTTTGAGATCAATTTTCTCCTGCTCCTTTCCCTATTACTGTCTGTCTTGAACATTATGTTCATCATAAAGGTGAAGTAGAGAATATTTTATGGTGCTTATGATCAAGGAATCTTTGAGACGGAGGGAAATTGACTTTAAGCTACACAGCACTTACTTTCTTTCCATTTGTTGGCTTGATGGAGGTGCCTCATCCCTTTTCTTGTTCTCTTGGTTTCTTTTGGAGGACCAAAACCTAGAGATGAAAATCCGTCTCCAAGTTAATATTATGTTGTCTTCATTTGGTGAACCTTACAGTGATGTCTTATGCGTAGAGTTGTAATAAATGAACTTCAATGTATGTTTCATTTTTCCCTTGTGCAGGTTGATCTTGCTCATCTATTAGCAGCTCGTGATCAAGAATTACGAACAATTTCAGCTGAGGTATACTTTGGATATCTGCCCGATGAACAATTATTAGTCCACAATCATATTAATGTTGTTACCTTCCGAATTTTGATTGCTATCTTTTTAATATGTTCTTCAATTATGATGATTCTCATTTGCCTTATATTTTCTTGTCCTGCTCCTCGCGCTAGATTTCAGTTTATGCTTCTAAGTTGTGGGATTTTAGAGTGTGTTGCATACTTATGTTGGTATACTGATGGGATCATTACCTATTTGCTACTGGTGATTATGTTAAGAGGGTGTTATGAACTTGGTTACACTTAAACATAGAAAGTGTTAGTACTTGAGCCCCCGCTTCATGTGCTTATTTAAGTTTCAAACTAAATTTTTTCTGACAATACCTGTGATAATATTTGGGGTAATCTCATGTATGTACTTTAGTATTGTAGTGTGATGATATTAATTTCTGTATGTATACTGAATCATATCATGTTTCAGATGAACCAATCGCAATCTGAGCTAAGCCTTGCTCGATCTCTGATTGCTGAGAGGGACTCAGAGATCCAGCGTTTTCGCTCTACCAACAACCAGGTATGTTCCTTATGTTGTCTGTCTGATGCATATAATTTCTGTTGCATTGTGTTTTCTTTTTAAAAATCGTAGTTCTTTTCTATTGTCTTTTGCATTGAAGAACAAAAATTTTGCATTGTGTTTGGGTACACAAGTACCAATAGGCAGTTCACTTTGGTAGGCTAGTAAAATATCTGGTAACTCTGTGCGGCTTATAAAATCTGGATGCACTTTTTTAATATGATCAACCCATATGGTATTGTCTGTGGGAGAAATTAAATTAACCAAGAGCGCAAGTATACTTTTTCTAGAAGGCAAAAATCACTCTTTAAGCAATACAACAAGAATAAATTTCCAACCTCAAGATTTGCACGATCGAGTATATTTGTGTCAAGATATTCTTTTGTTTTTTGGCATTGAATTTTTAAAATGTTGAGCCTTGTCAGGAAGCATTATGTCATTGAATAGTGTGGTGAGATTTAGTGGCATGGAAAGCCATAGATCTTGCTAGAACAATGATATGTATATATTGAATCCCTTTTGAAAATTTATGTATTTTGACAGTGCCCTGCTTGTTTCCCTTCCTGACTAGTCTTTCGGTGATTTAAATGTCTAAACAGTATGTTGAGGAGAATGAAAGGCTGAGAGCCATATTAGGAGAATGGAGTACTCGAGCAGCAAAGGTGTAATGTCATTTACTTCTCTAACTTGTGCATGATACCTTGAACATACTCTATTCACTTTAGACTCAATGCTGCATATGCTAACATCTGGTGCATGATATAGCTTGAACGAGCATTGGAGATTGAGCGGAAGTCGAACTTGGAGCTCCAGAAGAAGATATCGACACTGAAAAGTAAAACAAAGCATGAATTTGTGGAGCCAACTTAGCAGCATGTGGTTAATCACAAATACGTTTTGACATCATGCGTGTTCCTAGATAATGTATTATTTCCTTTTATTTTTTCTCTTCCTCCTTTTTGTCATTGTTTGGTGGATAACTGGATCAGGAATACACAACTACGCAAGAGTGAAATACCAGTAGGTAAAAATAGTCCAGTGTACAGATAAGTCGGTACATGAAATTCCCTTCTCTTAATATGTATAGAATTTGTCTACAAATTTTATATTTCTTGGATATTGCATTAAAAATGACCAATCATTTATATAAGAAATGATATTTTTAGCACTGACAAATATTATTTCCAGCAAACGGTATAGAAAATCAGATATGGCCGTTGAGGTATCAGAAACAGATTTCTCAGTTCACAAAGACTTGATTATTTATTGACAAAAGGAAAGGAAGAAATAAAAAACATTTTGTGGGGTTTGAAATCCCTTTTGCTTCTTTGACATCAAATACCCAACACACTGAAGGAGCTACCTTACAAGCATATACAATAGTGCTGAAGCAAAAGATCTAAAATTCCAAAACAAAATGGGACAAGACGGGAATGGGTTGGAAAGAAGGAAGGAGCGCAGTCTCCGCTCACTGACAAGATGAAGATGGGAATGGGACTGTCATTCTGCTGCTATTAACAAGCTAAAGCTTTCAATCATCTATGCAAAGTAAAAATTAATACCAATTCAGTCAAAACTTCTTCCAAGGCCATATTACAATGACTATGGTAAGAGATTAGATTAGATTTGAAAATTCTGTCCAAATTTACTTTAAATCATTAGCACTACAGTCCCTTGTTGATAGCTCGCTTACAGTTGGGATACATGGGTAGTCTCGTTCAAAAAGAGACACCCGAACACATAATTGTAGAAATCTCCACCTTTAACTGTTTCAACTCCACCTTTAACTACGGCTTCAGTGTCGTACTTACATGCTCTATTACAGTCGGGGCAGTAGGTCACCTGCAGTTGCAAACGATATAATTATTATTTCACTACTCAAATTTTAGAGTTTCATACCACCGAGTAATTTAGGCTGGAAATGAAGGAAGCTTTACAATAGTTGCACACCTCCAGTAATTTAGGCTGGAAATTAGAATCAAGCATGACATCCACACCGTACATGGCCCTAGACATGGGATTATGCATTTCTGGATGCACTAGTGCAGCCGACTCAAAAACATTTTTGATCATCCGTCTAACTCTTGAATGAATATCCAACCAATTAACTGTAACACATACGAGAATTTTCATTAATAACTAATCCAAAATCCAGAAACGAGTATCCCACTTATACAAGGGTAAGGCCAGCAAATTGGGATGAAAGACGAGCAGGGCATGTACCATGATGTTCTTGTTCAAACTCCCAAACAAATTCTGGTGTGTTCATGTGATTCAATCTCCGCCCATAGTTCTGAAGGCCATGGAAAGAGATTATGGGGTCAATTCACAAGTTGCAATTAAAGATGAGACATAAGAACATGCTTCCAGATGAAAATTAACGATGAAGGATAAGCATGGTAGTTGCATATGAATGAAAAATATCATTCATCACGCTAGAGCAATGAGAAAATTTTCTTAAAATGATGATTGACGATTACCATAACAGTGAAATGAGTCTCGTATTCATAAAGACTGTGCTTGTCCAAAGTATATGTGTTGTTTGCCAGTCTAACCTGCAAGAACGAATGAAAGTAGAGTTCAACATATATATAAAAATACAGAGCCTCTACAGTGAATTGTCAAAAAATAATAATTAAGAATAGGTTCCTCTGCAGCATCCTCATGTACTAAGTAGTTCAGCAACTATTAGTTCTGATGAGCAAAATACGTACCCAGAAAACATCAGAAAGGAATACTTCCAATGGGTTCACGCTGCGAAGCAACACAATGTAACGAAGATCAAACTTCTTCCCTTTGAACAAAGCTGGGTGCTCAATATACTTCTGACAAATTTTTGGACCAGTCTCCATGAGGCGGATGATAGAAGATAAATTCTCAGTGACAGTTGTATCAATAGTTCTTGCCATGTTCCACGGCTTTAGGATCCATAAATTATCAAGCCCGTCCCTCTCGCGCACATAATAGTCGCCAATTAATTGAGTGAGCTGAAATTCAAGATTATAAGTAGGCTGAAACCATTTAGGTGATCCATGAGCCTGTCAGGAAAAAAATTCAAGATTAGCTACATCTTGCATAAGAAGGCAAGTCATACAAGTTTTTCCCTTAGCAAACCAAAGTGACTGAACTATTTTACCTTCTGAATTGTTTCAGCCAAATGATGTTTCATGACGAGGCAAGCCTCGTATGGAAATTGGTTTATGTACTGTTGGTCAGGTTAGCCCTGCAGCCGTCTTCATTTCTTCATCCACCTGCATACCTGTCCATATTATTTCTGCATCCTTCGGGTCAGTGGCTGCAAATAAAGAGTATTTTAGAAATAGAATTTATTTTATAAAAGAAAAACTAATTTATAAGATAATCGAATGGCTTATCAAAATATAAAGCCACAAGCAATAAATTTTAACTTCAAAACTCTTAATAAAATTAAAAATAATACTTTTCTTTTAAATACGTATATATTTAATTAATCAAACTAGGGAACTTTAACAGATGTGCAAACTTCACCAACATAGCAAAAAAGGACTAGATATAGCAGCAAGTAGGGATCAACCGCATATAGCTATGCTAATACTTAGCAACACGTACTGATTACAAATTCAGGACGGGTCAAAAATTCTTCTACTTGTGGTATATCTGTATAAACACGTAAAGCACTTCCATCACTATGAAGCATACTACAGGTTGAGGGTGACTTTATGGTTGGAGATGCGCAACTTGATGATTTCAATTTTTGCCTGTGGTTCTCATACTCCTGCAGAATTCATGAAGGAATTTATTTACAACACAGTAAAATATCTTAGTGTTATAGTTGGAGGAGCAGTTCAATTTCGTGAAAAAAAATATGGAAGGAAAAGGACATACTTTAATAAAATAATTTTTAGGGGTGTGGAACCAAGCAG
The DNA here is from genome assembly GCA_020205505.1 of Panax japonicus. Lineage (NCBI taxonomy): Eukaryota > Viridiplantae > Streptophyta > Magnoliopsida > Apiales > Araliaceae > Panax > Panax japonicus. Next base: position 85,698,304 of record CM035107.1, read on the forward strand.
TCAGTCTGGCAGAACGCTGCTTCTCCTCCCCAATACCAAATAGAAAATCACGAGTGCATTCTTCACCTCTTTGAATAGTCTTGGTAGGCCAAAGAATTGAAAAGCTGAAAAATCAGATTACAGTTAAACCGACCTCAAGAAAAGTCCATCTATGAAGAAGTTACTAGTACAAAAGAGTTGCATCAGTATAGAAGCAGAGAACTTCTCTTTACTCAAATACATATTGAGAGGAACATGGCCTTTTGTAAACACAAGAGATCATTACAAAAATGAACCCAAATCTGAAGCATCTACCTTTCTATTGAGCTAAATGTATCATAATACAAGATGTATGGTTGGCTAGTGTACCAAGTCTGGAATATTCAAAAATAATAATAATAATACTCATGCTAACCTCACAGCTGAATCTAGTTTACCCTCTGGCATGAACAGAAAAGGCGAGACTCTAAAATTTGCCTCATCACTATGACGTAGAGCAGAACCTAGTTCATCCATCACATACCTACAAGGAACACGAAACAGTATTAGATATGAGCAATTATTGAAGCAACGGCATTCATCTTCGAATTTTCAAAAAGAAAGAAGGCCACTGGTTTTATTGCTTTGCAACTCTCCCACCCCACACTCCATACACACACACACACACACATCTTTTATATATAATTAAATAAACCACTTGTATCTTGATTTATAAATTGCTGATATTTAAGAAGGCTTTCATCTTCTTCTTTCTACCAACACTGACTACCCTAGACCCTACAAATCAGATGATGAGAGGTAAGAACTTAAACTGATTGATACAGTAAATAAGTCTCTGGTGCTCACAAAAACACATATCAAGTACAGTAGCAAAAAACAATTATTAAGAAAGCAAGCCTATTGCATACCATACAGAAGTTTCATCAATCTTTTCCTCATCTGCCAGTCTATATGTCATCAAGTATAACCACATAGCACTGATAACACGATCAGTAAGAGGTTCCTCAGCAGTCCAATTTGGCAGACGTTGTTGAAGCACTGAATCAATCACAGACTTTCCCGCTTCTATGATCTTTGATGCATCAACACCATTCAGTTGAGAGAGATGAGGCAGATACTCGAGAATTTCTATAGCACTTTCTCCAAGAGGGCCTGGAATATCCACCTGTTTCAATGCTTGTATCAGTAACAAGGTGCGTGAATTTCAGCGTGTGTTATGTATTATAAGAGAGCTAGTTCTATTGAAGATACCTCCAAAGCACGCAAGCATTGAAATGTCTTTATGAGCTCCAATAAATCACTGACTGAGTTCTGATCTAGTAGATTTCCTCGAAGATTTAAATATGAAAGAGAAGGCATTTCAAGAGGTGAAAATGCCTAAGCGAAACCGTAACAAAACAGAATCAGCAATGAGCTCAGAAATTACTAGATGTCCATTTAGAAAACACAGTTGTAACTAAACTAAATAAAAAAATTCATCAACAAAATAGGCGGATGGCATCCATATGTATAATAAGATACAGTTTCTGAAAAGTTTGATGTGCGGTGAAGAATAATTTGAGAAACTGAGGTGAATACAGGAATTAGAAATTTAAAAGAGGATTGTTCTTATCAAAACAATAAAAATAATTTTAAAAAATAAAATTAGTGAAGAGGATTAGTTCTAACCTTATTAATTAGATTGTGAATACACCTATTTGAGAGATCAAGAGAGACCACACTTCTCAAGGAATTGTCACTTCGGTGGCTACATCCAGGATTGTCTTTACTGTATGTTCCTCCACAAAAACCCAATGCCCACTCATCGAATCTAGGAGTGAAAGATGAGTTGTAGATTTCCAATCTTGGGCAACCGGGAAGAATAATCTGTGTCATGTGATCATTACTAGAAACATAATAGCTCAGTTCTCTCTCAACGACAACCAATAAACATAACTTCAAAAAGGAAACAGCATCTAATCTTCCATGTACTAATAACTTACCAGTTTTGTAGAACAGGATTATTGTTCAACCAGAGGGCTCTTAGGTGTTTGAATTTGGTAATTTCCTGGGTAATGATTTCTGCATTCTTAAGCTTGTTGTCACACAGGCTCAGTGCATGTAAGTTCTAGAGCACAAGGGAAAAAAGATCATAGATAGAGTTAATTAAGCGATTTCTACAACAGATTACTAAAAGTGAAATAAAATACTAAAACAAATGTAGTCAAGATAGAATGGTTGAAATAATATAGTACTTCCCCTTAAAAGAATGGTTGAAGTGAAAAAATTAGGATGTGTGTTTGCAAATTTTGTAAATGGGACTCATTTTATGGAACGGAGGGAGTAGTTCTTAAATGTCAATTCTTTTTATCAATGTCTTCAACGAACCTCATGTTTCCATGCTATCTAGGGGAAAAAAATACATAAACTGAATAAAAGAAGCATACAGGGAATTTACTGTGCAATTCAAGAGACAGCAACATATCATCATCAATGCCAAGCTCATCTAGCTCTAGCCAACTTATAGAATCATTGCCTTCATCTTTTGCTTTAGAAACTTCTCTCTCCACTATCTCCATAACATCCAATTTGGTTCTATTCTCATCCGCCTCTTCAGAATCTGATTTTAAATCAATGTCAACACACATCAATGAAGCCATTCTCTCTGTCAACCCCGAAACTTCCTGCAACTGCAGCACTCAAAAGTAGCAGAATTCAATTTACAGAAACTTCTATATACAACCAAACAAACAATGAAAAACCCAATAGTATCACTAAACCTTTTCAAGTTAGATCAAAATTGTAATCTTTACCAATTTAGCGATTAAAACATAGAAACAGTTTTAGCACCATAAATAACACAAGTATTAAAGTATTAATTTTTTTTATATATCTACTTACAAAATCAATGAAAAGAGAATAAAAACCCAAACTTAAAACTTTGACAGTTAGAGTTCTATGTTCTAGTCCACCTACTAACATACAATGGACAATTGTAGCCCAATTAATTTTAAAAAATAATAATTTCTGTATGCTGATTTCTGTCAATACCCAAAACAGCTCACTCCCTGAAATGTACTGGCTTGCTTTAAGATGGGTTCCATAAAATTATAATTCAACTGTTTATACCAGAAAATTAGAATAGTGATCTGAAATTATAGAATTACTTCTACTTCTTCGATTTTCTTTTTTTTAAAATATTGGATAATAAACAAATTCAAAATCTTAAGTGTTTGTGTGAGAGATGGGATTTAAAATGGGAGACCTGTTTGAGGGCATCCGAGAGACGAAAAGTCCAAGCGTGGTCGACGAGGAACAAATGGGATTCTTTTTCCATGGAGTCTGAAGATGTTAGTATCAGACGCCTCTGTCGGCCATCGTCCACCGGCTCAACCTGGAAATATTCACCGCCGTCAAAGGTCTCCGTCGACAGTTTCTCGAAGAGTCGGCGGTGCAGCGACTGTGGAATCCCTGCGGCAGCCAATAACAGGCCGTGGACTTCCACGAATTCCTCGAATGTTTGGATTTTCTTCGCCGCCATTTTCGATTCACTCACTTAGTTTCAGTACTGTACCAAACTTGATAGTGAGGGGTTTAAGGGTTCTGGACCATCTGGTATTGAGATTTCCTTTACATGTCCTTTTTTCTCTTGTTCTTTTTTTAGGGCCAGATATTTTTCCCAAGGAGAAAAATTTATAATTATTAGTATTTTTTGGGATAGAATATAAACTTACTTTTCTCTCACTTTTTCTTTTATAAAAACTACCAATAAATATTTATATTCCATAACGCACCTTATATTTTTAATTTCCTTAAAGTCATAGCTTAATAATAAGGCTCAATACATCCAAAATGTTCGAATCAAACCTAAAAAGTCATAATTAAATGTATTAATGATAACAACTTTAATATTATAACTCGGGTGAATTCGAATCAAATTATAACATAATAATAATATCTTTTTGAGTTATTTTATACTGTGTTTGATTATGTGTGAATGCCGCTTATTATAAATTCTTTTGTATTTTTTAATGTCTCTTAATCGATAAAATTCAAATCTAATTAGAAACCATCCAGACTCGTGTCTGAACGAGTTTATATTTGTTATAGACAAAAATAACATCTTGTCCTTCCATGTTTTTCCTCTTTAGCTCATCAAAATCCAATCTCTCTCCTCTTCCGCCATGGCTGCAATTTTCCAAATTTTCTCTCTATATGTACATGTACATATTTATGTATGTGATTATTATACATGCATGAATCAGAACCGTCCGATTATGAAAGGCAATAGTTACCAATAGTAGGAGAAAGACCTTCAAAAGTATCAATATTGAAACCCTAGAGCAAACCACATTTGCCAACTCCAGAGTCCCAAATCATCAACAACTTGAACATGTAATCAAAATTTGGCTGACTAGATGAATTGATTGAACAATTGTCCCAATTTATCAAACCTGTAAAACCCTAACAATTGAATAGTAACTAATAATAATAAAAAAAAAATCAACAATATATATATATATATCTAATAAAATACAAATAATTTTGAATTTTTCGCTCACTTAAGAAATCATCTGGACCGTTCAAAGTTTGAGATAAATATCACTATCTATATATGTAACCGACTACAAATCTAGAAGAGAGAGAAAGAGAAATTACATATCTCAATTAATTGATTGACGAGAAATTGATGGTACATATATATTTATGAAATAGATGGTATCAATTTGAGGGATGAATAATTTTTATATTTCTGTATATATAATGTATGTATAATTGTATTTATATGATTTTAATTAAATTTATTAAAGGAGAAAATAAAGTTTATATATAATGTATTTATAATTGCAACTATGATTGTTTAAATTGTTAAAATGATTAAAATAGTAGCAAACTATTATTCAGACATTCTCATGCAAAACGGTCATGACAGAAGATATTAATAATAGCAATTTGAGTCTTTATATATATATATATATATATTAATATATATATATATATATAAATCTGGCATGTTACGATGTGAAACTGAAGTGAAGTGTTATATTATATTTTTTTTCCTTGTTTTTGTTATTTGATGATATTTTATGTTTCTCTTTGTATGAAAATTTGTTTTTTTGAATTGAGAGATTTATTTTTGAGTTTGAGAGAGTTTTTTTCCCTATCTTATTATAAGTCTATTTTCAATGTGATTATTGGTGATGATAAAATAAATTTTGCCAAAACATTCTGAAATAACATTGTTTTAGTTAATGAAAATAATAAAAATAAATAATTATACTTAATGAAATACTTATGTCGGCATCATCTATATAATAAAACAAAACCTATTTTGAATATTTCATTTGACAAAGCACAAGAACGGTTCAGATTCATTCTAACTTAATTCTTCCAACTTAATCTAAAGGCTCATATTTCTTCCCGCTCAAATCAAATTCATTCATACACCATACTCTCTCTCATGTTCACACACAAAATCTTTTTCTCTCCTATCTTTTTCACACACACAAACAAATAATAATAATAAAAATAATAATAATAATTATTATTATAATTATAATAATAATAATTATTTTTATAATAATAATAATAATAGTAATAATAATAGTAAAAATAATAAATATTATTATAATAGTACTAATAATAATAATAATTATTATTATTATAAAAATAATTATAATATCTATATAATAAAATAGAAACCATTTTGAATATTTCATTTGATAAACCACAAGAACGGTTCAGATTTCATCTCAATTCTTTCAACTTAATCTAAAGGCTCACATTTTATCTCACACTAAAAATTTCTGCCCAAATCAAATAACAATAATAATAATAATTATAATTATAATTATAATAATAATAATAATAATTATAATAGTAATAATAATAATAAATCTATATAATAAAACAAAACTCATTTGACAAAGCAGAAGGACAGTTCAAATTCATTCTAACTTTATTCTTCCAACTTAATCTAAAAGCTCATATTTCTTTCCGGCCTAATCAAATTCACCTATACACCATACTATCTCTCATGTTCACACACAAAATATTTCTTTATCATCTCTTCTTCACACACACAAACAAATAATAATAATAATTATTATTATTATAATTATAATAATAATAATTATTATAATAGTACTAATAATAATAATTATTATTATAATTATAATTATAATTGTACTAATAATAATAATAATAATAATTATTATTATTATTATTATAATAAAAATAATTATAATATCTATATAATAAAACAGAAACCATTTTGAATATTTCATTTGACAAACCACAAAAACGGTTCAGATTTCATCTCAATTCTTCCAACTTAATCTAAAGGTTCACATTTCATCTCACACTAAAAATTTTCGCCCAAATCAAATAACAATAATAATAAAAATAATGATAATAAAAATTATTATTATAATAATAGTAGTAATAATAATAATTATTATTATGGTGGTGTGGTGAATTATAAAAATTGTTATTGATGATTTTTAAGTTTTGTAAACAGGTTTAGATTTTTGTGGATATCTATTTTTAAAGAAAAATTAATTATTGTGGAGGTTTGGTGAATTATGATAATTGTTATGTCTGATTGTAAGTTATTTTAGGTTGTAAAAAGTCTTCAGGTAATGTAGTATTTTTCAAATTTTAATCTAATTTTTCGTTACGTCGTGCCTTTAGGCACGGACAATTACTAGTGTATTAATATATTTTGTCATTTTCATTGGCCTTTATTGTTCGGAATATCCGAATATTTTCCAAACAAAACCTAATGTTTCGGCAGCAATATGCATGCAAGTCATGCACAAAGGTCCATTCCATCCAACCCATTCTGAGTCGCCAAATACATGGTACAGAAAACAACTACAACTTTATTACAACAATTGTCGTGCAAAATACAACAACACATGCTGTGAATTTGGATACAAATATATATCAACTGTGACTCATGTCCCAACCGTGGACAGTACCTCATAATGACACCTTACATAAAGGTATAGTCGAAAACTGTTTTAGAAATTAGAATCTTTGGGAAGTGCTCAAAGAAACCTTCGTACATGGGAAGCCATGCGTCTAGGTTATTATAAATATCATATGGCCACATAATTATCCTTGGTTGACCCAATAGACCCAAAAAAAACAAGAAAATTACTATCATATTCTTCCCAATGGTGAGTCTTCTCTTGACATATCATTATCTCCACTGTCTCTAATTGAGAGTTATATTTCAAATAGACTCCAAGATCATATAGATATACTCAGCAAGTGGATGAGCACATTCATGTCTTATGATGACACGAGATGGTATGTCATTAGACATCTTGTATGACAGTGGCAAAACACCCTTCCAACGTTGGGTTCGCCTCATCCTAGTTGATTCACCAAATATAACTACTAAATGATGACCACCGTTCTATTCCCCTGTTATCCCCCGCTCGACCCAGCTACACTCGTATTACCTGAAAGGAATTGTGAACCAAAAGGGTGAGCACAACTAGCTCAGTAAAGAATATCATGACTAAAGATAAATAAATTATCAATAGCCTTCAACAGTAATAAATCAGAGATTTAGAACATATGGTATATGATAAAAAAATTTCAACCATAGTTGCAGCGGAACGAGCAATCCATTAGAAAAGTCAAATAGACCATAAAGTCTATTATCTTATCCATGTTAAAAGTCCACCAACAATGTTTTATCCCTGTAACATCAATCAACAATTCCTGTCCACAATCACATGTATAACTCATAATCGTAATTGTTGTTCTAAATTCCTTTTTCTCATCCAAGACAAAGATAATTTTTATCACCTGAAACATCAAAGATCGTGATTATACCAAATCACAGTTCATGTTCATAATCATACAAATAAATTTATCTTTGCACTACAGCTAAAGATATACATCAACAAGTCATCTTTGCACTACAGGCCAAAGATATTCATCAACAAGTCATCTTTGCACTACAGGCCAAAGATATTCATCAGTTGGTCATGTTCATCTAAACACCTGTTCATCTTTGTACTACGGGCCAAAGATATTTATCAGAAATCATTCATCTTTGCACTACAGGCCAAAGATATTCAGTTATATCATCATTTAGGACTGAGGATGATGAAAAATATTATAAAGAGAACGAATCCAGTGAACCAAAAGAACAAATATTAAGGATTCGTACTTTAAACAATTCTCATTCAAAAATACTTCATAAATAACCAGAGTGGGGTAAAATTCAAGAATGATCAAAACATGGATACAATCAAAGCTAGTATCCAGAATAGATATTTTGGACGAAAAAAAATATTTATTTTTTGGTGAATAGTGTCGTATTCGTGAATAGTGCCGTAAACGTGAATAGTAACTCCGACACCAACAGATAGAAATTTCACAAAAACACCATCATGCTTCGTGAATAGTAAATCGTGAATAGTAACTCATGAATAGTAACTCATGAATAGTAACTCAGGAATAGTAACCCAGACATGAAAAAGTTCCAAATTTGATAAAAATTTCCAACCAACATTTTGGCATAATGATATTGAAGAAATAATATCATTTTAGAAAAAATAACCTCCCTTACCTCGAAAGACAGTACTTCTAGTTGAAACACCGGATATAAGCTATGACTTGAACTTGCACCGTATAGCATCAGTACTCAAAGTATACTCAAAATACTCACAAAAATACGCTCGATAATATAGAGAGAGAAAACTTCAGTTTCGGGTGTGATTTTCAACTCTAACCTAAGCACCCTATTTATAGGAAAATGCTTAGAACACCAAAGCAGAAAATTTAATATAATAATATATTTATAAAAATTTGTCTACGCCAACCTTTTTAGAATCTGAAATCAGCAACCTAACACATGTAAAATGAGGCTCACACGTCTAAAAAACGTTTTTCTTTTATAAAATAATTAAAACTTCCAAAAATCAATTATTTCGAAATTCCGGAACTTCAATAATTCATAATAAATAGTCCTTTTATCAGAAAATTCGATTATCGCGAGTTTTTATAGGAAATTCAATTCTCTACAACTTTGCAGAATAAAGTTTTTCCAAATTCCAAAAAGAAATTAACTGAAATCCACAAACGGGCGATTTTACAGGCTATAATCAAATTTCAGTCAAGAAATGGGGTCCACCGACACATAAAACATGTTTTAAATATTTTTAGTAACAAAAATACTCCTCATCCACATATACACATATATCCCACATTCATCGTACAAATATCATCATTATTATATTATTAAAATATAATAATATATTTAAATGTATTATTTTATCAGAAAAAGATAAAATTTCAATTTTCAACAATTGTCACATTAAAAATTTTCTCCATATATATCCACATAAAATCAATATTTTCCTTATCATATAAATTAATAATTAATTATTCACAAATAATATTACAGAATCACAATACTGACAACCAGGCAGTTCCCAGGAAAGAGGGGGCTTTCCAATAAGAATTTCTCCTTACTAGCGCCCAATTAGGTGACCAAACCTCTCCTTAGACAGAACTTTCTAGACATTGCCAATAATGTTATCTAATAATATTATTCAGATAATATGAATTATTGCTTCGATAATGGAAAATACTGTGTAGTGACAATTATTAAAACAACAATAATACAAAATATCAACGCAGTAATTATTGAATCAATAAAATATAATACTGAACAGTAATTACTGTAACAATTATTGAGTAGTGCCTTCTTACGTAAGAATTAATAATTCAAAAATACTGTGCAATACCGTGTGCTACTGTGCAACGACGCGTATTACTTTACTTTACCCACCGGGTATTCCAACAATGTTAACAGTAATGATTACGCAGTTATTTATAAAAATTTTAATTTGTCGTTTTCTTCATACGACAATTATTCTGTTACAGGGCCCACAAAAGGTTGCGCCGTCGTACGAATATTCCCCGACAGAAAGAATATTCCACGACCAAACGAATATTCCCCGACAACAATGAGTATTTTATAACCACTTGCTTATTTTGAAAAAAATTCATATATCACCCTTAACTTTAACCTTTTATCAATTTAACCATTTACTGAATTGTAATTATAAGAAAAATTGAATACTTTTATTTCATAAAATTCGGGGTCTTAGAATCTCCCCTTCTTATGAAATTTCGTCCCCGAAATTTACGTACCTGGTATTTCGAAAAGTTGAGAATACCTTGCTTTCATTTCAGATTCTATCTCCCGGGTCATCATGATTTCTCCATTGTTTATCTCCCGTGATAACTTCATTTGCGTTCCTCATTTATTGGGAAGTCATGACAACAGTTATCCCTCGAACTACTCGGCTTTGACTTGTCTGGGTCAGTATTTGACGTCATCACTACCGTTGGAATATACTTTTCTATAGGGCATATTCCTCCCTCAACTGCCTCTTCGTACTCCTAATTCATGATCTGAATCATCAATCTTCAATCCATATCAAATTCAGGTTGACCGCTCTGTACAGGGTAATTCAAAACTCGATGTTGAGTTCTCCCAATTGCTTTCTAAAAAGAGAAATTCATATCATCTATTTTAGCCTTCTTAGATCGCACATCTCTTTCCACAATATCCACGTGTCGTGTGGCTTTTACCCATGCATCACTCATTCTTACTCGTTCAGTTTTTTCTTCTTTCAGCTCAGATTCTATCTTTATCATCTTACACTCTGCCAAAGAATGTTTCTGTTCAAGCATCACATATCGGGTAACACAAGCTTGAATTATTGCATCCTTTTGCTCCACGACCACCTGTCGTTCTTCAGCATGCTCTTCTAACTCATGAATACGATTTTGAAATTCTACATTTTGATCATATAATATCTCTATAAAACTCTCCTCAGGTACCTCTTCTTCCTCTTCTGCCTCACTCTCAGCTGTTACCTCTGCGACTATCTCGGGTGCAACTATCAATTCTTCACTCACCACATGGATATCTCTAATTCCTTCTTCGTCTGACATCACATTATCATGGTTAGTGATTAGAGGTATCCCCACAGTCTCATTCACTCCATTGTTAGCATTCTCAGCTGCCATTCTTAAATACTGCCATAAAACAAGGGTTAATTAAGCAAATTAACATATCGCATAATATCCGTATATTATGACCGACCAATAATTAAGCTTAGGTAGGACATACTAGCAAAAGATTTACTCATCTCTCCCCTCCTAGTTCTAATCCCGATCTCCGCCAGAGATCATATCCCTAAGCTCTGATACCAAATGTAACGTCCCCAAAATAGGTTCATTCCATTCAACCCATTTTGAGTCGCCAAATACATGGTACAGAAAATAACTACAACTTTATTACAACAATTGTCGTGCAAAATACAACAACACATATGCTGTGAGTTTGGATACAAATATATATCAACTGTGACTCATGTCCCAACCGTGGACAGCACCTCATAATGACACCTTACATAAAGGTATAGTCGAAAACTGTTTTAGAAATTAGAATCTTTGGGAAGTGCTCAAAGAAACCTTCGTACATGGGAAGCCATGCGTCTAGGTTATTATAGATATCATATGGCCACATAATTATCCCTGGTTGACCCAATAGACCCCCCAAAAAAATAAGAAGATTACTATCATATTCTTCTCAATGGCGAGTCTTCTCTTGACATATCATTATCTCCACTGTCTCTAATTGAGAGTTATATTTCAAATAGACTCCAAGATCATATAGATAGTGCTGATAGATATACTCAACAAGTGGATGAGCACATCCATGTCTTATAATGATACGAGGTGGTATGTCATTAGACATCTTGTATGACAGTGGTAAAACACCCTTCCAACGTTGGGTTCGCCTCACCCTAGTTGATTCACCAAATATAACTACTAAATGATGACCACCGTTCTATTCCCCTGTTATCCCCCGCTCGACCCAGCTACACTCGTATTACCTGAAAGGAATTGTGAACCAAAATGGTTAGCACAACTAGCTCAGTAAAGAATATCATGACTAAAGATAAATAAATTATCAATAGCATTCAACAGTAATAAATCAGAGATTTAGAACATATGGTATATGATAAAAAATTTTCAACCATAGTTGCAGCGGAACGAGCAATCAATTAGAAGAGTCAAATAGACCATAAAGTCTATTATCTTCTCCATGTTAAAAGTCCACCAACAATGTTTTATCCCTGTAACATCAATCAACAATTCCTGTCCACAATCACATGTACAACTCATAATCGTAATTGTTGTTCTAAATTCCTTTTTCTCATCCAAGACAAAGATAATTTTCATCACCTGAAACATCAAAGATCGTGATTATACCAAATCACAGTTCATGTTCATAATCATACTAATAAATTCATCTTTGCACTACGGCCAAAGATATACATCAACAAATCATCTTTGCACTACAGGCCAAAGATATTCATCAACAAGTCATCTTTGCACTACAGGCCAAAGATATTCATCAGTTGGTCATGTTCATCTAAACACCTGTTCATCTTTGCACTACGGGCCAAAAATATTCAGCAAGAAATCATTCATCTTTGCACTACAGGCCAAAGATATTCAGTTATATCATCATTTAGGACAGAGGATGATGAACAATATTATAAAGAGAACGAATCTAGTGAAGCAAAAGAACAAATATTAAGAATTCGTACTTTAAACAATTCTCATTCAAAAATACTTCATAAATAACCAGAGTGGGGTAAAATTCAAGAATGATCAAAACATGGATACAATCAAAGCTAGTATCCAGAATAGATATTTTGGACGAAAAGAAGAAATTTCATTTTTCGGTGAATAGTGCCGTATTCGTGAATAATGCCGTATACGTGAATAGTAACTCCGACACCAAAAGATAGAAATTTCATAAAAACATCATCATACTTCGTGAATAGTAACTCGTGAATAGTAACTCATGAATAATAACTCGTGAATAGTAACCCCGACATGAAAAAGTTCCAAATTTGATAAAAAATTTCAACCAACATTCTGGCATAATGATATTGAAGAAATAATATCATTTTAGAAAAAATAACCTCCCTTACCTCGAAAGACAGTACTTCTATTTGAAACACCGGATATAAGCTATGACTTGAACTTGCACCGTATAGCAACAGTACTCAAAGTATACTCAAAATACTCACAAAAATACACTCGATAATATAGAGAGAGAAAACATCAGTTTCTGGTGTGATTTTCAACTCTAACCTAAGCACCCTATTTATAGGAAAAAGCTTAGAACACAAAAGCAGAAAATTTAATATAATAATATATTTATAAAAATTTGTCTACGCCAACCTTTGAGAATCTGAAATCAGCAACCTAACACATGTAAAATGAGGCTCACACATCTAAAAAACGTTTTTCTTTTATAAAATAATTAAAACTTCCAAAAATCAATTATTTCGGAACTCCGGAACTTCAATAATTCATAATAAATAGTCCTTTTATCAGAAAATTCGAATCTCGCGAGTTTTTATAGGAAATTCAATTCTCTACAACTTTGCAGAAGAAAGTTTTTCCAAATTCCAAAAAGAAATTAACCAAAATCCACAAACGGACGATTTTACAAGCTATAATCAAATTTCAGTCAAGAAATGGGGTCCACCGACACATAAAATATACTTTAAATATTTTTGGTAACAAAAATACTCCTCCTCCATATATACTCATATATCCCACATTCATCGTAAAAATATCATCATTATTATATTATTAAAATATAATAATATATTTAAATGAATTATTTTATCAGAAAAAGATAAAATTTCAATTTTCAACAATTGTCACATTAAAAATTTTCTCCATCTATATCCACATAAAATCAATATTTTTCTTATCATATAAATCAATAATTAATTATTCACAAATAATATTACAGAATCACAATACTGACAACCAGGCAGTTTCCAAGAAAGAGGGGGCTTTCCAATAAGGATTTCTCCTTACTAGCGCGCAATTAAGTGACCAAACCTCTCCTTAGACAGAACTTTCTAGACATTGCCAATAATGTTATCTAATAATATTATTCAGATAATATGAATTATTGCTTCGATAATGGAAAATACTGTGTAGTGACAATTATTAAAACAACAGTAATACAAAATATCAACGCAACAATTATTGAATCAATAAAGTATAATACTGAACAGTAATTATTGTAACAATTATTGAGTAGTGCCTTCTTACTTAAGAATTAATAATTCAAAAATACTGTGCAATACCGTGTGTTACTGTGCAACAACGCGTATTACTTTACTTTACTCACCGGGTATTCCAACAGTGTTAACAGTAACGATTACGCCGTTATTTATAAAAACTTTAATTTGTCATTTTCTTCATCCGACAGTTATTCTGTTACGGGGCCCACAAAAGGCTGCGCCGTCGTACGAATATTCCCCAACAGAAAGAATATTCCACGACCAAACGAATATTCCTCCTCAACAATGAGTATTTCATAACCACTTGCTTATTTTGAAAAAAATTCATATATCACCCTTAACTTTAACCTTTTATCAATTTAACCATTTACTGAATTGTAATTATAAGAAAAATTGAATACTTTTATTTCATAAAATTCGGGTTCTTACATTTTAATTTTTATTTATTTATTTTTACTTTTTTTTGGTGAACACAATCTTTCGAAAAGGGTCTTGTTTTCATTTTTCGTCATGTGCCACAAAAATCTCAAGAATCATCATACTAAGGGCATGTTCGGGAATGACTTATTTTAATGACTTATAAGCTAAAATATAAGTTGACTTATAAGTAGTTTTAATTTGTGACTTATAAGTAAAAGTGTTCGATATCAATTTGATTTATAAGTCAAAAATTAAGTTAAAATAAGTTATGAACTTACAAGTTCAAATAAATTTAAAGATTATCAAAAAGGACATTAATAAAAAGAGGGAAAAATAGAGGAGAGACAAAATAAATATTACATTTGGTCAAACTAACTTATTTTTTTGACTTAAAAATCTACTTATAAGTAAAAAAATAAGTCATATCCGAACATGTGAATAGTAACAAATGACTGTTAAAGGGAGGGGGCAAACCAGTGGCGGACCTAGGTTAGGGCAGTGGGGTCAATTGACCCCCCTGAATTTTTAGGGTAAAAAAAAAGAATAAAATTCTACGGTGTTTAATAAAAAAATTAAAGTTGAAATTGAAAAATATTATCTCACCATTTTTTGACTTTTTAAAGTCAATTCACGAAATCTTAAAATTTAAAATTGATATAAAGTTATTTAGTTTTAATACAACATATATAAGTACAATTTTACGTAAACTAATTATAAAACACTATTAATTATTATCTTTATTTTTTTTCAAAACTTGAACGAATTTATATAAATTCAATTTAAGTTTCATGATTTCGCGAATTGACTTTAAAAAGTCAAAATCTATATCTAATTTTAGATTAGAGGTAGTATTAAATTCTTCAAAATTCATATTCTATACTATCTTGGTCACTACAATATTTTTTGTCTCTCCATTTCTCGTCTAACGGATTGACCTAATTCTTCTCACTAGTTCGACTATAGAAAAAATTAGATACGTTTAGAAAGGATTAATTGTAAATTGCGATATTAGTTTACTAATTCTTCTCACTAGTTCATCCAAAAATTGATACGTTTAGAAAGGATTAATTGTAAATTGCGATATTAGAATTAAACTTTATTGTGATTTTAATTAAATAGAACTTATAGTGCGAATCCAAATCATTAATTAATTAAGTTACTGTTGATGCTCTACTTTATTTTATTCTTTGATATTTTTCTAGGACGATTTGCGTTCAATTCCATAACATCATACTGAAACAAAATCTAGATATGACTACTTTATTGAATGCTTCTTGTTCTTGGCCACATCCTATCCTATTCCTATGTGTAGTAACCAAATTAAGTTGCTTTAATTTCTGCAGATGAAACATAATAAATACTATTAGATAGTGGTTAGTATGAAATTAATTTTGGTCAATTGACTAATACAATATCGACATGCAAACGGAATATGATTTCTCTATATATTTCAACACTTTATTGGTCACATGATCAACTAACCATGAAATTAACTTTACGGTAACCGGATCCAAAACATTAGTTGTTTTGTAACATGGAGTGAGCAAAAAACGGATAAAACCGAACTATTGAACCGAACCGAACCATTTTAACCGAATTATTTCGGTTTTCGTTTTTTTTTTGGAATTTTGGTTATATCCGAATTATTATTCAGTATTCGGTTCCGGTTCCGATTTTCAAAAATAGACTATTCGGGTATCCGAATAACCGAATTGTAATATTTTAAAAAATAATTATTAATTATATTATTATCTATTAACTTGTGATAACTTTTTACTTTTATTCGACATGCATCAGACATCAGTATTCCCTCCCCCATTTTGTTTTCTGAGTTTTCTCCCAAATCCCCAATCCCATTTTGCCCTAACCAGTCATTCTCGATTGCCCTAAGCCCTAACCAATCATTTTCGCCCAGATCTAAGATCTCAAGGACTTTAATTCTCGATTCTTCACTCAGTCACTCTCGATCGACTCTCGTCTCGACCCTCTCGAGTCTCGTCTCGACGGACCCTCACTGACGTCTGACTGTCGTGAGTCGTCTCGCGTCTCGATCTCGACCCTCACTGACTGTCTGTCTCTGCCTCACCGCCGTCTCTGACTGTCGTCTCTGCCTCGCCTTCTCTGACTGTCGTCTTTGTTAGGGTATAAATCTGTGTATCTCGTCTCAGTGACTATGACTCTGTTTGTGAATGCCGAATTATTTTGTTTCCTTATTATTATGATATTATGACTGATTTATGGTAGGGTATTATGATACCTATTTATCTATGTATTTGTTAGGGTATAAATCTTTGTATCTCGTCTCTGTGACTGTGACTATGCGTATTCATCATATACAACTGTTTCTTTTTTATTTTTTTGGTCGATAAATTCAGAAATATGATCTTATGGTGTTGAAATCTGATCATATGAGGTAGAGGTTACAAACAGCCATGTATTTCCTTGAACTAGAAAGATAAAAATAGCCATGTATTTAGCTAAAAACTTAATAGCCAAGATTTTGCAGTGAGCTTGTATGCTAAGCAAGCTGTTTATGATCCTCTTATATCTTTCTTTAAGATTCAATGATAACATGAACTTGGAAAAGCTGTGTGAATTTTTATGCCATTGTCCCAAATAATGTCTCTTCTTTTATGTATCATTTGATTTTGTTGCCAATAAGCATACTCTAAACGTAACTATAACCTTTAATTCAATACTCCATGAAATGTAAATTCCCTTTCTGCTTGCTTCATCTCTTCTGGCCAAATCTTTCAGCTAACTTGGGCTTAGTCTAGGATTGTGATCATGCCTATTCATGAATGCAGGATCTCCAATTGGCATTCTTAGGCCTGTTGTTGTCACCACATGAGAGCTGGTAGTTGTCCCTTGACTCCTTAATGGTTGAGCCATTAAAATTTCATGCTGATCAGATCGTTGAGTCTGATGGCTGGATCGTGGAGTCTGCTGAGTGATTTGCCTTGCAGGAGGGTTCCTCAAGGCTTGAGTTTGGAATTGTCATCTGCCTCTGCCCTTGCCTCCCTGATCTCCTTTGCCTTTATTCTCCCCCTTTATGTCAGCATCAAGGGTTCGAATGTCTTCGGAGAGGCGAGTCACTCCTTCTACAAGTTGGTGAAGTTGACTCTGAGTGTGAGCAATGTCATCTCAATTTTCGGTGATCAGAGCTTCAGATCGAGCTTCCCGTTGTTGAAGAACGGCCAGTATGTTGTTAGTCTGTTGACCTTGGCTGACGTAAAATTGTTGGAACTCTCTTACTGCAGTTTGCAGATTGAGGAAGCTTTCCATCATTAGTTTATTTTGGGCTTTCTGAGTGGACTGTAAAACAAGAACAACATCTCTATGTCTTTTGGCTGCTAAAAAATGAATGTCATCAGGGGCGAAGCTATGGTCCAAATGTGGGGTCAATTGACCCCACTCAATTTTTGAGATCACTCGAATTTTTTTTATCACAGTCAATTTTTGACCCCCAACTCAATTTTTGACCCTACTCAAAAGGTAAATCGTGAACTATCAAAGCCTTTCGCGAGTGGTCGGAGTTAGTACTCGTGACTGGCGAGCCGCAAGTGTGGAGACTGGAGTGCGACTCTATTCTATTATGACTCTCTTGCAGCCTTGTGCCCTTGCAGATAACAGAAATTACTCTCTTCAATTTCTCCAACCTCAGTTTTGTTTTCATAAATTAATTGTGATTTTCCTCTTTTGTTAGTATTATTAAATTAGATATTTGGATGTATTTGTCTAACCCGAAAGTATAAATTATTAAAAAAAATGGCTCGGGGGCGCTGCCCCCGAACCCCGCCAATTTTTTTTGTAACTTATTACTAATTTTGACCCACTGCTAAATTTTTCTGGCTTCGCCACTGAATGTCATCCCTATCCTTTATGCTTTGAATCATTTCATTGATGATTTCTTTCAGTGTTTTAGAGAACTCAGAGTTTAGGGAGAGTGGAAGATTGTTTGCAGCATTGATCATTGATGTTAATCTCAGCTGAATAAGAGCAGTATGATCTTTCAAGACTTTCGTCGAGTTCCTTGACTACTTTCACAGACATTGCTGATAGGTCAGCCTTTGTGGACAAATCTGAAAGAATTTCATCCAGTTGGGGAAATTTTGAGATTTGGCCAGAAGAGATGAAGCAAGCAGAAAGAGGGCCGCGCTGCGTCGACAACTCTGCTGTGTGAATTGTTTATTGGAAAGGGTATTATAGGTAATTGACCATAATATGAAATAGGATTGGAATAGGATTAGTAGGTATATATACTATCTATTGTAAAGCCCTATGTAACCAAGGAATCATCAATAAACAATAAGTCGTCGCCTGTGGAGTACCCAAATTGGGAAACCACTTAAATCTCTTGTGTTCCTCTTAATTCTCTATCGTTTGTGTGTGTGTGTGTGATCATAAAATTCTAACAAGTTGTGATGTAGAAGTTTGAATTGAAGATGAAGATGTTGATGATTTTGAAATTTTGAAATATTAAGTTTCATGATAGAGATGGGGAAGATGAAAATTGAAATTTAATAGTATTTGGGTTTGATTTTGTATTAAGTTGGAATTAAAATTCTTTTAAATAATTTTATTCAGCCAAATGTAAAGAGTTCGATCAAACAGTATGTATACTCTCTCTACCGGAACCCATGGTAATTTTGGCTATTTTTCTATCCGAAAATAAGAAAAGGGTAAGTTATGGTTACTTGACAGTAATGTGGGTAAGGGATGAGAGTTTTTAAATCTTAAGGTACCAAGTGTAAAAGAATGCATACTTTCGGGTCAGATATGCAATCAATCATACATAGAATATATATTCAGCTACATATAATAGGTTAAGAAAAAAATCATGCATCTAGTTATTGAGTTGAAAATTAGTCCCTCTGTATACAAAAAGATACGACTAAAGGTATAATTTTTTTTATCCTTAAAAGAATGAGCTAATGTATATAATTAAAATAAACGGTAAGTATGTCATTTAATTTAATAGAATCCATTAATATAAAAAAATAAGAGTATTCATTATTTTATGTAATTTTGTGGGACTATTAAGGATAAATTTAGAACTATTTTTATTCTATTTTCTCTACTTAATTAATTTCTTTAATGTATAAAAAATATACTTTACTCATCATCTTTAATTTTAAGGACGGAGGGAGTAATTAACTCTTTTATGAACCTATAATTAAATTAGTCATAATTAATTGAAACGAAATCTTTCTCGGTCACAGTAATGAAATTCTTATACTTGTATAATTATATATAACAAGACATTAAGAGATCTTATCCAATCATTTTTTGGAGTCATTTTAGTTGATCGTGAGTCAATATATACCGAGTCAGTCATACAAGATTCTATTTTTTTCAATACAATATAAACTTTTCGTATATCGTGAAATATATACAATTATCTTCAACATAATATATGTACTATGTCAATAAAAAATAATAAATATATCAATAAAAAATTATTAAATATTTATGAAAAAAATGATATATAAATTATCTCGTGCCGCGTAAGGGTTATCAAAGTAACAATAATGTATATCTTCCCTCTTCTTTAAGGTCACAAAAGAAAATTAAAGCACGGGATTAAACATTAATTAATAACCCTTTAATGAATTGGAAATAAATTAATTTAAATATGAATTTTGATTCAGCAATTGAATATGAGATAAATTAATAGGAATTAATGCAACAGATATTAACGAATTAATGCAACAGATATTGAGAAAATCTGTAATTAGAATACATGGACACCACCTATACAAAATTATGTTAGTTTACATTGAATGAATTGTGGCTTCTTAGAGTTGCGACAGATTTTTTAGTCAAACCCATGCAAACGTTACATGCTATATGCAACAACCACTTTTGGCTTTTATTAGTAAGTGCAGTACCAGTGTGCAACAATAGTTCATCGGCCACTTTTATATCTAACTGAGTTCCTCGGTCTCTTCGCCCTCGTGCCATGTATGTAAAAATTCATGAGCCAGATGTTTGCGGGTGGTAAAGATGGAAGAGAATTGAATGGTTAATTACGGGACTGGTCAGTATGAAGTTAATTTTGATCGATTGGCCAATACTGTGTCGACACGCAGGTCGGGAGGTGATCTTTTTCTCTGTATGTGTTGTATTGATCAATTGATAAACTTACTATGAAATTAACTTCATGGTAACCGGCCGAATCCGTTAATTACGTATCATATATAAAAAAAGAAGAAGAAGAGAAAAAAACGATATTATCAAATCAACAAATGTTGCTAAAAGTGTCAAGTGCACTTAAATAATTACAAAATATCGTTAAATATAATTTTTCTTCAAGAACAACATTTTTACCACAATATCAACTGTTAAAAAAAAAGTAAAACCAATTAATCACACCCCTTTAAGGATGATTCTTTTTCTTTATATAAATGGTTCCAAAATAATATTATGTACTCTTGACTGTATATATAAATAAAATGTTAAGTACTACTTCATCAATATTGGCTTTATTCGCATCTTTCCTTCTCGTACCTCCATTGAATGGATTATAAATGCAGTCGGGGTGATAAGCATGGCTTCACAAAGAAACCTAGCAATTTTCTCTCCAAGGAAATTTCCCAACAGGTTTTTCTATTTCTTGCTTCCTAGCTAGGTGCTGTAGCCTGTACAGGTATATATATATTCTATATAGTTTCCATTTTGTGGCTTTCATTGATCTTCATATTTGTTCTATACTTTAGTGCAGATGCAATTTGAGCTTCATTTCAATTTGGGGCTCCATTTGTGCTCATTCACTTATTAAAGGAAGCCGCCTCTCTTTTATTTCTCTTCTTTCAACTTTTTTTTTTGTTTTTGATCGATCTCTCTTTTCCTATAAATTTTAAATTCTTTTCTTTTCATCTTTCTCCAAACTTACAAACACAGTACAAGTGTTTAGACAACGATCCCCATGAATTTTCTTCTCTTGGAATGATTAATTTGCCCTCTTGACTAATTCGTAGGAATGTATATAGTTAATTAATTTTTGTTTCAACTAAACATAGTGCTCGTTTCGCGTAGCATTAGTGCTGGTCTAAAAGCAATTTTTATTTGAAATTCTTCGTTTAAGAGTGTTTGTTTACATATCAACCCCCCCCCCTCTCTCTCTCTATATATATACTAGTTGGGTCCCGTGCCTCTGGCACTGTATAGACAATGAGATTTATCTTAAATTTTGAACGGCCCAGATGATTCAATGAGTAAGCGAGAAATTCAAAATTATTTGTATTTTATTAGATAGATTAGATAGATAGATGTATTTTATTAGATAGATGTATGAACGGTGGGATTTATCCCAAACTTTGGACGGCCCAAATGATTAATTGAGTGAGCGGGAAATTCAAAATCATTTGTATTTTATTAGATAGATATATATATATATATATAGTCTATATATATAATCTGCTTCTCCAGCGAACTAAAAACGAACCGGCTATAGTGACGGTTTTTTCCTTCACTATAGTATAGAAAGCTAATTTTTTTATGTTATAACGACGGAAAAAATCGTCGTTATAACCGGTTTACTCTTAGTTCGCTCCCTCCAGTTCGCTGGAGGGAGCATAACTATATATAGAGAGAGAGGTTGATGGATTTACACAGTTGTGCAGACACCTTAAATGTACACAGTTTACGATCGTAGAATTAAGTATGATGATTCGCTATACGTTTTTACGGTAGTTGAGTGACGACTACTCTACTATATCAGTCAGTGACTACTCTACAATCCTAAGGTGATTTAACTCTACGATCGTAGACTGTGTACATTTGAAACTTATACAGCTGTGTATCTCTATTTTTTTTCAAATATATATATATATAAATTGTTTTCATTCTAAGTAAATATTAATATTTTTATAACGTATCTCACACATAGATGTGAGACCCACTTATTATTGATGTTAGGAAATTATTGTGAAAATACTACTTTTACTTTAGAACAAACAATTCCCTATATACGAGAACTTCATTAGTTGAGTTTTTGGGTATGAAATGAGGAAAAGTTGAAATTTAATGCTTTTAAAATGGTGTTTCATAATCACCACAATATCGTTATTACTCTCTAGGTCCCACAAAGACGACTTATTTTGATTTTTACATTCTGTTTCTGAGTTTTGAAAAGAAAAGAATAGAAAATTTAAATTAGAACAGAAAAGAAAAGAAAAGAAAAGAATAGAAAATTTAAAATTTTCCGTTGGGTTGTTTCTGAGTTTTTAATAGAAAAAGATAGAAAATTTAAAATTGAAGACATGAGTTATAATTTAAAATTTATTATATTAAAAGTTGAGGATAATATGAGAATTATAAAAATATTACTTATTCTAATTTCTTTTCTGTCTAAATCATACCAATTTTGGACGGAAAACTTTGGCAGAAAAAGTGACCAAGTTTTCTATCTATTTCTTTTCTTTTCCGTTTATTAAAAAACTCAGAAACATAAGAATTAGAAAGAAAACTTAAATTTTCCGTCAATTTTTTTTTCTTTTCTGTCCATTTTAAAACTCAGAAATAGAGCCTTAAAGTAAAATTGACCAATTTTTAAAAGTTTAAAAATATAAATAAATTTGCATAATAATCAATAAAAAAATTGCCAGAAAAATCAAACAAAGCCAGTCTTAGGGGGGGAGGGAGTATTACTATTTTATACATAGGGAGATCTACATATTGATGATTTTGATGATGTTAATTTTGTATTTGCAGGTTTTCAGTTCAGTACTATGGCATCCATGAATCTTTTGCTGGCTTTCGTAGTAGCCATGTTTATTCCCCTAGAGGATTTAAACCTCTTTCACTCCGTCGATAGAAAATTATACTCAGCCTTAGTATTTGACCTTTATCGTGAGCCTGTGGAATGCATGCAGATCATGGCCTTATGGCTATGGTTAGAAAGAAATAGCTTCCACAATATCATCAAAAGGATTTTGACCTTACCTCCAGTTTTAATAAACGACCTTGCGGATGAAGCTGTCGTATGCCTCGGCCGCATTTACACCACACCATCTCTATTAGCATTGGAAGCTGCAGCCGGTACTCATGAGATTCCTCTCACTCACAGCCTCGTAAAAAACGAGATCTCTTTGCAGTTTTTTCAACAAAACCGCGATCTTGCAATTCGTGAGCTGGCGAAAGTTGACAGTGAAGTCTGCTCCAAGGTATTTACAGACCTCATGAATGAAGCTATTATTATTAGAAATAATCAGATTCTTTTTCATCAGTCACTGCTGGTCCATGGCTTTGCTCAGCTTGGATTTAGAAATAATAATAATAATAATTCTGAATTAGAAGAGGGGCATGTACGAGCCGAAGATAGGGCTATGTTTGTTACATTTTCTAAAGGATATCCGGTGGCTGAATGGGAAGTGAGGGACTTTTTTACTATGTTGTTTGGGGATTGCATCGAGTCCTTCTACATGCAGGAAGTGAGGGGGGATGATGAGCAACCTCTGTTTGCTAGGGTTGTGTTCTTTCGGGTTCGTACCATTTACAGAATTCTTGATGGTGAGCCCAAAGCTAAGTTTACCATAAATGGGAAGCATGTGTGGGTGCGTAAGTTCGTGCCCAAGTACCCACCAAGGGTTCGGCCGAATCAATTGTTGCTCCAGAACTAGTCCGCCAAGATCTAAGTTGTTTAATGTCTGTATATTTACTCCTCGATCTGTCTGGTTTGTAGTAGTCTTGTTTTGAATCTAATGATGAACGTTTTAGTGAATAGAGTTGTATTTTACTTGATGTGCAAGTGATTTGTGTATATTATTTAATCAATTCTATAGAAATTAATTAATGTGTAAGCAATATAATTTGATTATAATTAATTCCCTAGCTAGTTTGAAAAATGAAAGAAATTGTTACCCCAATTTTATTTGAAAGTAAATTGTTGGCTTTAAAGGATAAAAATGAAAAAATAAAATAAAATTATGTGCTCAAAAAAATACCAACTTTCTAGAGTTTATAATATTTGTGCTCTTATATCATATTGAACTTAGCTTTATAGTCATAAATGAAAATTTGTCAAAAAAAACATGATACTTGTCTCTTAGGTCTTTAATTAAAACCCCCACTAAGATCAATTTACTATGAATTACAAAGGATATCCATTCAGGATATATATATATATATATATATATATATATATATATATATATATATGTATATATATATGTATATATATATATATAAAGTTTGAACTAATCATAATATTAACTAATCATAATAATATTTATAAATTACCATGCTATCCTCTTAGACCCCATAGCTTGAAAATATTTTAAGATATCATTTTCAATGTAAAGAACTAAACAATCGCTCAACGATTTATCGATCATTTGGTTTCGAAGAGTGGTTTTAATAATATTCATTGCTGAAAATATTCTCTCCACCGTGGCAGTATCAAATAAATATTCATAATTCAAAATAAAAAAAAAAGAATTTCAAAATAAAAAAACATTTAGATACAATTTAGGAACTTACTCTGATTGCTTATCATAGTTCAATTTGAGTAAAAAATATTTATGTGTAATATTTATTTTTGCTAGTTTTGACTGAAATTAAATACACACCCTACCTTGATCACTGCCAATGATTGAACCTAAGAACTCTTGCTTTGCAAGAAGCCTAGTACACCAACTGAGTTAAGTTTCTTTTTAACGTTTATTCAATTAATTTTTTTGTACAAAAAAAGATAATATAAGACCATTTTTATTTTTATAAAATAAATTTAATTATAATTTTACCTTTTTTGGTATAAAAAATTAATTATATTGATTATTAATAATTATGAAATAAAATTAAAGTTCAGGGTATTAATTAATCTATATTTAGGCCTTAATTTTTTATACCAAAATGAGTAAAATTGTCATTATATTGATTATTAATGATTTTTTTAAGCTGAGTTTGTAATGTATTAAATTTACTTTAAAAAAAATGATAATGATCTAATATTTACCATTTTTGGTATAAAAAATAAATGAAATAAATATTAAAATAAGACTCAATATATTTGTTATGGATCAAAAATAGACAAATACAATCTCTACTTTTCATAACAAATATCAATGACCTGAATTAAAAAAAGCAAACTCGCCTTCTGCCAGTTATTCTAGCAGACAAGAGTCACAATAACTACTTTGATTATTTCTTGAGGATGTGTCACAATAACTACCTTATTTCTTTCATTTTAAACTTTCAATCAATTTTCACCCTTAGTTTTGAGCGTTTACGGTGACAAAAAAACTTTAAAAAACTAATTTGCAAAATGATATAACAAAGTGGGGAATGGTTAATATGAAGTTTATTTTTGGGTAAGTTGATCAATTGATCAATTGAATACTGATACGCAGGCGAGACTCTATGTGTGTCAGTATTTTATTGGTCAATTGACCAACTTATCTAAAAATTAACTTCATACTAACCAGATCCAACAAAGTATAATGAGTGAATGATTCATAATATATGGGTGAACCCAATGATAGTAATCAACCACAACAAACCACGTCATTTTGCGAGTAATTTTTGTCATCATAGTAGTACTATTGCTTAATTATTTTTTAATTACACACAAATTTACATGTATGCCATGAACCCTAGTAGATGACAATGAGATGTTAATTTGCCTTCAAAATATGAACTTGTTTCAAAATGGGAAGTTAGTTTCAGTTTTTGACTTCTCACTCTCATTTGAAATAAATAACTGTAAAAAACCTCCTCCACTTCAGGACCACTTGTTTGGTAACATTGGATGGTCAACTTGTTTTACCCGTCCGCTAGATATGGCAAAAAAGACGCACTTCGATATATCTATAAGCTTCCCAATAATTTTTAATTGAAATCCATGCATGCAATTTATGTTTTAATTATTTTTTGTTGCCTCACTCTTCATCATTTAACAACTTTTGGTTCTTTAGACTTCAGTACTTCAATTAATTTAGTTGCATTGGTGTGAGTAGATCATCTGTCCCCATTTTTCTTGTCTTATTTGTATCCCCCCACTTAAATTTTGATATCTATCCTCTTACTTAATATTAATTAAGTTTAAAATTAAATAAAATGTTAGGTGTCAAAATTTAAGTGAAAGACACTAAGAGCTGAGAGAAATGGAAACAGAGGATCTGGTCTCTACGAAAGGTGTCCGGATTCCATAAACTGCACGATGCACTTGACCATTCGTAAGTGCATTGCCGTCGCTTTTGGAGGAAACCAATGATGCCGTTCTTTGAAGGCCAATGGTTTTAATATTTGGTGGGAGTACTATTTCCGCATTAATTTTTAACCCTCTCACATGAAGGTGATCGATACTCGCTTAATTTCTTCTCACGTGAAAATATTAAAAATATATATATTTGAAAATATAATTTTTCTAAAATTTATTTCATTAGCATGCAACTTGGGTGCTATATATAGACTGCCAAAGAAGGATTGCTCATTTGCAATTGCATGGAATTTCCTATAAGAGAGATCAAACTCTGGATTCAACATGCATCTTAGTGCATGCTATAGACTGCCAAAATGGATTGTTCATTCGCAACTGCATGGAATTGCCCATAGGCGAGAGTTGCAAATCCAACTCTAGCTACATGTAATATGCAACATATATGTTGCTATAGATTTGCTCATTTGCAATTGTATTTTCATACGAATTAGGATCCTCTCCATTTCAAATGAATTAGGATCCTCTCCATTTCAAATGAATTAGAAGTTTTTCATTTTATGGTCCAGATTTAAAATATATGACATCATGGAGAAAGAGAGATAATGATGATGAAAAATATACCAAGAATGAATAGTCTCCATTTCAAATGAAATGGAGAGAATTATTGTAACACCCCAGTCCCACATCGAAAGATAGGGAAAAATTTGTCTGCATATAAGGAATTAAGTAACTACCCATAGTACCTTCAAGTCATGACCTTTTGGGAGCCTGTGGTGGGCTAGATGACCCAAGAAGATACTATTGGGCCAGTGGTTTGAGGCCTTATTTGGATGGATTTGATTCGATGATTTGTTCCGGACTCGGGATTTGACCCGGGTTGTTTCATATGGTATCAAAGCCGACTCTCGAAAGCTCGGGTCGGGTCATCCGATCGGGTTGCCGGAGGTGGGGACACGAAGGCTGGTGGTATTATCCCACAATGGAGAGATGAAGGTCCGGAGGTGGGGACACGAAGCCAGCCGGTATTATCCCACAATGGCTAGAGAGGCAAAGATCTTTGGGCCGTGTGTGTGATCGGTTCTGACGGGGACGTCAGAAATTTAAGTGGGGGAGTTTGTAACACCCCAGTCCCACATCGAAAGATAGGGAAAAATTTGTCTGCATATAAGGAATTAAGTAACTACCCATAGTACCTTCAAGTCATGACCTTTTGGGAGCCTGTGGTGGGCTAGATGACCCAAGAAGATACTATTGGGCCAGTGGTTTGAGGCCTTATTTGGATGGATTTGATTCGATTCGGACTTGGGATTTGACCCAAGATTTGTTCCGGACTCGGGATTTGACCCGGGTTGTTTACTATTGGGCCAGTGGTTTGAGGCCTTATTTGGATGGATTTGATTCGATTCGGACTTGGGATTTGACCCAAGATTTGTTCCGGACTCGGGATTTGACCCGGGTTGTTTCAATTATAGTCCATGAAATACACCCGTGTTTGCTAGAGAAATGCGGGGAACGCATTATGCAAAGTGCAAACATTATAAAATTAATTTTCATCTCCTACCAATTAATTTAGTTGCTTAAAAAGATTAGCAACAAAAGAAAGTTTTTGCAACGAGTGAACAAGTACAAATCTTTAGATCAACTATTAATACTTGCAATAATAATTTATTAATTTGTCATATTAATTAACATAAATTCAATTATTAATGTCATCCCCAATTAAAATTCACTAGTTACCTGGATGCAAATTTTACAAGTAGAAATACAATATTTAGTGGGTGAGAGATCATATTAGGAAGTAGTGGTGGATATATAATGGGATTGAAGAGATAAAATATGAATACATGCAAACACAATACAAGTTTTTAAAAATAAGTGAGATATATACCAAGAGTCCAAACAAATAACCGTTTCTTTCTTTTGGTACATTAATATAGAATATTATATTCACGTATTAATATGTAAAATCCATTTATAATTCAATATAAATTATAATTAATGTATCCCATTATTTTTAGCACTAATTTATCAACTTGTCTGCTTTATTTTTGTGGAAATATTCTTCATATTTGGTTTCAACTCTCTATTTGGAGGGAATTACTTTTTTTATTGACTGGAATTACGAATTTGGAGAGAAGAATTTTTCATATTACCCTCCCAAATGAATTGTTAACTGTGGTTAATCTAACACATTATCCTCGAGTACTAAACGAGGAAACCAAATCTCCTCACATCTCACCTCGCTCACAGCATGATTTAATTTATCAGAAACTTTATATCGTCGAGAAAGTTTGAATGAATTTGGCTTGGCTTGGCTTGGGTTGATGAGAACTTAATTTAGTAAGATAAATTAGTTTAAGGCTTTTTCTTAAAAAAGAATTTAAATTCTCTCCACCACTCCTTTCATTAAATTCCTTTTAATATACATTTAATAAAAAAAAATATTAAACTTAGCAACAAGCTAGGTATACTCTTCACAAATAATTGTGTACTTACTAATTAATGTCATCACTAACATTTGTAACGGAAGAAATTGAATAAAAAGTGTAATGAAAAGAATATTACAAAGCGTAAGCATGTTCTTAATTCCTTTTCTTTGGGTGAATAAATATGTGTCAGAAGTAACTCAAGAAATTAAGAAAGGTATAATATATGTGTTGTTTCTTGAAACTTTCGCTTTCTCAAGTAAGAAACCCTAAAAGTTTCATGTGGATAAAAATAGAAATTATTCGATGTGCTGCAAGCATGTTAAGTGGAAACTCGTGATAAAAGAAGAAATCACCAACCATAATTCTTCAATTAATTAACAGATCGAGCTTGCCGCCCGAAGCTCTTGATATATAAATATATCTTCATCCTTATATATTTGATCGATCCAAGAAATGTCCATATCTAGATCCCTTAAAGAGGTTGCTGAAGTTGAGATTTTCAAAGAAGGTATGCATACAAAATTCTGTAAATATATATGCTTCATTTTATCAGAATGCTAGTTTAACGTGGGAATCCAGTTGACATATATGCATACATTTTTTTCCCCTTTAGTTTCCTCATTTATCACTATTTATACTCATCAACTATTTGTAGATCTCCCCTTTCTCTCCCCCCCCCCCCCTCACCCCACCCCACCCCAAAAAAAAAACTAAATGTAGATGGCCTACCTCAATATATATAGACATGCATACATATATTTGGAATTTTATAGATATTATAGAAAATGTGGGTAATCTTGCAGCCGTATCACATTGATCGTTACGGCTAGCACGTATAGTCTTAACATATTAGTAATTATATTTGAAATATTATTACTTAGTTCTATATTTTGGTGAATTTAAGTTAGATTATCCATCCCTAAATATGTTTGAATCTCTATGTAATTTGTGACAAGATTAATTTAGTGTAAGTTTCTCTATTATATTTATCATATAGGGTGCAACATTAAATTGGAATAAAGAAAAAGGTAAGAGGATTGAGGAGTCCGTGCATAATTTTTTTGTTGCATTTAATTTGTCAGAAGAAATGTTATAAACATCTACTAACCCAAAAAAAGGACGCTAGAACAGCAGGATGTGACCTCTTTGATCAAATCTTACAAATGGGGAATTAATATATAAAGCGATAATTAAAGAACGCTTCTTTTACCGTACGTAGATTTCTCTTTGAGGCTCATTTATCCATCACCCACTCTCTTTCAACACATTCTATATATTGCTTTTAACTTCTTATCTTCTACTCGACAAAAGCTCAACAAAGACTCAAAAGAAATTTCTTTTCTTTCTCTCTACGTGAAAAACAATAGCATGGATCTTGGATATATGTATTTGATGTGTTTCAAGATATTCTAAGAATTTACCATTTGTATATATATATATATATATATATATATATATATATATATATATATATATATATTATGAATAATGTTGTCTTAAACAAAAACATGTATTTTAATTTTGCTCATTAGGATTAAGTTTTTTATTTTGGAATTTTAATTTATTAAAAAATTTATAATTTTAAATTTATACAAAATTTTATGGTTTTATTAAGTAGCCCTAATCTTTGATTATGACCATCTTTGATCACCTTTCTCCATATAAATATATATTATGGACATTATTCTTAAGTATATATAATGTGTCACGTCATCAATATATTCTCATATTTGCATTAAACTTTCACCTTTCATTTTCATTTTCTTCTGATCAGTTTTTGCATTACAACTTATCCATATATATGTACAAATTAATTACATGGTCAGAAACACCAAGGGAAGCACTAGAAGAGAAAGACCTAACCTGGTACCTACCACTCTACAAGGCTGCACTAAGAGGCGATTGGGAGAGTGCCAAAAATTTCTTTGACCTACACAAAGACGCAGTCAGAGCCAGAATTTGCAAGGATTTTAAAACAGCTCTCCATGTAGTAGTTGGGACAGGAGGAAAATCAATTCATTTTGTTAAAAATTTGGTTAATTCGATGCCAGCTGATGCACTGGCTATGCAAGACGAGTATGGCAACACAGCCCTTAACATTGCTGCTCTGGTTGGTAACACTGAGGCCGCGATTGTCTTGGTGAAAAAGAATCGATCTTTGCTTCATATTAGGCACTGTTTTGGTTATTTGCCGGTTCATAGGGCTGCTCTAAATGCCCACAAAGACACACTTGTATATTTGTTAGCTTGCCATTATAAGGATGACATTGATCCTAGATCCTTAGCTGGAGGATGTGGTGTTGAACTTCTGGTTAGTGTTATCGATTCTGGATTCTTTGGTGAGTCATTTATTTGGATATGTATTTATTCATGCTTGCTTTTAAGTTCAGAAGAATCAATCATGTGTTACATGCAGAAAATTAAACCTCACATAAAATTCTCATACAAAATACTGAAATGTGAAATTGGCCCCTCGGTTTTAATCCACTTAACCTAAACCCTCGCTCAAGGTTATATAGTAGGGCAAAATTGTATTTTTGAGTTAATTTTTCGCTTCTAACTATTTGTTAAAAGGTACAGTTTTGTACTAATAATTGTATCTTGAGAGAGAGGTTTACAAAAATTTTAAACTCAATGATGGAAAATATTACACAAGCATGCACAAACACAGAGTACAGTTTTGCACTTGAGTCCATAATTATGTTGGAGCAATGTGCTTAATTATAATATCTACTATAATAATTGATGGTTACTTTGTTTAACATGATGTAATTCCAGTGAGTAGTACATGAAAGAATTACTAATTAAAAATTAAATAGTTGTTTTACTTTTACAGATGTGGCATTGGCTTTGGTTCACCACTACCCTAGTTTGGCTATGTTGAAGACCGAAAAGAGCGACTATGCTTTACAAGCAATAGCTAGAAAGGCATCTGCGTTCCCAAGCGGAAGTAATCTAAACATCTGGCAATGCTTAATCTATTCTAGTTAGTTTTCTCCAACTCTGTGTTATCTTTTATCGTTCTTTACAATACTATATATCTTACTAGTCTTGCTTTGTAAAGCAATTTATGCAAATTTCTTTTTATCTTCATCCCATCTGTTGTCTCACCCCCACGTATTGTTGTCACGTAATCCTTATTTATCAGATAACTTAATTTGTAATGGTTAAGAGGAATTACGCGAGAACGCCATGCATGAAAGTTGGACGGTAGATGAGATATATAGAAAATGAGACGACGGATTTTAATTCTTGATTTGAGGACTTTGTTTAGCCTTGCCTATGAACATTGGCTTTCTATTTTATTTTAATTTTTTTCATTAGCCAAAAATAGATTCATTAATCCACCAATTTGTATACAAAAGACTTGGATACAAGATTGTACAAGAAGCAGTCCTCATAGAATGGCTACATGGGAGCAATTTTAAAGAAGTGTAGAATCAAGTTATCTGGCTGGAAAAGTACTAAAAATATCTCATTGGGTGGGGGAGTTGGGATGATTTTGATTAAAGCAGCTCTATCAGGACTACCTCTGTATTACATGTCGGTTTTTAAGACTCCAAAGATGGTGATTAAGGAACTGGAAAAAAATAGGAGGAATTTCCTATGGGGAAGTAGTACAGAGAGCAGAAAATTAAACAAAGTGGCATGCATGGGGTCTCTTGAAGATAAAAATGTGGCCCTTCTAAGCAAATGGTGATGGAGGCCAGGTATAATGTTGAAAAAATTCTTTATGGAGAAGATAAGTGTTAACTGAGAAATACAATTGGCGAGAATCTAATTTGTTGCATCTTGCATGATCAGTGTGCTAACCTAAACAAAATGTGTAGAGTGTGGAAGGACGTTATGTTAATAGGAGTTGGTAGTGGAGATGAAGTGTTGGTGGATAATTCATGCAGTTGGGAATGGAAAGTCAGGGATGGCAGGTCTGTGCGATTTTGGATGGATATGTGGTGTGGTTCTATGATATTTAAGGATATATAGGTTCCCAACATTATTTTTATTGTCAAATTCAAAGGAAGCAACTTTACATCAAAGTATGTCTAAGAAAGGGAATAATAATTTGTGGGGTTTTAAATGGAGGAGAGATTTGTTTGAGTGGGAAAAGGAGGAAGAAAAACATCTTCAAGAGTTGATAAAAAAAATGTAATAACATTGTAGAATGGGATTGAGGACAGGCTCTTGTGGAAGCATGGAAAAGATGGTGGTCGATCTTTCGCTGTTAAAACATGCACTCAAGTTATAGAGAGTCAAAGAGGGCTACAAGATTGTTTCACGTAGAAATTGTGTATGGAGGAAGGAAGTCCAAACTAAGATCCAATCTTTCCTATGGCTTGCTGTTCAGGACTCACTTGCAACAAAGGAGTTTTTGTTCAGAAGGTTCTAAATGACAGTACTAGAAAAATGTGTTTGTACGTGGTGTGGAACTAATGTGGAAATTAAGTGTAGATCATGTGCTGGTTCAACGTGTGTGTGGGCTTAGAGAATTTGGTCTTGAATTTTGTTTGGTGGTATGAGGATTTTCAATAAGGAGGTAGTTTGTTGGAAGGTAACTGGTGGAGAAAATAAAATGCAGATCGTTTAGATGGGAGGTGTATAGAAATGGTATCAAGAACCATAGCTATTTTTATGTGTAAAGAAATGGTTCATTAGATTGTTTAATGTAATTTTGGTTGGGTCCAAATCTTATGGATAATTTGATGTACTCTATATTTTGGTTTTAATGAACCTATAAAACAACAACTTCATGTCTGCATCCTATATACATCAGGAAATACAAACTCTAAACATCAAAAAAGGACTCAAAAAACAAGATCTTAACCTTAGAACTTCACCAAACTACAAACAAAGCCATGGTTCCTGCATGCGCCCATTTGTGACTATTAGCACCATCCTATAAATCCTGAGATAATCATATCCCCGTTGGCTTTCTATTTGAATTACCTGATCGAGCTAGTCGTACGTAAGAGTCTTTAATATTTGATGTGCTAATTATAATATCTCCGCATGGAGTAGCACTCTCTTTTATGTGAAATATTTGGTTTTCAAAACATTAAAATCGCAACTCAATTATATGATTGTACATATTCTTGATAAAAGCAACATATATATTTCATCTTGAAGGTGTTCCTGTCAAGTTTGGGGACTACTTAAACAAGCCTGATGAAGGTGACATTGAAGATCCATTTGGCAACTCTAAAGTGTTTCCGCATATGTCTGGCACAAGTCCATTGTTCCGAGAAAACTTCTACACCTCTGGTTCGTCTTAAATTTCCAGTTCAACCATCTAAATTCAGAGCATGAACCCATATTAATTACTCCCTCCGTCCAGGATAAAAGTCCTGGAGTACTTTTCACGCATATTAAGAAGAGGAATTAATAAATGATAAAATTGCCCATAATAATGTCATTAAATATGGAGAGAGAATTAGAATAAAAAAAATATGATATATTTAATGCTACGGGTATAATAGGAAAAAATGTGTAAAAATTTGGTTATTAAAAGAAAGAGGACATTTAACATGGGACAACCCAAAATAGTAATAAGGACTTTTATCCTGGGACGGGTGTAGTATTACTTAGATTTACTAGCATTGGAAAGCATATATATAAATTATCATTTGGTATGGTGGTCCATATATATATTAGGTCATGGCTGCCATGTCAAGAATTTATAATATTGTTAAAATAAGAAGACTAAAATGTAAAATTGTCCCTTCAGTTTATCCACTTGTGAGTTTTTCGTCCACGAGTTTAGGTATTAATCAAGACACTCCCTCGACATACAGATAATAATGCAAGACTTTCTCATTTGGGTTAATTAGTTTTGCACTACTGATTATACGTCATAACGTATAGGAGATGATTATTTTGTATTTTAGTAAAATTAAAAAATAATTGAATTACATATATTCTAAAGGAGAAATCAATAATGTATACATAGAGGATACAGCTGATGTGACTTTTTGATAGTTCCACATAAAAATCATTGCTTTATTCCAAATGGAGTGTGGCAAAAGTTGCATATGATATTTTGGGAAGCCATGAAATTTTTAGGTAAGCAGAGAAGCACAAGTGAAAGTAATTAAATATAGAAGAGCATTATTAGTATATATTTATAATTTCCAAAGAAATTATCATCTTTGATTCTTGTCAAAAGCATGGTTTGAAACTTTTGGTTGCATGCAGTAGCACGAATGAAGCACATAGAAAACACAAAACTGATGCACTATCAAGCGCTTCATCTTGTTGAAATCTTGTGCAAGGAAATCAGATCATTAAATAATGCAACATCTTGTTTATCACTATACGCAAAACCAATTCATGTGGCAGCAAAGCTGGGTATTCATGAGGTTGTCGAAACGATTGTGGGCGAATTTCCAGATGCAGCATATTCTAGGGATAAAGACGGCTATTACATATTTGAAACGGCAGTTATTAACCGATCTGAGAACACTTTCAACCTCATTTATCAGATGTCCGATTATAAACAATACACAACATTGCTTATAGACAAATCTGGAAACACTATCTTGCATTTAGCTGCAAGATTAGCCCCTCCAAATAAACTCAATCTTGTTCCTGGGGCAGCTCTACAAATGCAATCCGAGATACAATGGTTTAAGGTAACAACTTCTTTCTACCTTAATTCGTATATTTGGGATGGACTACTTATTTCACCTTATGCTCCTTAATTATCCCTGGATCCATTCAAACTAATTCTAGGGAATATTTCATGCAGGAAGTTCAAAAATTTGTGATCCCAGCCTACAATGAAAAGCTAAACTCAATGAAGAAACACCTGCAATGGTTTTTACGCGGGAGCACAAAGATTTGGTAATAAAAGGAGAGAAATGGATGAAAAACACCGCGAATTCCTGCACAATCGCAGCAGCACTCATTGCGACCATAACATTTGCAGCATCCATTAGTGTACCTGGTGGCGTCGACAAGGATGGCTTCCCCAATTTAAACAACCAAAAGGCCTTTACAATCTTTGGTGTTACAGATGTAGTCTCTCTCTTCACATCCTGTACTTCATTGCTAATGTTCTTGTCCATCCTCACTTCGCGCTACGCAGAATCCGACTTTCTCCTCGTTCTACCGAGGAGATTAATTTTCGGACTAGTTACCCTTTTCTTCTCTATAACTACCATGATGATGTCCTTCAGTGCTACATTTTATCTTATGTTTGAGCCAAGGATGGAATGGCAACTGGCATTGGTGCTTGCATTAGCCTCTCTACCAATCACTTCTTTCGTCTTGTTACAATTTCCCCTCCTCGTCGATGTGATTCATTCAACTTATGACCCTGGCATTTTTGGCAAGCAGAGTGATCGTCCCTTCTACTAAGGAATTTAAAAGACCTACCTAATTGCGTAAAAAAGACCTACCTCAGTGTAGTGATTCAGTAATCATGTTATGTTTTCAAGAGGGAAGATCCTTGTGGCTCTTTTAGTTAAAAGTTCTACGTACACCCTTGGTAGTGGTGCCAGGCATGAGCTATTATTATCTTGACTTGGTTTTGGTTTATGAGATCTGAGTTTTATTTCTTTAGTTTTCTCTGGAGACACTAATAATTATGCTCACTATTACTTGAGCAATCATAGCAGCAAAACATATATTGGGGAAAGAAAAAATTGCCACAAAAATGCATACCGATAACAAAAATGAAATAACAAAATTCACAAGGCACTAACAGAGATGGTCGAATGTTAGAGACTTCATCTTCAATACAAGGTCTTTACCCACGGATGGGCTTTTCCATTTTTCATCTTTTTCCCTTTCCTTACCAGAAAAAAAAGGTCACTGCAAAGCCGGATACTGAGGCACTACAACTGCAGTATGGATTCAACAAGTTCATAGAGAGGTGCAAGTTCCCCTTTGTCGATCAAGCGGAATTCCTGTGTTTAACATAATCAATTAGAAATACCAAATATTGTTGTGTATCGTCAATAAAACATACATTATACATAAAAGAAAAGGGGACAGAGAGTGTTGGGTCTTTAACAGTGGAAAAAATCGGACGAAACTACTAATAGAGTAGGGGGTGTTTGGAAGTGGAATGCTTTCTTTTAAGAAGCTGCACTATTATATATATAGTCCGCTTCTCCAACGAACTGAAAGGAGCGAACTAAGAACGAACTGACTATAGCGACGGTTTTTTTCGTCGCTATAGCATAGAAAACCGGTTTTTTATACTATAGCGACGGAAAAAAAACGTCGCTATAACCGGTTCGCTCTTAATTCGCTCCCTCCAATTCATATAATAATTTTAAAAGAAAAATAAATAGAAAAGGCCTAAAACAAATGAGAGAGATGTAATGGATTAGTAGATTTTTGCCTAGAGATTTCAGAGGATGAGGGTCCATAGGATCATGCCCTCCATCCTTCAATGCCAAACGCCTCCTTCCAACTTGAGACAAGAAGCAATAAAAACTTGTTTTTTATAAATAAGTTAAACTGAACTAGAATGCATTATTTTTTAAATAAAAAAAAGGTTAAAAATCAAGATGAAGAAATATCGAAGGAGGACAATGCTTTCTCCTGTGGCCATTCAAAACAGGGCCTTACCCATGTGAAGAGAACAAAATGCTTAAAACAAGTGTTGAGATGAGCTTCTTCCTTCAGGCTTACAATCTTCTGGAAATGTGAGTGATAGATGTGGGCATATACACGAAACAACCGCTTAAATATTGTCTTCACAACATCCACAAAATTGGGTGGAAATGGTACTCCTGCAAAACAAGTAAATTGAATTGAAAAACCAAGTTCTTTGGTTATAATTCATACGCCCTAACTACTTTAAAAATATATAGGATACCCAATCTTTGAGGAAAAGTTGATTCATCATCAAGCTGAGCTTCAATCCAATCCATCAAATACTCCACATACTTGGGAGCAGATACCTCTATGGGTTTCTTTATAGTAACTCCATCAGCCCATCGATATTCATATCTGCATAGATATGAGTTTTAATTTAGGCTTTGGATGTGAATACATTAGAACACAAGTAATGTTGCTCCAAGTGTTAACTGATGAATGATTATACTGAATCTCACTTCTCACCAAAAGCTTAACTAGTTTCACTTGATCATGAAAAGGTAATAAATAATATAGTAAACAGTTAAAAGTCTGGCATCCACATATAATGATCTAAGGCCAAATCTACCATATATGCGTGTACAAGCCAAAAAAAATTGATGATGGGGTTACATTAAATGAAGGACATAAAAAAATAAAAAAAAAACTATTTATGAACATTCACCAACTTGAGTCCCTACCCAAATAATGATAGTGTATTTGAAGGGTTTTTGTTTTGCCTAATAATTTTTTTAATAAGCCAATGTTCATCAACATTATCAAGCATGCATTCAGCCTCCTCCTCTTCTTCCTTTTTCTTTCCGTCTGCAATTTGTGCTAAAACAGATAAGCCATTATTACTGACCCAGTCTTGTATTTTCAGTATCTTGATAAATCCTAAAACAATCTATATCCTTCAAGAAAAATAGCTCTCTAGGTCTCAGTGATGTATCCAGAATAGAACTGGCCAAGCCATCCAACAAAGCTCATAAAGGATAATAAAGAATGGTTTATAGCATATAACAAACAACATCATTGCACTTATGACAACAGTATTTAGCATTTATAAAGGGAGTTAGAAAGTTACTTTGCTCCTGCAGTCATCGTCGGGCAGGTTGATACTGTGCAGAATTCCGTAAGAGTTCCATAAAGGATATTCACCTGATTAAAGAAGTCAACCGCTGTAGGGGAAAAACCAAACTATATGAAAACATGAACAAAAATTGAATAGATATTGAAATTTACATCAGTCAATGTAGATCTAATATTGATGTCAGATGTTCACTTGTCAAGAAATTAAGAATCATATGCACATAACTGGGGCACCAAGCACGTTGAGATAAAACAGAAAAACAGCGTTTTCTCTGGAGTAAAATGATCTATTTCCCAAATTGGCTTCTATCACTAGCGAATCCTCGTGAATAAGGAAAGCATATAATGATTTTTGTTCTAATTACAATGTCATTTTGAATCTTACAAGCATATCAGAAAGTTGTATATAAAATGACACTTTGACATCATAGGCTAGCACATGCAAATTATGACTTAAAACTTCAACAAAGTATCATGAGATCCTCGTAATTAAACACTCTAATACTTAAACAACTTATGTATGAAATCTTACCATTTACTGCCAGCCACTCATTAAGATCTTCTCCAGGGGGTAGGCGAACAGCTTCCCTCAAGTTGCCGCTACCCAGGGTAGCATCAATGTGTTTTTGAAGTTGTGCACCCTGTACATCAAACAAGGAATAACATTACCAAAAGGCAAAGAGTTGCCTATTATCACTTCATGAGCTTAAGGTAAGGCACATACCTTACTCCCTGATGGAGCATTCTTTTTAGGTCGAAATGTCTTCTGATTTCTGCACACATACAGGTCGGAACTCGGAACAATCAGATAAACAGAACATTTATATTGTGTTCTTGAAGGCATACAATAAAAAGATAACATTACTTGGTGAAAATGTCATTTGATAACAATATTGTCTAACAAAAGTCTCCTTCATCAACATGAAGAAACTAATATATAACACTGCAGATCTTATCAACTTCAATGTACACCTACAAATCAATATTTTGATGTCTATGTCCACTTTTAAACATGTAAGTCAATCCCCAATGGAGATCTAGAGAGTTAACTTTGGGATTCCCAAAATGAGAGTGTGCTGGAACACATAGTTAAAGTCAATTACCATAAAAAAAATGAATAGTTTATGTCAGTATTAAGAGGAGGATTGTGGAGATTTTGTGAACAGTTATTATCACAGATTTTGATGCTAATATGTAAAACTTGCCTTTTGTTCCACATCTTAGAGAACTGAAGCCAGAGTGACATTCTTAACCTCCCCAAACGGCACAATTATAGCTACGTCAAACCTTATGCTTTAATCACATTCAGTTTCCAGGGTGCATCACATAAGACACTTGAAGCAAATGATAAACAGTCTCCAAGTGCGAAAATTTAGTTTTCCTTCAAAAACAGTTTGGTGTACCATTCCTTAGAGATATTCAATCATGCCAAATTTTCATAAAAGCAGGAAAACTTGACATCTTTCTTGTGTCTGATTGCTTGACATCATATCGACTTCGATAACACATGTGCTTACGCAAAAGATTTAGTTATGCTTAGAACGAAAAGCTGTACTATTTTTTATAAGGTCGTCCTAACATATACTCCCTCCGTTCATGATAAAAGTCTTGACTTTTTGCACATATTAAGAAAGATGATAAAATGACAAAAATATCCATATTTAAATTATCATTTAATTGCATAGTTTTCTACACATGACTAGTGACGTTCCATAAGTATTCATAGAGAATAGAATTATGACAATTAATATTAATGGTATTATAAACAAATTATTTTAAAAAATAAATTATTTAAGGTAAATAGACATTTAACTTGGGACTACTTAAAATAGTTATAAGGACTTTTATCCTGGGACGAAGGGAGTATTTAATTTAGGTGGTGTCTGTAGCACGTAATGCAAGAGCATGGACGTGCAAAAAAAACTTAAATGAAACTCGATGGTACAAAATGACCATTGATTTTGCCAAATTCAAGTCTTGGGATTTTGAACAAAACGATTACTATTTTTAAACAATGGATCATGAAAATATTTAAATCTCTATTGAAGACATTCGAAAACTAGCTTGATCTATGATCTAATCAACTCAAAACATGTATCAGCCCTCAAAGTGCTCAGATGTTCAAATTACCATCTATATATCAGGCATTAATTGTAAAGTATTCTTAGGCATAAAAGGTATTATTTTTAGCTTATTTATTTTTTCCCTTTTGGCTGACCCCACAAAATAATTAAATCAAAATGTATCAATACTGTCACCACATAATCATACTAAAATGTTTATCTAATATCGACAATCTAATTGAAATGTCATCAACAATCACTATCACCAACAATTGAGATTGAATAATCACCATCAACTTATCACTTACCATCTAACAATTACATCTATTCATCTCGAATTAAATATAATTAACGAAATTACATATACAAAAACAAATATACATGATACATGATACAATCATATATACATGATACAATCATATATACATGATACATGCAATACTGTTATATATATATATATGAGAGAAATTGAAATGTTGGAAAAAGACCTGCTTCCGAGACCGAAGAGACTCATGATTATGAAGCCAGTTCTCTAAGAATCCAAACAAAATGAGAAGCTGGGGACCCAATTTTGAAGAAAAAATGAAGGGTTTATGTGTATTTATTTGTCTATATATATCACTGGCTAGCTGTATGTATATATAGAGAGAGAGAGAGGCGGAGAGAGGTGGAGAGAGAAAGACAGGGGAGGTTATATGACAGACTGGCATTCTTTCTCTCTCTACTTTCTCTCTCTAACATTTGCCCACAACCAGCCAGCTCTTCTTCTTCTCTCTTTGCCATTGCCAGCCCACCTGGCCGATTCTCCCTCAGTATCTTTATTCATAATTTTTACTATATGTTTTTACTCCCTGGCATCCTTTTTAATTGTGTTGCTTTTTGTACGTGGCTTGTAAATTTTAAAGAAAAGTTGCTTATTTGATCACTCAAAATTATATAACAAACTATTTATTATATTTTTAACGTGCTTGATACTAAAATGTGAATTATTCTTAACAGAGAAATATATATCTACAAAACAGGTTAAATATTTTTTCAGTCATCGTACTATAGGTCAATTTGCAGATTGATAACTGAATTTTTTTTCTTATAGTCAACTCACTGTATTCGATTTTACTAACAAAAATTAAAAAAACCGTTAAGTCAAATATTGACTTAACGGAAATGTGACGTGGCAGCTCACTTTTCTTTAAAAAAAAATATATGTGACAGTTAGTATGAGACGTGGCAGTGATAAAGTGGATTTGAAGGAATTTTTTTATGAAAAAATGGAAAAAAATATTTTAAAGTATAATATAAATTATAAAAATTACACAAAAAATAAGAAAATAAATAAATAAATAAAAATAATTATTTTTAATAAAAATTTTAAAAAGCAGTTTTTTTATTAAAAAATTAAAAAGCATTTTTTTAATAAAAATAATTGTTTTTTTATTTTTATTAAAAAAAATTAAAACGTAGATTTTTTTAATAAAAATAATTATTTTTAATAAAAATAAAAAAATGCAGTTTTTTAATAAAAATTAAAAAAAATGTAGTTTTTTTAATAAAAATAATTAAAAATCAGTTTTTTTAATTAAAAATGCAATTTTTTTAATAATTTTTTTCTTTTTTTTATTAAAAAAAATAAAACGCTGATTTTTTAATAAAAATAATTGTTAAAAATGCAACTTTTTTAAATAAAAAAATGCAATTTTTTTAATAAATTTTTTTCTTTTTTTATTGAAAAAACAACAAAACGCTGAATTTTTTAATAAAAATAATTGTTAAAATGCAGTTTTTTTATAATAAAAAAATTAACAGATTAATTTTATTATAAAAAAATAAATAATTTTTTTAAGTCAAAGTTGACTTAAAATGCATTTTTTAATAATAAAAAAAACTCTTTAAACTATTAACAGATTTAAAAATGCACTTTTTTTAATCTTTAAAACAGTTTTTTCTAAATTAAAAAAATGCGATATTTTTTAATAAAAAAATTAACTGTTAAATTTTTAACAGTTTTAAAATTAATTAATAGTTAAATTAACTGTTAATTTAAAAAAATTAAAAATTAACAGTTTTAAAAATTAACTGTTAAATTAACAGTTTTAAAAAATTAACTGTTAAATTAACAGTTGTAAAAATTAACAGTTTTTAAAAAATTAACTGTTAAATTTTAACAGTTAATAAAAAAAGAAAAAAATTTATAAAAAAAATTGCATTTTTTTATTAAAAAAAACTGACTTTTAATTATTTTTATTAAAAAAACTAAATTTTTTTTATTTTTATTAAAAAACTGCATTTTTTATTTTTATTAAAAAATCTACGTTTTAATTTGTTTTTAATAAAAATAAAAAAACAATTATTTTTATTAAAAAATGCGTTTTAATTTTTTTTAAATAAAAAAACTGCTTTTTAAAATTTTTATTAAAAATAATTATTTTTATTTATTTATTTATTTTCTTGTTTTTTTGGCTAATTTTTATAATTTATATTATACTTTAAAATATTTTTTTCCATTTTTTCATAAAAAATTCCTCCAAATCCACAGTATCACTGTCACGTAGCATACTAACTGCCACATATACTTTTTTTTAAATACAAGTCAGCTGCCACATCACATTTCCGTTAAGTCAACCTTTGACTTAACGGTTTTTTTAATTTTTGTTAGTAAAATCGAGTACAGTTAGTTGACTGTAAGAAAAAAAAGTTTAGTTACCCATCTGTAAGTTGACCTATAATACGATGACTGAAAAGGCATTTAACCCTCTACAAAACATGTAAATTTATTTTAACCATTATTCTCTATTTATATATTCGTTAATTTTCAAATATAACGAAAGGTGAAATAGTACTCCGTATAGTACAATTGATATTTAAAAAATAATAATTAAT
The DNA here is from genome assembly GCA_020205505.1 of Panax japonicus. Lineage (NCBI taxonomy): Eukaryota > Viridiplantae > Streptophyta > Magnoliopsida > Apiales > Araliaceae > Panax > Panax japonicus. The sequence continues at coordinate 85,742,051 of CM035107.1, forward strand.
TGTAAATATATGAAAAACAAGATAAACTAATCAAAGATAAATTAAATAAGTAGTACAATTAATAGGCATGCCCATGGTTTAGCTAAATTGGTATGGCTTTTAACATTCTTGTATCCTGTTTTCATTAATTAAATTTTCCAGCCGTGTAAGTAAACTGTAAAATTATATTTTCATTAATAAATAAAATTTCCAGCCTTTTTTTTTTGGCTGTTCACAAGACAAAAAATAAAAATAACTAAGAAGTGCTCCTTCACTATCCAAAAAGATGACATAGTACATTGTTTTGTAATGCAATAATTACATTATTATTCTCAAAGTAGGCCGTAACTATATAATCAACAATGCTACTATCACATATAAAAAAAGGTTATCTAATATTCGCATATACACATGCATACTGTGAGCCCCGCCTGACATGCATGTGAGGGTCCACAATATGCATGTGTGTGTATGCGAACATTATGTGATAATAGCATTATTATTCTACAATATATATTCACATCACATCATATATCCAAGCCATTATCATTCAATACTCTATGCATAAGCTCTATTAATTACAATTGTATTAGAATACTGAATTGTGAGGATGTGCATATGAAGTTGATGCAATTAGCTGGAAGAAGTGATGAGGGAGAATTAAGTCAAAGATGGAATAGAATTAAGTCCATATACAATTTGCAGTTTGGATATTATATATATATTCATAATCATGTTCAGTGAATAGATGTGGGGCTATGGGCGGTTTGAAATTGGCTAGGAACAGAAACTATCAAAAGCATGAGCAGGAATCGGACCCCGCCCGCAGGTAGTCACTGAATTGATTAATCAGCTTTAAATGAGGACCCAAACTTTTCTCTAGCTGTTAACTAGGAATTACAGCGAATGCAAGTCCATGTATTTTTGGAGAGACGAAAATTAATGTGCCAAAAATTCTATGGTACATGATAATAGGACATAAAAATTTAACATGAAAATTAGATAATATTTTTGTCCAATTATTATCATGTTTCATAAAAGAGTTCTTGTGTCGGTTTCTTAGCTAAAAGAACAGTTGATATTGAAGATAAATAATGCTAGAGATACAATTTATTCTACAATTATTTTATAAATTGTTGATGTGGCACACTCTACCTCAGTTTTTATGTGGGTCCGAAAACTACATTGAAGCAATTTGTTCATAAATATGCTGAGGTAAAGTACGTCGGCCCCAACTAATTTTCATAGAGTTGGAACCAAGGAGGAATCAAAATTTTTGACTATCAATTAAGTTGCTTGTAATTTTGGTATTTCTGATGTTAATGGCAATAACTTGCATAGTTTATTATGTAATGAGGAAGAGGAAATTTGCAGAAGTTCTTGAAGATTGGGAGCTTGATATGGGCCTCATAGATTCAAGTACAAGGATTTGTATGTTGCCACTAAAGAGTTTAAAGACAAGGAGTTACTGGGGGAGCTCTAAAATTGAGAGAGCAGTGAAAAGCGTATCACATGAATCAAGACAATGAATGAGGGAATTTTCTCATAGTTCCTCTATGGTCTATCTGGGCTTACAAGATTATATGATCATGGAACAGACCCTCAAACTACTCATGTTGTTGGAATTATTGGGTATTTAGCCCCTGAACATACTAGAACTGGAAATTAAGGCCACAACTAGCAGTGATGTGTATTCGCTTTTTTGCTTGAGGAAAAAAGGCAGACAGAGGTACAAGCGGCCACAGAGTATTTAATTAAAGCTTGGTTTGATTTGCTCATGACCTGAGAAGCTTGGACCACATATTTACATAAGGAGATAAGGTGGTATCTCGTTGTGACATAGTCTACCATATATACATATTATTCCTATCTCAAAAGTCAAAACTTTTTTCATTTTGATGGTAGAAAACTATTAGAATGATTTCTATTTAATTTGGTACTCATGTGTCTATTGAGTTAAATATTCTTACTCACATTATATGAAACTTATTTATAGACATAAACTCTATAAATATGCACTTGTTTCCGTATGATTAATTAATTCCTCCTCAAAAATTTAATTCCTCATCATAATGACACACTTGACTATAATTATATTTATGTTACGTATGAATTCAATGAATAGAATTTATGAAGGAATGAGATAGAAAAGCGAATGGAATTGAGAGTGGAATGAGTAATTACTGTTATCTTAATTTAGCAAATTTAGTATGAATGAAAATAGTTTATTCCATTTACAAATTTATCATGAATGAAAATAGTTTATTTCATTCTAATAGTTTATCACCTTCATTAATTAATTTTTACAATCCAAACGTAACATTAGGGCAAAATCTCAAATTGAAAAATAATCATAAAAAGCATTATGTATTAATTTATGTCTAGTTAGGTTTTCATTTCTTAATATGCATATTAAAAAGTAAAATGAGCTAGACTATTTGAATTCTAAATATAACAGGTGTTTTCTATATATATATATATATATTGTGCAAGTGTATGTATAATTATATTATATATTGAGCTTATGTGTTCGAGAACTTGTTCAAATAACATGACAATATATATGTTCATAAAAATATAATTGCTTATTGAACTTTCATTTTTGAAATCGAAAACAAAAATAAGCCAAAATTAATAAAGAAGAAGAAGAACTTCACTAAAGACTCCAGTTCATGATATACTAATTAATAATAAACGTACAAATTAAACTAGTACAACTACCAGTACAAAATAGAAGAACCTTATTCTTACAGATGATCTGGAATCAATCACAAGAAGAAACACGCAAAATAAAAAAGGTGGAGTCCCCAAGATTTTAACAAAATTCAGAAGAAATTAATTCAAGTAAAGTGACTCAAAATATTTATTAGAGGATGAACTTAATTAACCAGTCCCACCAAGAACACTCTTGAGCTTCTTCACTACAGCAGCATCAAGAAAAGTAGTTTTGGTCACCAATTCCGTCGGCAATTCATTCCCAAACAAGGCAAAATCAAGAATTTGGAGACCCGGATTAGCACTACTAAAACTAACAAATGCAAGAGCCGGTCCTTTTCCAGAATTTATTTGGAAATGCAATAACCCTTGTGGGAATACCATAATATCCCCTTTGTTTAGGGATTTATAGTAAACCGTATTTGCCGAGGACGAAATAAATCCAGCAAGAATTGTCCCTTGTACAACAATTAGGACCTCGGATGCACCCGGGTGCGTGTGCATTGGAATAACACCGCCCACGGCTAGGTCTAACCGGGCCAGGGATATGCCTAGACCGTTCACAGCGGGAAATTGGGCTACAAATGCCGGAGTCACTGCAGCACTGATGAGATTGGTGGTATTTCCGGCAACTCCGAGGCCGGAATAAACGAAATCTTTTTCGGAAAGGCTGGCGGCTTTCTTGCAAGGGTATCCGGCCGGTCCGTCGGGCTGCGACAGGTCGGCGACGCAGAAGTCTTGCACGGATGCATTTGAGGTGGAAAATAGGATTGTGAAAAGGAAGAGGAGTGGGAGGAACATTTTTGATAATTAACTATGGTGTTTAGGGTTTAGGTGCATGGCTAGCTTTCTAGGGTTTGGCATTTATATAGAGGGATGGAATGGGGTGGATATTTTTTCAAGCAATGCTATTGGTTGTTGGTAGATATGGCCATGACATGCAGAGTTTCACGTGCATGGTTAATATACGAGGAAACGACAGATTTGTGGGGTGTAGATGCATGTGAGTGCATGATAAAAAAACAAGAAGGCTCTTTTTGTTTGAAATTGTAAATAGGACCACCTAAAGCATATATATATATATATAGAGAGAGAGAGAGAGAGTCCGGATCCAGTCCGGGATCCCAGATTCTATAAAATTCGGATCATTTTTATTTTTTTACTTTTTTTTTTGAAACAACTAAAAAAATTATGGAATTGGAATATTTACATAATACAGTGTTTTTGGTGTGATTTGGATGCCTATACCAAAATATTTCTGTACAGTCTGGGCAGACTGTACATACATTAGTTGGTATAGGTATTAAAAACACACCCAAAATACTGTATTATGTAAAAATTCCAATTCCATAATTTTATTTTATTTTTTTTAGTTGTTTCAAAAAAAAAGCAAAAAAAAAAATTGGGTCCGAATTTTAGGACCAGTCCGGGATCCCGGACTGGATCCTCTGTCTATATATATATATATATATATATATATATATATATATATATAGAGTCCGGATCCAGTCCGGACTCCCGGATTTTGTTAAAATCCGGACTTTTTTTTTTTTTTTTTTTTTTGCTTTTTTTTTTTTTGAAACAACTAAAAAAAAAAAAAAAAAAATTTATGGAATTGGAATTTTTACATTATACAGTGTTTTGGGTGTGATTTGGATGCCTATAACGAAACATGTCTGTACAGTCTGGGCAGACTGTACATACATTGGTTGGGGTAGGTATTAAAAACACACCCAAAACACTGTATTATTGAAAAATTTCAATTCCATAAATTTTTTTTTTTTTTTTTTTAGTTGTTCCAAAAAAAAAAGGAAAAAAAAAAAAAAAAAAATTTGGACCGGATTTTGATCCAGTCCGGACTCCCGGACTGGATCAGTTCTGTATATATATATATATATATATATATATATATATATATATATATATATATATATATACGGTCCGTCTCTAAAGCGAACCTTAAAGAGCGAACCAAAGACGAACCGTCGTCTTTGGTGTCTATGGTGACGGTTCGATCCGTCGCCATAGCCATGTAGTCTTTGGCGACGGGTCGAACCGTCGCCATAGACACCAAAGACGATGGTTCGTCTTTGGTTCGCTTTTTAAGGTTCGCTTTAGAACCTCTCCGTGTATATATATATATATATATATATATATATATATATATATATATAATAAAATACAAATGATTTTGAATTTCCCTCTCACTCAATAAATTATCTAGGCCGTTCAATATTTGAGATAAATTTCACCATCCATACAGTACCGAAGGCACGGGACCCAGCTAGTATATATATATATACACTTCGAATTTTGTAAAAGATAGTAAGTACTATGTATTCAATTATATATTTGAGCACAGAATTATGGGCTGGGCTGGGCTTCAGCTTTCTTTAAATATGGGATTCAAGTCCATTTTAGTACTGGAAACAGGTGTCATATCAATGTAATTTTTAGTTACTATTGAGTCTACTAATGCACTTCTGGTTTCCTCCCAGCTTTTCATTTATCTGATATATATATATATATATATATATATGGCCATGAATAATATGTGGATCTTAGGAATTCCCTATATTCTAGGGCATTTTTAGATCAGCCAAATGCTAAAAGTTTCCTCTATTAATAATTTTATTACCTTCAACTCTAACATTTACCTTTATGTTTTATTAAGTATCTTGATTTATATATTATTAAGTATCGCAGCAGGTGGGAGGGTTTGGTTTAGGGACTCGAAATCGTAGCAGGAGGGAGTGTTGCAGGAGCGAAATCGCAGTAGGAGGGAGGGTTTGGTTTTCGAAATCGCATTAGGAGGGAGGGTTTGATTTAGGAATTGAAGGTGCTAGCGGACTGAAAAGATAATGAGACTTAGGGAAATTTGGTCCAAAATTATTGTATTATGCGTCTGCTAGTTGAACTAATGGATGGCGTGTTTGTCTTTTTTAATCTCAGCCCTTAATTTATGTAATGGACGGTTATGATGCTATTTATCCAATTTTCATTCATAACAAATGCTTGTTATGGATCATTTTCATATATATATATATATATATATATATATATATATATATATATATATGTGTGTGTGTGTGTGTGTGTGTGTGTGTGTGTGTGTGTATGCAAAACTTCAAGTACTCGTATCTATCAAATAATATGGCCATATGGGAGTTATTCCTCGTGAAAAAAAAATCTCAAATATAGAGAAGATACATACATGCTTAATTAGAAAACAAAAAAACATGGATAAAATTGTGCTATGAAAAATATCATTTTTCATTCATTTTTTTTATTTTTAAAGGTATACAGTGATTACGCTTGACCATTTGTTATAGGGTTATCCCTCCATTTTTGCCATGTAAATAGCAAGGGATCGTGTAAAAAAGAGATAATAATGCCATTCAGCCATTCAGGCACCCTCCTGAAATGTCCAAAATCAAATAACTAAGCCAGGACAAAGTACTGGTCAATTTGTGGACTTTTTAAATACCCTGGAATAAAAATATTTTTTTATTTAAAATTGATGTGATTGATTAAAATTTTGAAAAAAGTTAAATTTTTATATTTAGTAATAGTCTTTAGATAATCTATAATTTTTATAATTATATTTTTTAAATTAAATAATTTTGTATCAATTTTAAATTTAAAAATATCTCAAATTAACTTTGAAAAATAAATTAATCATATATTTCAGAATGGATAATTATTAAAGAATATGATCGGGAACCATTTTGGTGCTTTTGGATGATTGCTTATTTTTTGGAAGTTGCTTCGGGCCTGGTCACCTATGACGCAGTTTATAGGGTTCTTTACACTAATATACAACATTTAGAAAGTAATTATAAAAATAAAACATACACAAAATAATTACAAAAATAAAACAACCCAATAATAAAATTGCTAACATCACGCATACGTCGGTTACCGACTGCCCTATCTAACACTAACCGCTCCTAAATTCAAGCAACTGAACACAACATGCAACATTGATATCGGACAAATCCAAATCTTCTATCGACGTTTCCCTTTCGACTCACCTTTGAGATCGCGACATACAAAATCATCATCAACAACTAAGATCACAGCAACTTCAAGTTCAATTTCGGTAACATCTAAGATCGGAGAAGACGAAATTGAATACAAAATCATCATCAACTTCAAGTTCAGTAACCAAAAACAATATCACAGCAACTTCGATACAAATCTGGACTCTGAGGTATGTGAGTTTAAAGTTCGTATGCATATAGTTACCTATGGTTACTACGGTATTCGTATGTATATTGGTTACCTTTATTAAGTTTTTCACGATTAAAATGGTTACTACAAATTCCTATAGCGTTTGGTTGATTCATTCATATGTTTTAGATTATGGTTACTAAATAAATATAAACTGTTCACTAACTGTTTATTTGAATAATTTATAATTTTCAAACGAGTTCTACTGAATTTTTATATTAATGGTTACTCATCAAAAACATTGGTTACTGTCTTATGCAACTGTTGGTTACTGTCTATTGTTGTTTTGGTTACTGTATAACATTATATTGTTCAGTGCTGTCTTAGTTACTGTCTAATGATATCTTGGTTACTGTATGACAATATGTTGGTTACTGTCTAATGCTGTCTTGGTTGCTTTGTAACATTATATTGTCTAATGTTGTCTTAGTTACTGTATGAAGCTATGTTGGTTACTGTCTACTGATGTTTTGGTTATTTTGAACATTATAATATCTAATGATAAGCTAGTTACTGTCTAATACTTCCTAGGTTACTATGTAACAATATATTGGTTACTGATTCATGATGATTTGATTACTGGGTAACTTTATTGTGGTTACTGCATATTGCTGATCTGGTTGTTGTTTAAAATTATAATGGTTACTGTATAATATTACTGAACAATACTGAATTGGTTAATGAAAAATGATGAATTAGTTACTGACTAATGTTGACTTTGATATATTAGTTACTAACTAATTCTGATTTATATTATTATATATTTGAGGTTACTCATTGACTACATTGTATTGGTTACTGTCTAATATTGAGCTGTATCAGTATAAAAATTATATGTATATATTTACCTATTGTTACTACAAATTCTCATGGTTATATATGGTTACTGAACAATTAAATGTATATAGTTACCTATGTATGAACAATTATATGTATATGTTTACTGACTTATGCTGAGTTGGTTACTGTTTAACATTATTTTGGTTACTGAATAATACTGATTTGGATACTATGTAAAAATATAATGGATACTCATTAATGCTGAACTGGTTACTGCATTAATGATTAATTGGTTACTGTAATAATGGTTACTGAAGCATATTAATGCACACTTCTATTTATATTATTTATATTAATGGTTACTTGTTAGCTACATTGGTTACATTCTTACAAAAATTTGCCTTTAGTTGGTAACAAACAAATTATACTAGTTATTTTTTACTATAAAAATGCAATGCAGAATGTATTTATCTTGTGTATACTAAGTAAATATATGTTGGTTACTGTCTAATTTGGATTTGGTTAGTATATAATACTGACTTGGTTACTGTATAATATTATCATGGTTACTGCATTATATTACTGTGTTTTATAGTGATTATATGGTTACTGATTAACTACATTGATAGGTACCTTCATACATTTGTTAGTCTTTAATTTGTAACAAAGTCATTACTGATTATTTTGGTTGTAAAATGAATGTAAAAATATTTTTTTTTAATCTTGGCTACTAATTACATATATCTTGGTTACTGTATAATATGTATTTAGATACTGTAAGGTGTTTATTTGGTTACTCTATACTGTTATTCAGTTTTATAATTGTTTCTTTTATATTGGTGGTTACTCATTGAATACATTGGTTACCTTCATACAACTGCTAATCTGATTATATATATTGGTTGTTGTATACTATTTAATTGGTTACAGTATAATGTTTATTTGGTTGCAGTAACAATTTGATAATTTCTGTCAAGTTTGGAGTAACAGATTTTGGCGTTTTCTGTCATGTGAACTGCAGGGTTTTTTGGTCGAATTCCATCATTTAGGCCTTCAAAATTGAATGTAAAAATTTGGTTTATTTTCTGGTTACTAAGATTATGTAATTTGGTTACTGTCTAATATTGATTTGGTTACTTTACAATGTTTATTCAGTTGTTAGACAATGGCTATTGACAGTAACCAATACAACAAATTTAATTACTTACAGGAATATATAATTTTTTACTGCTAGTAACTATTAACCACATGGTTGGTAACTTTTTTGATAGTGAACACTAACCAAAATTGATGTTGATTAATATTTTAATTTTTGATTCCATCATGAGTTATCAATATAAAGTAAACATATACATTGAACAATTGGAAACTGTTCTGAAATATTTTTATGTAAATTTGGTTATCCATCTAAAATTAAATTGTTACCTCTATATTCATATTTAGTTACCAACTGGCATAGACCATTTTCAAATAACTTTTATAACTATGTAATTTAAAAGTATCAATCAGCTAGATAAATGGGAACCCTCACATGTACATTAAGCACTTGATAACTGTTCTGATATAAGTTTTTAATTATTTGGTTACTAACAAAAATTAAAATGGTGTACAATAATAGTTGTCAAACACAATTCAAACACAATTAAATAACAGTAAAACAAATATAATAAATAAGTAGCCAAATAGTTACATAACAGTAACCATAATATGTTTTAATGGTAACCAAAACATAAAACAACCTGTGTATCCAGCATCTTGTAATGAATGTGATATTGTTTGTTTAGGAAACCAAATTATACTATGACATGTACATTTTACAATTGATATATGTCTTGAAACAAGATTGTAACTCTCTGGTTACTATCAAAACAATAGTTGGTTACCTTTATATACATATTTGGTTACCAACTGTACATCTCAAACAATGTATCCAACACAACTTAAAAGATACAATAAATAATAACTAAAATACCTCATTGATTGTACAATAATAGTAGTCAAAAATAATTAAATAACAGTAAAACAAATATAATAAATAAGTAACCAAATAGTTACATAACAGTAACCATAATATGTTTTAATGGTAACCAAAACATAAAACAACCTGTGTATCCAGCATCATGTAATGAAGGTGATATTGTTTGTTTAGGCAACCCAATTATACTATGACATGTACACTTCACATTTGATATATGTCCTAAAACAAGCTTGTAACTCTGTGGTTACTATCAAAAATAATAGTTGGTTACCTTTATATACATATTTGATTACTAACTGTACATCTCAAACAATGTAGCAAACACAACTTAAAAGAAATAATAAATAATAACTAAAATACCTCATTGATTGTACAATAATAGTAGTCAAAAACTATTAAATAACAGTAACCATAATGTAACATAATAAAACAGTAACCACATAATTATATGATAGTAACTAGAACAAGTTTTAATGGTAACCAAAAAAGAAATATCATGTAATAAAACTCAGTTCAGGCAATCCATATATACTATACAATTATATATTAACAAGAATAAAAAATAAAAGTAACCAAAATCCCACATCGATGGCACAATAATAGTAACCAAACCATAAGATAACAGTAACCAAAATATAATAAAGAAGTAACCAGATAGTTATATGAAAGTAACCAGAACAAGTTTTAATAATGATAACCAAAACAGAAATAACCTGTATATCCAACACAGTTTACATAAACTCCAATAAAACATTACAGACTCACAAACATTACAGACTCACAAATCATAACAAATTGTTATGAATATCCAACAAAATCAAAGTACGAAATAGGGAAAATTTAGCGCAACTCCCAAAATTATATTTGTACAAATTCAGATGGGGAAGAGTTGCCCAGATGTGCTGCCATCTCTACAATATGCAAGTTTAAACTGCCAATTTGGTATCGAACGAATGTCGTCAGAGAAGTAAAAACTCATAGTATGACAACATCACTTCAACCATGTACATATCGCATGGTAGGTTCCAAAAGGAGGCGGTTCCATCGTTTGAAGAAGTAGATTCAGTCCGTTGACGACGAGTGGCTTCAAGAGGAGTGAGAGAAATGGTAAGGGCGGAAAGAAGAAGAAGAAGAAGAATAAGAATAAGAAGAAGAAGAAGAAGAAGAATAAGAAGAAGAATAAGAAGATTTTAGAGAGAGAAATACCAGAACAAAGGATATGGGAGTTGGGAGAAAAAGAAGGAAGAAGAAGAAGATTTCACGCGTTTAAAAATAACTACCAGATTTGCCATATCAGCCCATTAATACTAATCTCTTAAATTAAGGAATCCTAATTGCACTATTATTGTAAATAAATATGAAAAAGTGTAATATTTTTGTAATTATTTTATGAATGTATGATTTTTGTAATTACTTTTAAAAATGTACTATAATATGTAATTGTTCCCAGTTTATATGGGCCATTTAGCCTTCTTATTCAGAATTATAACCCAAATCTTAACATATGAATGGGCGTTATTGGGCTTTGATCACTATCGATACGTTGACTGTCCGAGTATTATAAGCACTAAGCGCAACAAGTTGATAAGGAGTATACATTGGCCCATTATAAAATATATCAACTAAAAAGAGTGGGTGGTCTTTTCATTAAAGAACAATTACATTTTCTATTACATTTTTAAAAATAATTACAAAAAAAGTGCCCTCATAAAATTTTTATGCAACTAATAAGCTTTTATATTTATTTATATATTCTAGTGCATTTAAGATTCCTTAATTTAAGGAATTAATATTCGATTAGGATTCTTTAATTTAGGGCATCTTCTCTCTCCTTATCTATAACAACTGCAACATGCAATCCCATTCTGTTTCTGACGTTGCCATAAACTATCTCTTTCTCTCTCTTCTGCTAAACTTAAAAAAATGGCAACATCAATAATGGAGTAACCGCCTTCTTTTTCCCCTTCCTCCGCCTCCCGCCTCCCGCCCCCGCCCCAGCCCCAGCCCCTCTTCTTCCCCTTCATTCGCCTCCCTTCTCCTCCCCCGACCACGCCCCACCACCTCCCTCCGCCTCCCACCGCCATCCCCCTCCTCCCGCCCCCCTTTCTCCTTCTCCCGCCCCCCTTTGTCCTCATCCCTCCCCTACCTCCCCTCCCCTCCCCTCCCCTTCCCTTCTTCTTCCTCCGCCTCCTCCCGCCCCCTTTCTCCTCCTCCCCCAGATCGATCCAAGGTGGTCGTCGGTGGAGACCCCGCCACTGGCCACGATGGAGACCTCTCCACCACCCGTTGCTTCCCCTCCACCACTGATCCGTTCTCTAACTCCACCGGTAATCAAACCATAAAAAGTAATTGTTCCTTTTTAGGGTCCTTGGTATGAAGGTAATATGTTGGTAACTAAATAGGCATATCAAGGTAACCAAACCTTCACAAAAAGGTAACCAAACCTTCACAACAAGGTAACCGAACCTTAATATGAAGGTTTCTTTGTTATGAAGGTTTGGTTACCTTATTATGAAGGTTTGGTTTCATTGGTATGAAGGGTTGGTTATCTTATTATGAAGGTTTGAATGTGATGCAGTTTGGTAACCAAACTTCATGCAGTTGGTTACCAAACAGTCATACCAAGGTAACCGAATCTTAATATGAAGGTTTCCTTGTTATCAAGGTTTGGTTACCTTGGTATGAAGGTAACCAATTCTGTTTTATTTTATTACCAATTTTATTTTAAATGTGATGCAGTTGGTAGCCAAACTTTGTATAAAGGTAACCATTTTAATTTTTGTAGGTAATCAAATCGTCAAAAAAATCAGAATAGCAACTCCGGTTAGATAGCGGTGGTGGTGGCGTAGTCGATCTAGCGGCGGCGGGAGGCGAATCTTTTTTTTCTTCTTGGCGTTTTGGACAACGGAGATTCGCGGCGGTGTAGCGGTGGTGTAGCGGAAGAATCAGCGACTTGGCCATTTTCGGATACTTTTCTCTCTCTACAAAGTCACTCTCTATAGTGAGGAAATAAATACTTTTGATGAATAAAGTTCATGATGTTCCTGGATCAGAATTTGTTTTTGTTGTTAGATTTCAATTTTTTGAATTTGAATTATTAACAGTTATTTCTCCTTGATTTTAGGTTTCCTAATTAATGTGAATTGTACTATTTTTATAATATGAGTCCTAAGTACACTATTTTTGTAATTATTTAGTTGATGCACTTTTCTTGTAAATACTTTTTATTTGTTGTATACTTATGTAAAGGACCCTTTCATTAATGGGTTCCTTTTGAAAGAGGACGGATAAGGGAAAGAGGCTAGAGTTGGCAAGAACTTGAGTCATGGGTTTATATATAGGGCCTATAATCCAAATTCTTAATATTCGAGGTATTAATATTGTTCTGGTTACTTATCATTGAAATGTCCTACTTAATTGGGTGTTTGATTGTATCTTAATGCATCTTAACAACTCATTCCTTGATACATCTTAACAACCCATATTTTTATATTAAAAGGTTCTCTAAATAGCTTAAACTCATATTTATATCTTAACTATTATTGTGAGACCCCAGATTTTTATGAATAAATATTTAATTTTCTCAAAATATTTTTTTAATATTATGGTGTGGATTTGAGATAATGTTATAGTTGTGGGTAATATTTATAAATTTTACAAAGTACGCAAGTTGTTATATAATATCCGATTGGTCGGGAAATATTCGTTTTCGCAGGGAATATTCGTACAACGGCACAATCATTGGTGGACCCCACAACGAAATTATTGTCGGATTCAAAAAACGACAAAAATACTTTATGAAAATAACGACGGAAATTTTACTGTTAACTGTTGAAACACCCGGTGTTAAAAGTACAGTAATACGCGTAGTTGCACAGTAGCACACGGTATTGATTATTAATGCTTACGTGATAAGTCACTCAGTTTTGTTTTATTGGTATTATTAATGTAATAAAACAGAATATTTTATAAAATTATTCTATAAATAAAATATATTATATTCTATTATGCATAGTATTGCATAGTATTTTGTATAGTAAAATCTTTTTATATAAAACAGAATACTTTTATAAAGTTATCTGTTTTATTAGACAATAATTAGAATATATTATATTTTATTATGCATAGTATTTGCATAGTGTCTCCATAGTATTTGCATAGTAAAATCTTTTATAAAGTTATTCGTTTTATTAGATTATAAATAGAATATATTATATTTTATTTAAAAGATTTTGCTTTAAATATGGACCGTCAGATTAAAGTAAATCAATCTGGACCGTTCATGAGTTAGTTACTATGCAGTCCATTTTTCTATAAATAGAAGCTCATTCCTTCATTATTTTCTTACGAATTCACTGAAACTCTAGAGAGATAAATTATAGAGAGAAAGAAAAAAATATTCTGCTACTTCACTATTTCTATATCCAGTATTCTTCTTCTTAAGGTAGAGAATATTATTTGTTGTACTCGTAAGGGGTACTCTTTTTTTCTTATTTATGAAGAGAACTTCTGTTATTCCATTCTTTATTATTATGTTGGAATAACCTGTCTATGCAAAATACTGCATACATGGTGAAATTCTTCTAATATTTCATTCTTTATTATTCTGTTGGAATATCCTGTCTGTGCATTTTACGCCGGACTTGGTTCCGTTATTTATTATTCTGTTGGAATATTCTGTCTGTGCGTTTTACGCCGGATCTGGTTCCGTTATTTATTATTCTGTTGGAATATCATGTCGGTGCGAATTTCGCTTGACCTGGTTCCGTTATTATTATTCTGTTGGAATAACTTGTCTATGCGAAGTACCGCATGTATGGTGATTTCTTTTGTTATTCCATTCTTTATTATACTCACTTGGTTAAAGTTTTGACTTCTATACTCCATGAAATTAGTGAAATATCCTTGATATTTGTGCTTCATTCAGTATCTTTTTATGAAAATATTCTTCTGAGCATTCTTAAATTTTACTCTACAAAGAAGTATCATGTTGACAATTTGAACGTTATCAGTTCCTGGATAATTAAATTAATTCTTGAACTTGTTTTATTGAATTCTTATATCATTGTCATCATCCTCATGTTTATATTATGTTGCAAGTCATCTATGGCCTGTACTGCATAGATGGACTTGGTATAATTATGACCAGAGATTATTCGATATAATCATAACCGTAATGTTATAAATGATGTGGAAAAAGTCCTCATTGGCCCATAGTGCATTGATGGACAGTTTTTGGTATGATTATGGTTATGGATTCTCTTTGGCCGTAGTGCAAAGATGAATTGTTTTATGGCATGATCAGGACCGTTGATGAAAACATGATTATCTTAAGCCGTAGTGCTTGGATAATTCGCAAGCGTGATACTAAAGAATATCCTTGACCGTAGTGCAGAAGTGATTCGATGATGTGGATTATTTATTAAGCTGAGTCACATCTATAAAAGTGATGAAAAACCTTTTAAATCATAAAAGATAGTAGATTTTATTCTCTACTTGACTCTTTTAATGGATTGTTTGTTCCGCTGCAGTTAAACTTGATAGTTATTATATTTTATCAGTTTAAGACTGTTGAAGGCTAACGATAAATTATTCTGCATTATCTTAGTCATAATATTTCTTACTAGGCTAGTTGAGCTCACCCTTTCTTTCACTGTTCTCTTCAGAAAATGAGAATGTAACTGGGACTAGTCGGGGAACAGAGTGATGATCCTAGATGTTTGCATTAGTAGTCATCACTATTCTGTGAAATAGTGTGATAATAATTATAATAAGGACTCTTTTTGAGTTTGTATACTCTCTAGTAGACAATATTTATATTCAAACTCATAATTTATGTTTTATCTTATTGTACACGACAGTTGTATTATTAAGTTGTATTTGAATTCTGTACCATGTATCTGGCGACTCAAGATGGGTGATGTATACCTAATTTTGGGGGCGTCATAGTTGATATCAAAGCTTAGGGATATGATCCCTGGCTGAGATGTGAGACAAGAACTAGGAGGGGAGAGACGGAGAATTCCTTCGCTAGTATGACCTACCTAAGTTTATTTGATATTTAATTGGCCGGTCAGAGTATATGGATAATGTGTTACATGTCAATTAACCTTTGTTTTGTGGCAGTATTTGTAAATGGCATCCGAAAATATTGAGATAAGTAATGAAGCACATGAGACCGTTGAGACACCTTTAATCACTAACCAGGTTAATGTGATGTCAGACGAAGAAGAAATTAGAGAAATCTACGTGGTGCGTGAAGAACTAATAGTTGCACCCGAGCTAGTTGCAGAGGTAGCAGCTGAGAGTGAGGAAGAAGAGGAACTTGAGGAGAATTTATTAGAAGAATTTTATGATCAAAATTTAGCATTACAAAATCGTATTCATGAGTTAGAAGAGCAGGCTGAAGAACGGCAGGCGGTCGTGGAGCAAAAAGATGCAACCATTCAAAATTGTGTTACCCGATGTGCGATGCTTGAACAGAAGCACTCTTTTGCAAAGTATAAGATATTAGAGCTGGAATCTGAGAATTCTATGATCAAAGTTCTAATGAAAGCATAAACAAATGAACGAAGGAGAATAGATGACGCATGGGTAAAAGCCGCACGACGTGTAGATATTGTAGAAAAAGACGTCCGATCCAATAAAGCCAAAATAGATGAAATGGATTTTTCTTTTTAGACAACAATTGCGAGAATCCAACATCGAATTCAGAATTACCCTGTGTATAGAGGTCAACCCCAATTCGATATGGATCGAAGAATAATGATTCAAATCATGGATCAGGAATGGAACGAAGCACTTAAGGGTGTAATGTACCCTATAGCAAAGTCAAATCCAGTAGTTTAAGTGAGAGCATTTGTCGAGGACCCCAAACGAAGTTATTACGGATAAGTTAATGATAAACTCTTGCGAAGTTTATACCTTATTAGATACCAGTTCTATCCGCTCTTTTATTTCACCTAGTTGTGCTCAATGTTTGAAGTTAACTCCGGAGAAGTTAGACTTTGATATATCTGTTTAAACTCAGTTGGGAGAAACCTTTGTTACCTCCACTATTTATAAATCTTGATATATCTATTTACATAATACTTTTATATATGGAGAATATAAAGTGTAATACTCCGAAAAAAATATATTAAATAATACTAATAAATAAAATAATTAAATAATATTTTAATCCATATTTTAATTGGGTTTTTCTTATATCTTGGTCAATTTGTATTTAATTTGTGCGGACTATTATAAGTATGTGGTTACATTAATTTGGGTATTTAAACTAATTGGGCCAAACTAATATTTTTTTAAGTATCTAAGTTTGGGCTTGTTAAACTATTTGAGCCCAATTTTTATTTTTATTTTTATTTTTAAAAGTGTTAGGTTTAAAAACTAAATTGGAATAGGAATAATATTAATATATTTGGTTAAGCCCCTTCCTAATTCATGTACTGACATTAATCGATTAGAGAGGTTTTCACGCAACGAGAAAAGAAAAGGCGGCGGAAGAAGGGATGTGAGATAAAAGAAAATTTGGGGAAGAAAATGGTGAGACCATATTCAACATAATCGTATCCCCAAAAGGTAATTATTGGATTGATTTTTTATTTAAATGTAACATAGTTATTTTATTAGTGTAATTACTATTTTAGCAAAATTTGATTATGTCGTTTATCTGATTTGACGCGTTGATATAGTCTGACACGTAATTGGGAAGGTGTGATAGTTTATATATTCGATAATAAACAAATTTGTTAGTATATGTTTTGTGACGCCCCCAAAATAGGTCCATTCCATCCAACCCATTCTGAGTCGCCAAATACATGGTACAGAAATAACTACAACTTTATTATTACAACATATAAACTATTGCCGTCTAGACAATATCCACATACAAATAAATTTCTATCATAATTATTGATACATTATAACACAAAAATGGTGAGGACTACTAAACAACTCTCTCTAGAACCATCATTACATCCCCCGACTCGTACTCGCTACATTCTCGTCTCCTGAGAAGAAAAAATAGAACAACAAGAAAAAGGGTGAGCTCAACTAGCCCAGTAAAGAATATTATGACTAAGATAATGTACAACAAATTATCCTTAGTCTTCAACAGGGAAAAATCTGATAAAATACAATAGACAACAAATTTTAGATCAACAACTGCAGCGGAAACAACAATTCATTAGAAGAGTTAAGTAGAGAATAAAAGCTACTAACATCTATGAATTTAAAAGTCCATCATCAATATTTTATCCCTGTAACATCAATCAATATATATCTCAAATCAAATCAAATATTCATCTTTGCACTACAGGCCAAAGATATTCATCAGTCGATCATGTTCATCTAAACACCTGTTCATCTTTGCACTACGGGCCAAAGATATTCATCAATTGTTCATGTTCATCTCATCACCTGTACATCTTTGCACTACGGGCCAAAGATATTCATAATAAAATCAACCATCTTTGCACTACAGGCCAAAGATATTCAGTAACACCATCATTTAGGACTGAGGATGATGAAAAATATTTTAAAGGAAACGAATCCAGTGAAACAAAATAACAAGTATTAAGGATTCGTACTTTAAACAATCTGAGTTCAAAAATACTTCATAAATAATCATACTGAAGTAAAATTCAAGAATGATCAAAACATAGATCCAATCAAAGCTAGTATCTAGAATAGATATTTTGGACAAAAAGAAGAAATTTCATTTTTTGGTGAATAGTGTCGTATTCATGAATAGTGCCGTATACGTGAATAGTAACTCCGACACCAAAAGATAGAAATTTCACAAAAAACATCTTCACGCTTCGTGAATAGTACTCGTGAATAGTAACTCGTGAATAGTAACTCATGAATAGTAACCCCGACATGAAAAAGTTCTAAATTTAATAAAAAGTTCCAACCAATATTTCAGCATCATGATATTGAAGAAATAATATCATTTGAGAAGAAAATAACATCCCTTACCTCGAAAGACAGTACTTCTAGTTGAAACACCGGATATAGGCTATGACTTGAACTTTCACCGTATAGCAATACTCAAAGTATACTCAAAATACTCACAAGAATACGCTCGATAATATAGAGAGAGAAAACTTCCGTTTCTGGTGTAATTTTCAATTCTAACCTAAGCACCTATTTATAGGAAATTGCTTAGAACACCAAAGCAGAAAATTTAATAAAATATTATATATTTTTTTAAAAATTCTACGCCCACTCTTCAAATCTGATTTTCAGCCATTGAACACATACTCCCTTCTAGAAAAAATAAAATAAAAACGTTTTTCTTTTATAAAATAATTTAAACTTCCAAAAATCAATTATTTCGGAGCTTCGGAAATTAAATAATTCATAATAAATAGCCCTTTTGCCAGAAAATTCGAATCTCGCGAGTTTTTATAGGAAATTCAATTCCCTACAACTTTGCAGAAGAAAGTTTTTCCAAATTCCAAACAAAAATTGACCGAAATCCACAAACGGACGATTTTACAGGCTATAATCAAATTTCAGTCAATAAATAGGGTCCACCGACACATAAAACATGCTTTAAATATTTTTGGTAACAAAAATACTCCTCCTCCACATATACTCATATACCCCACATTCATCGTAAAAATATCATCATTATTATATTATTAAAAATATAATAATATATATAAATAAATTATTTTATCAGAAAAAGATAAAATATTAATTTTCAACAATTGTCACACTAAAAATTTTCTCCATCTATATCCACATAAAATCAATATTTTCCTCATCATATGAATCAATAATTAATTATTCACAAATAATATTACAGAATCACAATATTGGCAACCAGGCCGTTCCCAGGATAGAGGGGGCTTTCCAATAAGAATTTCTCCTTACTGGCGCGCAATTAGGTGACCAAACCTCTCCTTAGACAGAACTTTCTAGACATTGCCAATAATGTTAGCAAATAATATTATTCAGATAATATGAATTATTGCTTCGATAATGGAAAATACTGTGTAATGACAATTATTGAAACAACAGTAATATAAAATATCAATGCAGCAATTATTGAATCAATAACATAAAATACTGAACAGTAATTACTGTAACAATTATTGAGTAGTGCCTTCTTACGTAAGAATCAATAATTGGTGCAATACCGTGTGCTACTGTGCAACAACGCGTATTACTGTATCTTAACCACCGGGTATTCCAACAGTATTAACGGTAACAACTACGCCGTTTTTTATAAACAACTATACTTGTCGTTTTCTTCATCCAATCGCTTTCCGTTATGGGCCCACAAAAGACTGCGCCGTCGTACGAATATTCCCCGACAGCAAGAATATTCCACGACCAAACGAATATTCCCCGACAACAATGAATATTTTATAATCACCTGCTTATTTAAAATATTTGCGCATTTTACCCATAACTAACCACATTAATCAAATTCACCCTTACTATTTCAAAAAAAAAAATAAATAAAGGAAATTCCTTTTTATTTAAAAATTTTCGGGGTCTTACAACCTCCCCTCCTTATGAAATTTCGTCCTCGAAATTGACGTACGTAACTGGTGTTTCGAAAAGGTAAAGATATCTCGCTTTCATTTCCGTTTCCAACTCCAAGGTCATTTCCTCTATAGCATGATTCCTCCACAAAACTTTAACTTGTGGTATGACCTTTGTGCGTAGGACATGCTCCTTCCCATCCAACATCTTAACAGGTACCTCCTCGTACGTTAAGTCTTCGGCTATTTCGTCCGGTTCTAACTCAATAACATGGTTCGAGTCGTCCACATCGGTACATAAAAAAAACGTTATAAATACGCGACATACTTGGCGATAAAACGAGTCTATAGGCCACAGTTCCTATTCGATCGAGAATTTCAAATGGATTAATAAATCGAAGGTTTGAGCTTTGCTCACATCGCCAATTATCGCTTTTAGAATAACAACTTCTTGTACCTCCTTCTTCAAATTCATCAACTCCAGTGTGTAGCTTAAACAGCTTTAACTTTATCGATTAAAGTCGATTATACTCATATATCATCACGTGGGTACCTAGAGTTTTCATCTCCATCTCTATTATTTATAAATTATACGAAATTAGTCTTTGACAATATCGTACTCGTACTTGTATACGATCTTCTACTCAACACGTCAGCTACCACGTTCGCTTTTCCAGGATGGCATGGTCAGAACATGTGCTGAAATGAGTCTCCTCTTGAGTTTTTCGAAGCTCTTCCCACATTCCTTGCTCCATTCGAATTTTGTATCTCTACGAGTTAGCTGCGTTAATGGAATAGCGATTCGAGAATATCATTCAACGAATCTCTGATAATAATCAACTAAGCCTAGAAAGCTACGTATTTCGATTACCGACTTAGGTTGTTCTCAACTGTGACTCATATCCCAACCTTGGATAGCACGTTACAATGACACCTATCAGTTTACTATCGCACGAATATTGTGTCCCCTAAGAAGAGTCTGGCTTCGGTGCATTCCACAAAGGAAGTCACAAGATAAAGGCTCGGGTACCAAATTCTATAGTTGAATTTTTAACTCCTGAAGTTCAATAGGAGCCATTCAATATGAGATTTTAGAAATGGGTTTTGTACCGGATTCAAAGTCGATACAAAATTTAATATCACGTTCTGGGAGTAAGCCAAGAAATTCTTCAGAAAATACGTCAGAAAATTCACTAACAACAGAAATATCATTCAAATCTGATGTACTTTTGTTCAAGTCCATGACATGGGCCAAGAAAACATGACATCCATTTTTCAATAAACGAATGACTTCATGGCTTGATATAAAAATATTTGACTTCAATGGTTTGATTGCTTGAGTTTGAGTATTAGGTTGCTTAGGAATATGAAAACTAACAACCTTACAAAAGCAATTAATTTTGGCATGATGAGTAGTTAACCTTAAAATAACATCAAAAGCAAATATCTCTATAGAAATAAGGTTAACAAGTAATGTGATAGTGCCAACTTGAATCAAGCAAGATTTCTAAACAACGGATGTAATGAAAGTTTCTCCTAACGGAGTCTCCACAGATAGGTCAAAGTCTAATTTCTCCGTAGTCAAGTTCAAACGTTAAGCGCAAGCAAGAGAGATAAAACAATGGATAGAACCGGTATCTAGTAAGGTATAAACTTCGCAAGAATTATAATTAACTAACCCGTGCTAACTTCGTTTGGGTTCCTCGCATTTTGACCGGTCACGATAAACGCTCTTCCAGGAACCGTTGACTTTGACTATTCTGGGATAGCCTTTTGAATCACCGTCCCCGCTGGAATTGGTTTCGCTACCGTACAATCTCGAGCAATATGTCCTTACTTTCCACAATTATAGCATACCTTGAACTGTTGTGGGCAGTTTGGGCTGATATGTCCCTCTTTCCCACATTTGTAACATACGACCGGTGGTCTTTCTCCTCCCTTGGAACCAGTTGCTGCTGGTGCTGACGTCTTCACATGGTCGTTGTTGAATCTCCTCTTTTTAAAATCCCCTCCCAACTCGCTTCTTCTATTTTCATGGCTGTGATTACCACCAGAGTGGTTACCACCTTTGCCCGTATTCTTCTTTCTTCGCAGGTTATCGTTGTTCTGATGACTGCTGTCACCAGTATGATCCTGGTTATGGTCCCTCGGTTGAACGTACTCGTTATCTCGCTCTAACAACTGAGCCCTGTTGACAACATATGAATAGATAGAAAATTTATGAGAAATGAGATACTGACGTATGCCGGGTTTCAAACCTCTCAAAAACATTCGCGTCATACGTTCTTCATTCTCCACCAAATGAGGTGCAAACCTGGATAACTCCGCGAACTTCGCCTCGTACTGGGACACCGTCATGTTATTCTGCTCTAGTCTAATAAACTCCACTTCTTTCATATGGCGAATACTTTCAGGAAAGTATTTTTCGTTGAAAAGTTTCTGAAACGTCTCCCATGACATGCTGAGTGCGGCTGGATGTGTACGCTTCACAGACTCCCACCAGTAGTCTGCCTCGCCACGGAACATAAAGGTGGCGAATGGAACCTTCTGTTCCTCCGTGCATCCCAAGACATCGAATATCTTGGTAATTTGTTTGACCCACGTCTCCGCCACGATCGGATCCGGCTTTCCCCAGAATTCTGGTGGTCCCAACTCTTTGAACTGCTTGGCTGTGACAAGCCGTGAATTGCTATTACTTCCTCCTGTATTTTGAACACGAGTCTCCCTCGTCTGGTTTTGCATGAACTGCAAAAAGCTTCTAAACATCCCGTCGTTCATCATCTGCTCAGTGGCATTGTTCACAGGAGGTACATTGTCAGCCTGTTGCACGTTCTCCTCGTTGGTAAGTGCAGGCGTCTCTACGGTCTCATTTACTCCACTGTTAACATTCTCAGTCGACATTCTCAAATACTGTCATAAAACAAGGGTTAATTAAGGAAATCAATATATCACATAATATCCCTATATATTGACCAACTAACAAATAAGCTTAGGTAGGACACACTAGCGATGGATTTACTCGTCTCTCCCCTCCTAGTTCTATTCCCCGATCTCCGCCAGAGATCATATCCCTAAGCTCTGATACCAACTGTGACGCCCCCAAAATAGGTCCATTCCATCCAACCCATTCTGAGTCGCCAAATACATGGTACAGAAATAACTACAACTTTATTATTACAACATATAAACTATTGCCGTCTAGACAATATCCACATACAAATAAATCCCCATCATAATTATTGATACATTATTTTACAAAAATGGTGAGGACTACTAAACAACTCTCTCTAGAACCATCATTACATCTCCCGACTCGTACTCGCTACATTCTTGTCTCCTGAGAAGAAAAAATAGAACAACAAGAAAAAGGGTGAGCTCAACTAGCCCAGTAAAGAATATTATGACTAAGATAATGTACAACAAATTATCCTTAGTCTTCAACAGGGAAAAATATGATAGAATACAATAGACAACAAATTTTAGATCAACAACTACAGCGGAAACAACAATTCATTAGAAGAGTTAAGTAGAGAATAAAAGCTACTAACATCTATGAATTTAAAAGTCCATCATCAATATTTTATCCCTGTAACATCAATCAATATATATCTCAAATCAAATCAAATATTCATCTTTGCACTACAAGCCAAAGATATTCATCAGTCGGTCATGTTCATCTAAACACCTGTTCATCTTTGCACTACGGGCCAAAGATATTCATCAATTGTTCATGTTCATCTCATCACCTGTACATCTTTGCACTACGGGCCAAAGATATTCATAATAAAATCAACCATCTTTGCACTACAGGCCAAAGATATTCAGTAACACCATCATTTAGGACTGAGGATGATGAAAAATATTTTAAAGGAAACGAATCCAGTAAAACAAAATAACAAGTATTAAGGATTCGTACTTTAAACAATCTGAGTTCAAAAATACTTCATAAATAATCATACTGAAGTAAAATTCAAGAATGATCAAAACATAGATCCAATCAAAGCTAATATCCAGAATAGATATTTTGGACAAAAAGAAAAAATTTCATTTTTCGGTGAATAGTGCCGTATTCATGAATAGTGCCGTATACGTGAATAGTAACTCCGACACCAAAAGATAGAAATTTCACAAAAAACATTTTCACGCTTCGTGAATAGTACTCGTGAATAGTAACTCGTGAATAGTAACTCATGAATAGTAACCCCGACATTAAAAAGTTCCAAATTTAATAAAAAGTTCCAACCAATATTTCAGCATCATGATATTGAAGAAATAATATCATTTGAGAAGAAAATAACATCTCTTACCTCGAAAGACAGTACTTCTAGTTGAAACACCGGATATAGGCTATGACTTGAACTTTCACCGTATAGCAATACTCAAAGTATACTCAAAATACTCACAAGAATACGCTCGATAATATAGAGAGAGAAAACTTCAGTTTCTGATGTGATTTTCAATTCTAACCTAAGCACCTATTTATAGGAAATTGCTTAGAACACCAAAGCAGAAAATTTAATAAAATATTATATATTTTTTTAAAAATTCTACGCCCACTCTTCAAATCTGATTTTCAGCCATTGAACACATGCTCCCTTCTAGAAAAAATAAAATAAAAACGTTTTTCTTTTATAAAATAATTTAAACTTCCAAAAATCAATTATTTCGGAGCTTCGGAACTTCAATAATTCATAATAAATAGCCCTTTTTCCAGAAAATTCGAATCTTGCGAGTTTTTATAGGAAATTCAATTCCCTACAACTTTGCAGAAGAAAGTTTTTCCAAATTCCAAACAAAAATTGACCGAAATCCACAAACGGACGATTTTACAGGCTATAATCAAATTTCAGTCAATAAATAGGGTCCACCGACACATAAAACATGCTTTAAATATTTTTGGTAACAAAAATACTCCTCCTCCACATATACTCATATACCCCACATTCATCGTAAAAATATCATCATTATTATATTATTAAAAATATAATAATATATATAAATAAATTATTTTATCAGAAAAAGATAAAATATTAATTTTCAACAATTGTCACACTAAAAATTTTCTCCATCTATATCCACATAAAATCAATATTTTCCTCATCATATGAATCAATAATTAATTATTCACAAATAATATTACAGAATCACAATATTGGCAACCAGGCCGTTCCCAGGATAGAGGGGGCTTTCCAATAAGAATTTCTCCTTACTACCGCGCAATTAGGTGACCAAACCTCTCCTTAGACAGAACTTTCTAGATATTGCCAATAATGTTATCAAATAATATTATTCAGATAATATGAATTATTGCTTCGATAATGGAAAATACTGTGTAATGACAATTATTGAAACAACAGTAATATAAAATATCAATGCAGCAATTATTGAATCAATAACATAAAATACTGAACAGTAATTACTGTAACAATTATTGAGTAGTGCCTTCTTACGTAAGAATCAATAATTGGTGCAATACCGTGTGCTACTGTGCAACAACGCGTATTACTGTATCTTAACCACCGGGTATTCCAACAGTATTAACGGTAACAACTACGCTGTTTTTTATAAACAAATATACTTGTCGTTTTCTTCATCCAATCACTTTCCGTTATGGGCCCACAAAAGACTGCGCTGTCGTACGAATATTCCACGACCAAACGAATATTCCCCGACAACAATGAATATTTTATAATCACCTGCTTATTTAAAATATTTGCGCATTTTACCCATAACTAACCACATTAATCAAATTCACCCTTACTATTTAAAAAAAAAATAAAGGAAATTCTTTTTTATTTAAAAATTTTCGGGGTCTTACATGTTTGGTTCATAAACAGATTTTATGTATTTGTATGGTACAGCGTTTTTGGTATTGTAATTATGAAAAAGGAGAGGTTCTCAACTTTGTGATCTATCAGATGGTGAATATAATTATTATAATATAATTTCATCTGCTATATATATTAATCATATATCATATAAATCCATAAAAGGCTAAGAAAAGTAAAGTGGTCATTCAAAATCTTATATACTTTATAAGCATGTTATTTTTATCATACTAGTATAAGTCGGTGATAGCTTTGAATAATAAACTTAGTGACCTGAATGTTTTAGTGGAATAATGAGGTAATAATGATTATTAATATTTTATTATTAGTTCAATAATAGGTTATATATATATATATTTATAATTTAGTAACTTAATTAACGATATTGTATTAATTTGGTGATTATATAGATCGAATTGAGGAGATCTAGCAGTGTGATATTTGGGTTTGGGGAATTATTTCGCTATTATATTCAGGTACGTATTCTGTACTCTTTCAGCGATTCTCTTGTTAATTTTGATTTGTTCGTTTGTTTCCTTATTTCGAATTATTTTATGATTTCACATAATTGTTTCATGTGAAATAAATATATTAGTTTCATTTTGGAGTTGATACACATGACTCGTATTTGTACTCTTTGAATAAAGATATCATGTTTAGTATTTATTTTTGATAATTGTAGAGCGGTACATGTTGCTACCTTCTTTTTGAGACCTTGTGACTATAATTTGATTTGGTTCAACATGTACATATAGAACCCTTTTGTTGGTATTATGTCGCATGTGTTGTGACATGATATTTTTGTTAGAATATACCGTAGAGTATACCTGAGTTATAACCACCTGTGGGGGTACCACAGGCACGTCGTCTTGGCACGAGAGACGTGATACTTTCCGTGGCGGTGTGATTAGTCCACGGCGTCTATATTTTAGGCTCCGGAGGAAGTGGGTCATTTGGTGTTTTGTTGTGGGAGGCGTATGGGTTAACCCTAGTTTTCTATTCTGTGGATTTGTGATGTTGTGCCAAACACACCTATCCGATTTGCATACATTTGGATTCGCGGTCCAATGTGTGATTTGCCTGTGTGACATTATTTTGGTTGCCTGTGTGGCATCATTTGACTTTCCTGTGTGGTATTATTTTGACTTGTCTGTGTGGTATTGTTTTGATTTGCCTGTGTGGCAACGTATGTTTCTGAGCTCACACGGTATGAAATAATACACAACCATTTGATTCAGCCTATTATTTTATTGTATTAGTTTTATTTATTTATGTTCAGTTTAATTCATTGAGTTAATTACTTCAGTTCATTATTTCTTTACTCTTCTGTTGATTCAGATATATTCCATTCAGATCTTTTAAGGTTATATTTTCGTCCGTATTTACACTTGAGGCTTTGTTCAGTATTTTGTCGCAGTTATTTTTATATATCAGTTGTATATCTTTTGTATATCTGTATTTGTACTGGACAATTGGCTCATGCTATGTTTTTCTTTCGGCAAGTTTGCATGGGTGATTAAGGGCTAGTGTGATGAGAGTGTTTCCTTGACCATCTAGATTGATTAAATTTTTGGTTTTGATTATTTTGATTCTAGTTGGGGAATTATATTTTGTACTTCATTGATGAATATCATTATTAATATTTTGAAGTTATTAGTGCTCTGTTTACTTATTTTTGAGGTTTGTTGTATTTTGTTCGTGACCTCCCATTCCTTTTCGGGAAGGGGGTGTTACATAGATGGTATCAAAGCTTATGTTCTTTCTTGTAGAAAACCTATTTAGGTTTGATCTGTAAGTTGTGGCTAAATCACTCGGTAGACGTAGGAGTTTGATTCGATTTTGTTCTCTGTTTGGTTGGTCTTGATTTTGACCAAGTGTTTTTAGCTCTTTGAGTTGCAGTTGATTTGAGAAAGGCGAGATAATTTGTTAAGATTATTATTGTTATGCGTTGGAATAATAATATTAGATAAGGATTGTGATTGGATCATTATGGAGAATAATATCATATTTTATTTAGTTAAGAAATGATTATACGATTATGATGTTAGTATTTGTATCGACGAGAATTTGATTTTGGAAAAATTATTCGTTAGAGTTGTTTTATTTTGTAACAATCATTATGATTTTGGAATTGAAGATTTGATTTGGGTTAGATTTTGATTTTTATTAAGTTGTGAATAAATTGAGGTATGTGACTCGGTGGGATAATATGATAAAGTGAAAAATATTAAGTACAGAGGATCTCTTGTAATTTTGAGTTGTTGTAGAGATTCGAGGTAATTAGATTAATCTTTTGGAGTAAATGAATTTTGTGATTATTTCCTAGTAGAACATTGGAGTTATCTTATATGAAATTTTGAGTGATAGTATGTGGAGATCTTGGAATTTGTTGGGTTAAGAATTGCATTAAGAGAATGATTGATTCATTGAATGATTAGATATATAATAAGTGATGAATCTTTAAGAAATTTTGAAAGTTATAGTGTGCTTATTCAGATAGTAGGATATATGATTTGGAGTTTGGTATGATGATGAAGAGATCTTAGTAGTAATATATTTTTGGTGTAATATTATTTGAGAACTAATTTGATTCTAGGTTATGATATTTTGAAGTTCGTAAGGACTTAGCGAGAGTTGATGATATAATTTAAGTTGTTTCGTTTATCTGATGTCATTATAGTTTTGTATGAATTTATATAAAATAAAAACAATATGTTAAATCTTTGTAATGTGTATAACTTAAACATTTTACAAATTAAACATAATTTTAAAGTTTTGGGTATTCAAATCGTATTTAGATGAAGAGCGAATTATGTGTTCTCGAATTATGTTTCAAAGATTACGTACGTTTGCAAGAATGAAACTCAAAGATATTAGCGACGGCCCGCACCAACGATGGATCATGCGATATAATTTGATGCAACGCGAAGAACCTAACCAAGGCTTGACACGGCAACTGACGAATCTTTTACAAGTACATAAATAATTATGTGGACCGATGGACTTACCAGCGTTGATTGTTACAAAAGGTGATGCTATGTTTGAACAAAAAATAATAATTATATATTAATTAATTTTATTGTATACAATTATGTTTAAATTGAAAAAGGTAAATGATTTTGTCTCAGTCTTTTCTTCCTTGTTTTGTTTGGAAAATTAAATTCTTTTAGTATATAATTAAATAACTGATTAAATTAAAATTGAGGAAGATAATTCCTTTTGTTAAAGTCTTGTGGTAAAATTATTCGGAGCGGGAAGTTACTTGGGAGATAGAGGAATCTATTCGAGCGGAGTATCCACATCTTTTGATAAGTAGGTACGTTTATTCTTTTGATTCCGGGGACGAAATCCTTTTTAAGGGGTAGGTGATGTAATACCCCAAAAAAAATAATATTAAATAATACTAATAAATAAAATAATTAAATAATATTTAAATCCATATTTTAATTAGGATTTTCTTATGTCTTGGTCAATTTGAATTTAATTTGTGCGGAATATTATAAGTATGTGGTTACATTAATTTGGGTATTTAAACTAATTGGGCCAAACTAATATTTTTTTTAAGTATCCAAGTTTGGGCTTGTTAAACTATTTGAGCCCAATTTTTATTTTTATTTTTAAAAGTGTTGGATTTAAAAACTAAATTGGAATATGAATAATATTAATATATTAGGTTAAGCCCTTTCCTAATTCATGTAATTACATTAATCGATTAGAGAGGTTTTCACGCAACGAGAAACGAAAAGTCAGCGGAAGAAGGGATGTGAGATAAAAGAAAATTTGGAAAAGAAAATGGTGAGACCATATTCAACATAATCGTATCCCCAAAAGGTAATTATTGGATTGATTTTTTATTTAAATGTAGCATAGTTATTTTATTAGTGTAATTACAGTTTTAGCGAAATTTGATTATGTCGTTTATCTGATTTGATGCGTTGATATAGTCTGACACGTAATTGGGAAGGTGTGATAGTTTATATATTAGATAATAAACAAATTTGTTAGTATATGTTTGGTTCATAAATAGATTATATGTATTTGTATGGTACAGTGTTTTCGGCATTGCAATTGTGAAAAAGGAGAGGTTCTTGACTTTGTGATCCATCAGATGGTGAATATAATTATTATAATATAATTTCATCCGCTATATATATTAATCATATATCATATAAATCCATAAAAGGCTAAGAAAAGTAAAGTGGTCATTCAAAATCTTATATACTTTACAAGCATGTTGTTTTTATCATACTAGTATAAGTCGGTGATAGCTTTGAATAATAAACTTAGTGACCTGAATGTTTTAGTGGAATAATGAGGTAATAATGATTATTAATATTTTATTATTAGTTCAATAATAGGTTATATATATATATTTATAATTTAGTAATTTAATTAACGATATTGTATTAATTTGGTGATTATATAGATCGAATTGAGGAGATCTAGCAGTGTGATATTTGGGTTTGGGGAATTATTTCGCTATTATATTCAGGTACGGATTCCGTACTCTTTCAGCGATACTCTTGTTAATTTTGATTTGTTTGTTTGTTTCCTTATTTCGAATTATGTTATGATTTCACATAATTGTTTCATGTGAAATAAATATATTAGTTTCATTTTGGAGTTGATACACATGACTCGTATTTGTACTCTTTGAATAAAGATATCATGTTTAGTATTTATTTTTGATAATTGTAGAGCGGTACATGTTGCTACCTTCTTTTTGAGACCTTGTGACTATAATTTGATTTGGTTCAACATGTACATATAGAACCCTTTTGTTGGTATTATGTCGCATGTGTTGTGACATGATATTTTTGTTAGAATATACCGTAGAGTATACCTGAGTTATAACCACCTGTGGGGGTACCACAGGCACGTCGTCTTGGCACGAGAGACGTGATACTTTCCGTGGCGGTGTGATTAGTCCACGGCGTCTATATTTTAGGCTCCGGAGGAAGTGGGTCATTTGGTATTTTGTTGTGGGAGGCGTATGGGTTAACCCTATTTTTCTGTTCTGCGGATTTATGATATTGTGCCAAACACACCTATCCGATTTGCATACATTTGGATTCGCGGTCCAATGTGTGATTTGCATGTGTGGCATTATTTTGGTTGTCTGTGTGGCATCATTTGACTTGCTTGTGTGGTATTATTTTTGACTTGCCTGTGTGGCAACGTATGTTTCTGAGCTCACTCGGTATGAAATAATACACAACCATTTGATTCAGCCAATAATTTTATTGTATTAGTTTTATTTATTTCTGTTCAGTTTAATTCATTGAGTTAGTTACTTCAGTTCGTTATTTCTTTACTCTTCTGTTGATTCAGATATATTTCATTCAGATCTTTTAAGATTATATTTTTGTCCGGATTTACATTTGAGGCTTTGTTCAGTATTTTGTCTCAGTTATTTTTATATATCAGTTGTATATCTTTTGTATATCTGTATCCGTACTGGGCAATTGGCTCATGCTGTGTTTTTCTTCCGGCAGGTTTGCAGGGGTGATTAAGGGCTAGTGTGATGAGAGTGTTGCCTTGACCATCTAGGTTGATTAAATTTTTTGTTTTGATTATTTTGATTCTAGTTGGAGAATTATATTTAGTACTTCATTGATGAATATCATTATTAATATTTTGAAGTTATTAGTGCTCTGTTTACTTATTTTTGAGGTTTGTTGTGCTTTGTTCGTGACCTCCCTTTCCTTTTCGTGAAGGGGGAGTTACATAGAGGTACATAGCAGTGTAATTTTTAAAGTTACACGGTCTACGTTCGTAGATTGATTTTACTCTACGATCGTAGAGTAGTCCCCAGATAGTAGAGTGAATTCGTGGAGTGATTACTCTACGATCGTAGAGTAAAATCACTCTACGATTTTAGACCGTGTAATTTTAAAAATTACACGGCTGTGTACCTCCATTTTTACCTATATATATATTATGAATCCTACATATCAGATAAAAAATTATATGTATATATAAATATTATGTGATTTTTTTTATGTAATAATATCATTGCTTAAAATAATTTCATCTTCCGGGGTTTGATTATTATGTCTCTTTCCCCTGCAAGTGCCGCTGTCCTAGACTTGACTTGAGAGTGATGATTTTGTTCGACTTTAATTTCCTTCTTGATAAATATTTTTTTTTTCAAAGCGTTTCCATGTCCAAATGTGTATGATATAACCTTAGAACTTTGATTTGAAAATAATTACTTTTAAATTATGTTATCCATTGTAACACCCCAGTCCCACATCGAAAGATAGAGGGAAAATTTGTCTGCATATAAGGAATTAAGTAACTACCAATAGTACCTTCAAGTCATGACCTTTTGGGTGAGCCTGTGGTGGGCTAAGTTGACCCAAGAAGATACTATTGGGCCAGTAGTTTGAGGCCTTATTTGGATGGATTTGATTCGATTCGGACTTGGGATTTGACCCAAGATTTGTTCCGGACTCGGGATTTGACCCGGGTTGTTTCATATGGTATCAGAGCCGACTCTCGAAAGCTCGGGTCGGGTCATCCGATCGGGTTGCCGGAGGTGGGGACACGAAGGCTGGTGGTATTATCCCACAATGGAGAGATGAAGGTCCGGAGGTGGGGACACGAAGCCAGCCGGTATTATCCCACAATGGCTAGAGAGGCAAAGATCTTTGGGCCGTGTGTGTGATCGGTTCTGACGGGGACGTCAGAAATTTAAGTGGGGGAGTTTGTAACACCCCAGTCCCACATCGAAAGATAGAGAGAAAATTTGTCTGCATATAAGGAATTAAGTAACTACCAATAGTACCTTCAAGTCATGACCTTTTGGGTGAGCCTGTGGTGGGCTAAGTTGACCCAAGAAGATACTATTGGGCCAGTAGTTTGAGGCCTTATTTGAATGGATTTGATTCAATTCGGACTTGGGATTTGACCCAAGATTTGTTCCGAACTCGGGATTTGACCCGGGTTGTTTCATCCATAATAGTTAAAATGAGTAAATAAGGAAGAAAAAAAGTAAACGGAGAGGGTGAAAATGAAATTAAACATATTTAAAGAGAATTTATTCCTTTAGCAAATTGCATGGCCAATTAAATTTTTTTTCTTACCCCTTTAAGATTTAAGATTTGGATTTATTTCTTTTTTCCATTCTACTCCATATTGAACAAGGAATTTGTTTTTATCTTTAAATATATATTATCACGTTATCACTAATAAATTTAAAAGTCAAACGATTTAAAAGTTAATACAAAATAAAATTATATCCTTAAAAATTAATTTTTTTATAATTTGTTAAAAAATAGTCGGAACATATCAGTATATGCTTGATAGGCATAAAAATCGAGCTCGATAAATATATCATGATAACTCATATTTATGTACTTATGCATGTCATTTGTAATTTGTAAACACGTAGCATAGGCCATAGGGACAACGCGCAGTCCATACCATGCGTACCCGACAAAGAAAGATAGAAACAACCACTTTCTCCCCCTAAAAAGACCACAACTTCATTATAATGATTAACCCCAAACTTATAAAAATAATACTAATATATTTTATAATTTTATATGTTAATTTTTTCATTACGAGTTAAATAAATAATTATTATTAATAATAGTTTAACGATATATTTAATTTTACTTATTAATATACGTCATAATTATAATTTACATGACTCATTCGTTGGCATATAATTGTTCCAAGCATATTGTAGATGTCTTACTACATTTTATGACCGGAGCGGTTAGCATGAAGTTAATTTTTGTCAATTGATTAATACAATATCAATACGCAAATTGTGAGATAATTTTTCTCTACGTATCAGTAGTCAGTACTGTATTAATCAATTGATCAACTTATTATATAATTAATTTCATAATAACAAAAAATAACACATCCGGTGGCTAGTCAAACCCAGCATTAAAATAACGTAGATTCCTTCATAAAAATGTTACCTAGGCTGTGGACCCTGTGGTGGACTGGTGGGTGAAAATGTCAGAAAATTGTTACGTAATAATAAATTTTAATTTTAAAAAATATTAAAAGTATATGTAAAATCATAATTTTTTAAATAAAGATGAATTTTTTATAAATATTATTTTAAATATTATGGAGTGAAATTAATATAATAGTTGTGGGTAATATTTATAAATTTTGCAAAGTACGCAAGTTGTTATATAATATTCGATTGGTCGGGGAATATTCGTTTTAACAGGGAATATTAGTACAACGGCACAATCATTGGTGGACCCCACAACGGAATTATTATCGGATTAAGAAAATAACAAAAATACTTTATGAAAATAAAGGCAGAAGTTTTACCGTTAACTGTTGAAACACCCTGTGTTAAAAGTACAGTAATACGCGTGGTTGCATAGTAGCACACAGTATTAATTATTGATGCTTAAGTGATAAATCACTCAGTTTTATTGGTATTATTAATGTAATAATACAGAATTTTTTTATATAAAACAGAATATTTTTATAAAGTTATTCTATAAATAGAATATATTATATTCTATTATGCTTAGTGTCTGCATAGTAAAATCTTTTATAAAGTTATTCATTTTATTATATTATAAATAGAATATATTTTATTTTATTTTGCTTTAAGTATGGACCGTCAGATTAAAATAAATCAATCTCGACCGTTCATGAGTTAGTTACTATGCATTCCATTTTTCTATAAATAGAAGTTCATTCATTCATTATTTTCTTACGAATTCACTGAAACTCTAGAGAGATAAACTATATAGAGAAAGAAAAAAGTATTATGCTACTTCACTACTTATGAAACAACCCGGGTCAAATCCCGAGTCCGGAACAAATCTTGGGTCAAATCTCAAGTCCGAATCGAATCAAATCCATCCAAATAAGGCCTCAAACCACTGGCCCAATAGTATCTTCTTGGGTCATCTAGCCCACCACAGGCTCCCAAAAGGTCATGACTTGAAGGTACTATTGGTAGTAACTTTATTTCCTTATATACAGATAAATTTTTTCCCTATTTTTTGATGTGGGACTGGGGTGTTACAAACTCCCCCACTTAAATTTCTGACGTCCCCGTCAGAACCGATTGTGGGATAATACCGGCTGACTTCGTGTCCCCGCCTCCGGACCTTCATCTCTCCATTGTGGGATAATACCACCAGCCTTCGTATTCCCACCTCCGGCAACTCGATCGGATGACCCGACCCGAGTTTTCGAGAGTCGGCTCTGATACCATAAAAACATCCCGGGTCAAATCCCGAGTCTGGAACAAATCTTGGGTCAAATCCCAAGTCCGAATCGAATCAAATCCATCCAAATAAGGCCTCAAACCACTGGCCCAATAGTATCTTCTTGGGTCATCTAGCCCACCACAGGCTCCCAAAAGGTCATGACTTGAAGGTACTATTGGTAGTAACTTTATTTCCTTATATGCAGACAAATTTTTCCCCTATCTTTCGATGTGGGACTGGAGTGTTACAACTCATATATCCAATACTTTTCTTCTTAATATAGGAAGTATTATTTGTTGTACTCGTAAGGAGTGTTATTCTTTCTTATTCATGAAGAGAACTGTTGTTATTCCAATTCTTATTATTCTGTTGGAATAACCTGTATACGCGGTCTACCCTATACTCGGTGACATTCTTCTATTATTCTGTTGGAACATCATGTCTATGTGTTTTGCATCGGACCTGGTTCCGTCTTTATTATTATTCCGTTGGAACATCATGTCTGTGTGTTTTACACCGGACCTGGTTCCGTCTTATTATTATTCTGTTGGAACGTCATGTTTGTGTATTTTACATCGGACCTGGTTCTGTTTTTTTTATTCTGTTGGAACATCCTATCGGTGCAAATTTTGCCTGACCTGGTTCCGTTATTATTATTCTGTTGGAATAACCTGTCTATACGAAGTACCGCATGCATGGTGATTTATTTTGTTATTCCATTCTTTATTATACTCAGTTGGTTAAAATTTCGACTTCTATACTCCATTAAATTAGTAGAAATATCATTGATATTTGCGCTTCATCCAATATCTTTTTATGGTAATATTCTTCTGATCATTCTTGAATTTTACTCTACAAAACAGTATCATGTTGACAATTTGAACGTTAATAATTCCTGGATAAAATAATTCTTGAACTTATTTTATTGAATTCTTATACCATTATCATCATCCGCATGTTTATATTTTGTTGAAAGTCATTTGTGGCCTGTAGTGCATAGATGGACTTGATATGATTATGATCAGGGATTATTCGGTGTAATCATGACTGTAATGTTACAAATGATGTGGTAAAAGTTCTCATTGGCCCGTAGTGCATTGATGGACAGTTGTTGGCATGATCATGACCATTAATGAATACACAAATATTCTTGGCCCGTAGTGCATGGATAATTGTGGTCGTGATACTAAAGAATATCCTTGGCCGTAGTGCAGAGGTGATTCGATGATGTGAAATATTTATTAAGCTGAGTCTCAGCGATAACAGTGATAAAAAATCTTTTAAATCATAAAAGATAGTAGATTTAATTTTCTATTTGACTCTTTTAATGGATTGCTTGTTCCGCTGCAGTTAAACTTGATGTCTATTATATTTTATCAGTTTAACATTGTTGGAGACTAATGATAATTTATTTTGCATTATCTTAGTCATAATATTTCTTACTGGGTTAGTTGAGCTCACTCTTTCTTTCACTGTTCTCTTCAGGAAATGAGAATATAGCTGGGACGAGTCGGGGAACGGAATGATGGTCCAGAGGATAACATTAGTAGTCCTCACTATTATGTGAAATAGCGTGATAATAATTGTAATGAGGACTCATTTTGAGTTTGTATAATCTCTAGTAGATAATATTTGTTTTCAAACTCACAGTTTATGTTTGTCGTATTGTATACGACAGTTGTATTAGTAACTTGTATTTGAATTCTGTACCATTTATCTGACGACCCAAAATGGGTGATGTATACCTAATTTTGGGTGCGTCACAGTATATGTATTAATATATCAAATATAGACATTAAACATTTTATTAAGTTTCTATGTTAAAAGAATTATCAGTATAAATATAAACAAATTAAAAAGTAATTTCTCATTATAAAGAATATAAATTCATATTATTAATAAAAATTCAATACGTGAAACAAGACCTCATCATCAGTTCTAAACTTCTAATTGACATATTTTAATTCCTCAAATTAATTTCAAATAATAAATTTGACTCTTATATTAATGCTAAGAATTATTATGTTGATAAAAAGGAAATACTTTTATTTCAAAATGTAAAATTATTATTAAAATTTAAAAATTAATATAAAATATTTTTAAACTCAAACTTAAAATTGATATAATTTTATTTTATTGTACTCAATACAATACTAAACATTTTAAAATATCTAAAAATAGTATCAATAATAATAAAATATTTTTATAATGGAAAGTAAACAAATAAAACAATAAAAAATTAAAAGACCGTCCATAGTGGCACGATTTAGGTATATCATTTGACCCACACGAGGCCTTACTTTTTCTTCATTAATTTTATATCTATAAAATTAAGAGTGATACAACCACACGAACCCAATTTATAAAAAGAACGAAGTCATAAATGCATATTATGAATAAATTTAGAAATTGTTAAATAATAAAAATATCGCTATCGTTATATATTTAAAATAATATTTTTATTATAAAAATAATAAAAAATATTGTAAATTTAATAATTTTCATAAGTTTTTGTCATAAATATCATTTTAAATGCTTATTAATTTTCGTCACGAACATAACATAAACAAAATTTTATTATAAATATATGTATAAACAAATTTCAAGACAAGTGTCACCCTCATGTAAAATAGTATATTTAAGTAAGAGTAAGATTAATTTATAATTTATAATTAGTTAATTACAGGGTCCCTCTTCACCTGTTTTGGGAGTTTGGGGGTTTCTTCATTTCCAGAAGAAGATGAACAACAACAAACAAGAACTTTCTTTGTTATGGCCGCCTGAAGGCCCACAACTTCCCCAATCCGAAATCTCTTTCTCTCTCTAAAAAATTTATCTCTCTATATCTATTTCTCCAAATCGCATAATTTATCGATTAATTTAAGGTGAGTTCGGGTTTCATTTCCGCTCGATTTTTATGCGTAAGTGAAATTTGCTTGAAGAATATGTTCCTAATTTGTTTCTCGTTTTATGTTGATTTGTGAAAGGAAAAATTGAATTTTCTGTTGATCACTTGAAAGTTGAGATTTTTATGCTGTATAATAATCATGATTTGTAGGTTGGGTTTTAGTAAGTTGTTTATTTTGCTCAAACA
Organism: Panax japonicus; assembly: GCA_020205505.1. NCBI lineage: Eukaryota > Viridiplantae > Streptophyta > Magnoliopsida > Apiales > Araliaceae > Panax > Panax japonicus. The sequence goes on from CM035107.1 coordinate 85,780,363, forward strand.
TCTTTCAATTATTTGTTAAAGATTGATTTTTTTGATATTTTCCTCATTTTAAAGTCTGCCTAACTGAAATTAACTCAGAAAAAGTGAATCTTTGTTGTTCTGGTGGAGCTGGATGTGCTGGTTCATCATGTAATTTCTAACAAATTAGAGTTTTATGATGACTTGTTTATTAACTCAAAGTGGAACGTATAATTAGGCTGAGAGTAATTTTTTAGTTCAAAAACTACAAAGAAAACTTGGAAAAAATAGGGGGGAAGAAAAAGAAACTACAAAGAAAAGTTTGTTTGAAGTGTTGCATATCAACCGTACTTAGTACGTTAATGAAACTACTGCTGGGCAAAATGAAGAGGAATAAGGAAGTTAGTATGAAGCAATTCTTTTGGTGTGAAGATGTCTTCTAAGAGAGGTGGAAGTAAGTTTCCATCTGCAGATAAAAAGGGGAGGAAGGGGAAAGTGAAGGAACGCTCTCCCTCTGATTCTACAAAACTCCTTCCTCTCTCAATGGGTGGAAAAGAGGAAATTGTTAAATTATTTTATTTTGCATCATTTGACATAATTAACTTTCCTATATTGTCATTGCAATATACGGTATAGAAGCTCTTAAAATTCCAATGAGTACAATACTAAACATTAGGTGTTAGGCTTAGGGAAGATATGTTTGCCCAAGAGGAGATAAAGTGTTACTTAGCGAAATAATATTAATGTACTGCTTTGGCTTTACTTATTGAACAGAATAAAGGAATGTACTGCTTGTGAGGGAGACGAGGGGAAGAGAGTATAATACGCAAGGGGTCTGTCATGTTCTTTTTTCCTTTGCAAGGGTGCTATCACATTTTATGTTAATAATGCGCGAGGGACAACCCTAAACATATAATCAGGTTAAAGAGTCAGGCTGTCTGTACCGTATGCATTGCCCATCAAAAGCAGGAGTATCTGAGCATTGAAGTTTTATGGTTTGATAGCCAAAAAAAAAATGATTTTTTTGTTGCAATTACCCGTTCAATTTTAAGAATTTTGAGTATCAGCTTTCAGCTCAAGTGTAATCTTTACAAGGCAATTCTCTATTCTCTTACACCCCTTTTAATCACACAACAGTTACTATCAAAGTAATTTCGTGCATCTCCAACATGGATGTTTTGTTTATGGTTCTTGGCAGGACAGAATCTGATATATGGAGAACAACGATGACGCTGATAGCCCTAGTTGGGGTGCTTCATTTTTCATGCAAACAACTGAAGATGTTGCCAAAGCTGTTGTTGCCGTAGCTGCCGCTGCCACTGCTCCTCGTTCACCAAGACCATCAGTGGTGTTTTCATCTAAAGAGGACAGTGGTAACCAACTTCAAAAGCTTCAGCGTCAAGTTTCTAGAGTACTGAAAGGCTTGTCACATCCCTCTGATGCGAAAAGTGTAGTTTACAACCCAGAAATTCTTACTAGCCAAAAACGTCAATGGGCAAGCTGTCAGTTGCAGTATCTGGTATGCTCTCTTCTTTCACGTGTTCCCCTTCGTGCCAGATTGCTCATCTCTTTAACTAGCATTTATAAATCTTGCTTTATAATCTATTCTGTCTTGAATATCTCATACTCTTTTCAACCTTTATATCTCAAAGTGCAATTGTATAGATAGAATAATCACTACATATTTATCGTTTTTTGATTTTTTATTTCTTTATAGTTGTGGAAAAATACTTTTCGTTATCTGTATATGAGTCTTGTCATGACTTGGATAATTCCACTGGATAGTGACTAAATAATGGTTTCTTGTCAGACAACTTTATCTACTCCTTTCTGTTGAAGATACACCGAAAAAGTAGTCGTTCTTTTCTTTGCTTTCTGATAATTATTACTGTTTAACTGTACAGGATCAAAGGATTTTGAAAGATCCATCAAGGCTTTTCGAGAGCATGGTGGTTGTTGGACTTCATCCTAACTGTGATATCGGGGCACTTCAGCAGCTGTACTTTGGCAGAAAGTCCGAGGGTTCAGGTAGATTTCGAAGTGTGCTTGGTGGTCAGCATCAATCGCGTGTAGAACCAAACCTTGAACCCCAGGTACTGATTTTACATTCAAACTGATCAATGTGCTTGCAGTTAAATTTCGGAGGACTTATTAAATATGAAATGTGATTGTCTGCTTTGTCTTTCAGGTCTTATTTGTTTATCCTCCTGAAAAACATCTGCCTCTAAAATATAAGGATCTTCTTTCATTCTGCTTTCCTGCAGGTGTAGAGGTGGGTTGTTCTTATGATGGTCTTTTGTATAATGTTGATGAATTGACATGTCGCTCTCTGTTTCTCTGAAACTATTGTGTTGATATTCAATTTGGTCATGTGGTTGTTTGGTTGGTTGCAGATAATGTCATATTTATTTGTTTAATATCTAAGATTATTATCTTGGTTTCATCCAAAAAAATTGATTTCGAATATCTTGAAGAACTTCACTGAAATATTTATGTATATCAAGGTTCTAATGTTGCTCACATATGTCAACTTATATAAGGGATTATGACTAAGAGCAGGAAGTTTCCATTGCTCTTTGAAACAATCCGGACTTTGTGCTACTCTTGAAGTAAGAAATGAGAACCTAGCTGAGCTCTGTGTATGAGCTTGTAACCCCAACTTGGAGCATGGAAGGTGACTGAACATGGGTTGGCCCAGAAGGCTGGACCTGTGGCAGGCGCTTTTCCAAGCGAAGAGGTTGGGTCATGTACCCTATCGGTCTTGGGCATGTGGTTCTTAAAGAATAAGGAATTTAGACATGCTGTCTTGTAGGTTAATTAACCACTCAACACTTCTTTATTTTTTTTGGTTAATTTGCTAAAAAGTTATAATATTTACCCTTTTGTATTATATGAAATAAAATTGTAAGCATTTGTTTTTTCATTATGAGTTTGTTCATTTTTTATTGGTGTTCTGTTTGTAAGTCCCAAATCTTTTATTTGGTATTGGCTTATTACCTATTTTACTTGATGTTTTTCTTATATTGACTTCATTGTCAACTATCTGAATTATGTAACTTCTTTGAAAGGTTTTCTCACCTTTATATTTATATTCTTTTGTATGTGATTTTTTATGGACAAGTGTACTTGTGATTGAAGGTTCATGCTGTTGAGAAAAATCCGTCAATGAGTGAGATGAATGAAATACTACTTGGCCAGGTATTTATATATTCTGATTTTCACCTTCATAGCATTTTGTGAAAGTACTCTCACCAAATACTGAAAATTTCATGATTGAGGAAGTTGAATGTTTCTATGACATGAAAAAAATTAAAGAACTCCTCAATATAAGGAGAAGCAAGGCCCAACCCCAAGTTCTTGGTGATTTAATTAGCATAATAGGCAGAGTTTCTCCCTTACTTCCCCTTATTTTAATCAGATGAAATAAATTAACATACTGCTGGGTCTGCAGGAACACCTTAAACAGAGTGACCTGTCTTTTGTATTCCGACTACAGGTAAATCATGAAGTACCATAATACTTTCTTTTTCTTCTCTTCCATTGGGTATGAGCTTATTCCTTCTTCAAGTTAACTTTAGCTTGCCTTAATTTTTTCTAGTTTCGGTTCTTCCAGCTTACTTTATTTGTGGGAGGAGAATTCGTTTCTTCCCTTAAACTATGTTCATTATGTTCATGGAAACAATACTTCTGATTTCAATTTATGTTTCTTATCTTTTCTTTTTTCTTTCTTTTTTCTTGTTTCCTGAAGGACTAACTTGATGGTTCCAATTTATTGGTAGTGAATGCAGCTCAACAAAATTTGTTTGAGTTGATTCTGATCCAATAAATGAAGCATGTTACACTTGTCAAAACATATATGCCTCCCATTGTACAATGCGTTTTGTTCAAATCGAAACATCCAGTTAAACCACTGGCCTATATTTCGTTGTTTAATAAGTCAGATTGATCGGGTATCAAAACCAAGCTGTGGTTATTTTTCTTTCGCATATTGAGCCCATCCATTGATTCATCTGTATTAGTGTATCAAAATCATTTTATGGCTTAGCATATAAAATGAAAATTTACTTAAAGTTGAAGGGTTTATGTTACTCTTCTAACTTCTATACTGACTGATTTTCAATATACATGACCATTCTTTTTGATCTTTTTATCTCAAATTGTTGCTACTTCCTCTATTTCACAAATGTTTTTATCACTGTTCAGTAGTTTAATGTCCTACTACACACTCCTAAATCATCGACGTAGGGGTTGTTTGATTAGCACTGAATGACTGACCGATTCAGCCATTCAGTGCATTTGTTTCGGAAAAAAAATCATCTAAATGGCTGAATCGGTCGGCCATTTAGACGATTTGGGCTGAATGGGTAAGTCCCGCTTTTTTGATTGAATGATGGCTGGATGATTTTTTTTTTTATAATATTAACTATTATATTAAGTAATATTAAATAAATTTACTACAATTTTGAATTTTTTCAAAGGAGTAAAATAATAAAAATATGTTATTCAGATGTTTCAGACATTTCAATTATCAAACAACTTTTATTCAGATTCAACTCATTCAGATTCATTCAATTTTTATCAAACACCCCCTAGCTGCCAGACTCGGTGGAAGTTACTGCTAAGGCAGAACTGATGATTAACCAATGATACTTATAGTTAAATCAGTGAGATTAAGTTTATTCTCAAAATCATAGGATTGTTTTGGTGAGAATCTTCATGAAAAATATCTTATTGATAAATTGTCCAAACAATAAAATGAAAATTTATTTTAGATAAACCCTTTATATTACTATATAAAATTTGTATAATTGAAATTGTATTATGGGACTATAATTGTGTCAGATTTTTCGTGTATGCTATTGTTTGGTCATAGCCCTGATTTCTTATTCCGTTCTTGGTACAACTTGAAACTATTTAACACCACCTGAAAGTGATGTTTAAACAGCATATAGAATGCTTTGCTAAAGTTAATTATAATTATATCTTCCCACTGAACAACAATGCACTTAACTGGTCATTCGTTCACCCAGGCAAGACTTTTGGCATGCTATCCTCTAGAGAGACCAATTCAGGCTGGAACTCATCAGGTTCTCCTTTAGGTTACCAAATTACTGCTGCTGCTTCTTCCATATGCGGATTTGAGCTGGCATGCTCATCTGACTATATTATTATTATTATTATTATTTTCTGAATATGCTAATTATTATCCACATGTCACAAGGAATGCTGATATGAGTGCTTCAACTTTTTATCCTAAAGTAGTTTTTAGTCTTTTGGAATATATTTTAACACTGTTTATGTTATCTAGGTAGCTGATGATTCAACCCTGTATGGGTGCTGTGTATTAGTCGACGAAATAATACAAAAACCCTCTGGATTGATTTCTATGATTTCAGATGGGCAACCTTCCCAGTTGCCATTGAGCCGTCATATATTAACCACGCGTCGATGTTATTGCATTCTTTCACGACTTCCTTGTTTTGAACTGCATTTTGGCGTATTGAATAGGTTTGTTAACTTTTCAATTGAATGGATTCACACATGGCACTATTGATTAGAGAGTAATCTTTTTGTCATACTTTCTTGACCCTGGCTGTTGTTTAACTAGTTTTGTTTGGGTTTGACTTGGTAGAACCATGTTTGTGGCTGTTGGATCTTAAACGTGTACATCACTGAAGCTATCAATTTGAACTTAGCTGAATGGTCTACATATAGATATGCCATTGGCTCAAGGAGAAAATATACTTAATGACCACGCCTTTTATAATACTTGTACAAATAAATCCTTTACATTTATCGTTATTCCCTATATGGGGGTTATTATTTTTACAAGTGGACCATAACCTTTTGTTATTCTCCAACTACGCTTCTCCATGAAAAGGTTATAGGTATGCCCATATGAACAATGGGGTAGTAGCCAACTAACAGGGTGTGCAGAGAGGTGACTATGAAGAAAGTAACGTGTACACACTTTGTTCGGAAATTGGAAATAGCTAGGAAACAGGAAAAGGAAAATAAAGATAAATAGAAATGATTAGATCTTTTCATGGTTTACATATAATTTTAGCATGATATTTTGCACTGGATTGTTTTGAAAGAATTATTCCCGTGCTCCGTAATATTAGATAAATTGGACTTTGTAAAGTCATTTGAGATGAATTCAATTCAAAATTGTTGCGAATTGTGATTCATTTCACTTTTGAAAAAAATAGTAGTAATCTTTAGATTGTTCACAATTTTCATAATTTTATTGTCTAAATTTAATTGAATTTATATCAATTTTGTATTTGAAAATATCTGAGTTCAAAAACTCAATATTGATCATATATTTTGGAACAAAGGAAGTATAATTTAACTTGTGCACATTGAGAGCGTTTTTACTTTTTATCCTGTTAGTTTCTTTTCCTTTTCCGAGTTCTACACAGGCCTTATTGAAATTTGGGGTGTTAGGAAAACCTGAAAGTTACTAATAATATTTCATTCTATTACTAAATTATGTATGCGAGACTAAGTAGAACATGTTCGCATGTAACTGTTACCTGATTTACTTGATAAAAGTTATGAGATGTGATATATATATATATATAACTGCATATGCATGTCTACAGTATACATTACTTTTGCAGGCAATGAAATATACTTTTTGGCAATAAATAGTAGATATATGAATTTCAGTTTTTACGCTCATTTAGTAAACAGAAACTGTAATCTACAAGCAATATTTGAGTTCTTGGTAATGAAAAAGCATAAACATTTTTATTCACTTTTTAGGCACATAATCTTTTGGTGAAGTTTACATAAAATACTTAAATAAATTCCGCGTACATTTTGTCTTTGATGCAACAAATTACTTTAACTGGAGCTCTATTTAATGCTGATCCTAAAATCTAGTACTTTTCCTTTTCATTTTCCCTCTCCTTACTTCCTTTTTGCTATTCATTTACTTTCAATATTATTACATTTCTCATGTAGCATATTCACTGAAGAAAGGCTGGAACGGTTAACCAAATGCATTGGTGAATTAGATTTGCAATCATCAGTTAGGTATGGCAAGGAAGAAAATTCAGAAGAAACATCTTGGAGTATTTCACCTGAGCATAGAGAAGAAGGCAGTGCTTAATGGAACTGTAGAAACTTCTCAATCAAGTACAAGCGATTCCATCCCTGCAAAAGTCATGGATGATGAGTGTCATCTGGAGCATCAGAATCTTGAGGGGGACCTTTTCTTGTCTACGAAAGGTGTTGATGATAATGTAGCTGTTCCAATTCATGCCCAAATAGAGAAACTTCAAAGTGAAAAAGAATCTTTAGTTGCAGCACAGATTCCTGAAGGTTGTGATATTTTTGTTGATGATATAGCAACCAACAAACAATCATCACATAGGCGTGTACCAAATTCTATTTTGCCTTTGTTACGACATCAACATTATGAAAGCTCTGAATCTTCCTCCAGGTACATCATTGTGTTTTGCTACTTCTAGAGTCTAATTTGTGAATGACTTTCATGCAAGCCATTATTCTTGGGAATTGGGTATTGTTTGATAGAAGTGAATGAAAAGTTCTGAATTTATAAGAGAATTTGAATGAGCTAAATAGAGTAGAAGCTCTGAATACGGAATGAAATGATGTATTTGATAATTGTTTGTCTAAAACATCTGAATACGTGTATTTTCTATTTTAACCTTTTGGATTGTTATGAATATATTTATTATGTAATTATAACTAAACACTGTTAATTAAGAAAAATTAAATATAAATTTTTGAACAATCTTTGATAGAGTATATTATTAGTAATATAATTTTATAAATATAACACTAAAAATATTAATAATATTCTATAGTTTATAAAATCAAAACAAAAGACTACAACATTTATTAAATTAGTTATTGACCAATTTGTTAAAGAAAAATAAAAAACAATTTGTATATAACAAAATTTGTTTACAATAGTAAAACAAGAAGGATATTGAATATAATTTTTAATTGTCTATGAACTTCTTACTCATTCAACCACAATTTTTTGATGAACCGTTTAGACACATTCTGACGCATTTAGAGTTCAAAATTATAAAACAAATGGTATGAATGAATGACTTATTCAGAAGTAAACAAACAACCCCTTAGAAGTTTAAAGCATTTGATGATATGTTATTGCTCAATCATCCATATTACTCATAACACTAGAAAGAAGAATCTCTTCTCTTCTACTTTTAACCTAACCGCTTAATTCTTGGTGGATACCAGGTAGAATAGCTTTGATAATCTTTTTTTAGATTTGAGACCTAAAATATCTCTTTCTTTTTCAATTTTTTTGGGGTCTTATTGTCCCCTCTGAAGCATAGAATATGTAAAATTGAATTTTCAGTTAAGGACACTGAAACACGTGCTTGCACCTCAAGCTTCACAATTTATGCATATAGAGAGCCAAAAGCAGTTCAAGTTAGTGTGCTTCCTTTCATTTTTGCCTAATTCTTTGAAAAACTTCAATCGATATTCTCACCCGATAAGTGTTGGGGTCTTGGAGATGCTATGCTAGAAGCACAGCCCATGATTTTAAGATGTCCCTTTTCTTAATTTTTATGTGTTTTCAATAAATTATGCGATTTTGATTTGTATGTAGGCATAGGTAGAAGTTTGCTATTTTTGTCTCAATACTGTCTAGGACACTAGCCAGAGGCTGTGTAAAACTAAAATAGTATGGATGTCTTGACTGCAATTAGCATCTCTTTCTTGTTCTTCAGTAATTGTTAATAGGTGGTATAAATTGCTACATGCAGTATACAGTGTTCTCCTAGTGAAGATAGAAACTTTAGGAGTGATGCTGATGAAGCAGAGATTGAAGAGGCGTCATTCTCTGGCCAATCCAGTGACCACGGTGATATTCTGGAATGGGCCAAGGTTTGAATATTTTGTCAAATATTATAATGACAATCTTGTGTTCTTGAAACCTTCTCTGCTATTTCACATTTTCACATAAACATGTACAGGCCAATAATCATGGATCCTTACAAATAATATCGGAGTATTACCAGTTGCCTTGTCCTGCAAGGGGTTCAACAATTAAGTTCCATCCTTTAGAGCACCTGCATCCTCTTGAGTTTCACAGACCAGATGAAACAGTTCTACATATTGCTGGCTCAACAATTGATTTGAAATCATGCAGTACAAGTTTAGAAATGGCAGAGGTATGTTGTGTAAGGTGATATCTTAGATCAGCAAATAATTTCTTCAATTCGAAACATTTTGTGTTGGTTAAATTCTTTCATCTTCTATATATTTATGCAACTTTAGACGTAGCGAGTCTTTCACATCTGTTGAGAGCTTGATCTACATTGTTGCACCAAGTGTCTTACCACTTGAGCTTCATAGTTTTCGAGCTCTAGTGACACGAGGTCTTGTTCAGTTTTGCTCCTAATATGTTTGTTTCCAATTCAGTTGGTTGTTATAACATTTTTTTTCTAGTGCATTTCTGCTTGTATGTTTGTTCTCCAAGTGTGAAAGGGGGATCATATGCTGTGGCAGAGCAGAAAATTTCATTTAATTAGAAGCAACTAAAAATAATTTTAAATTAAGTTTCAAAAAAATTAGTTTACAACTGCATTTTCATCCTATTCTTTTAAAAAAAAATCTAATTAGGACGTGAATTTTTTTTAAAATTACATCTATATTCCCTATAGAGAGCTTCTCAAATGTAAGGTTGGCCATTTCTCATCATAAGACAAGCCCTGGTTAATTGCAAGTAGGACTGAGCAAAAAACGGATATAACCGAAGAACCGAACCAAACCGAAATAATTTAACCGAAATTTTCTGATAATTCGTTTTTTTTAACATTTCGGTTATACCCGAATTTTATTACGGTTTCGGTTAGTTTGTACGGGTTTTATTTTTAACATTTCGGGTTAACCGAATAACCGAGAAAAACTTTAAAAAGATACTATATTAACATAACCGAACAAATAACGTCAGATTTACTTTACCCAATTGAACAAAGCACACCAGATGGCAGATGGTCCAGATCTACGATTCTAATTTCTACATTTCTACTTTACTCTCTCAACTCTCAAATCTCGATTCTCGAATGCTCTCAGTCTCATCTCGATTCTTGATTCTCGAATGCTCTCAATCTCAGTCTTAGTTTTTCTGATCTCGATTCTCGAATGCTCTCAATCTCTCAATTCTCAAATCTCCAAGACTCCAACTCTCAGATCGCCGACCATAGATCAGATCTAGATCTCGGATCGACCTTTGGCGATACGAAGATCGGCAGACGAGAACTGGTCTAGCCGTCGGAAGGCCCGAAACTCGAACATGGGGAAAGCTTCTTCTTTTTGGGACAAGAACTTGAATGGAAGGGTTGATAGGAATGATCATGTATATGCAACATGGATGAATAAATTAAGAAGAAGTCAGGAGGCCTAGTGGCAAAAACAGAGAAGAAACGTGGGGGGTAGACTTGTATGTTTTTAATGTTGTTTTTGTTTTGGTCTACATAGATCGGCTGTGTTTTGTTTGATAAGCTTCTTCTTTTTGTTTGACTGCCGCCAATATATTTATTTACATGAGAGAGAGAGGGAGAGAGATGATTAATTTGATTTATGTTTATCTTGAGAGGTGATTTTGTTGGTATGGAGCGGGATACATTAGATTATGTAGATAAACATCTCTCCAGAAATTCGGTTATTAACCGAATAACCGAATAACCTATTCGGTTATTCGGTTAGTACACGTTTCGGCAATTTGTTCAGATAGCTAAAACAAGACATTTTCGGGTATCGGTTATAACCGAATTTCTTGTTCGGTTCGGTTAATAACCGAATGCTCACCCCTAATTGCAAGCAAGTTGTTCAAATTTTGATTTACATTCTTGTAAACATTTTCTAGCAACCTAAGCTTTTGGAGTAATTGATTATTCTCAATATATAATTTCTATTTTGGTTCTTATAGGCACACATTGCACTCATGGCAGAGGAGGAGGCAACTGCTTTATCAGTATGGGCAGTCGCATGCTTATGTGGATCCTTGCGACTTGAGCATGTAAGTTAGTGGTTTTTTAAGTATACAATGTTTTCTTTAGGAGATATTGACTTAGAAGTTATAATTGGTCTTCAATCGGTCCGTGGATGAAACCTTGAGGTATTGATTGTCCTTACTTTTTTCAGGTGTTGACTTTGTTCGCAGGGGCTCTGCTGGAGAAGCAAATTGTGATTGTTTGTTCTAATTTGGTACGTATCCATTACTAAAAAAAATGGATCAGGGTATTTTACAGATGAATGGTCTCTTCTGCAGGAACTACCACCCTTTCTGGCCTAAGAATTAGCAGAGAACCAGTGGTTCTTGTGCCCTATGTCCTGGTCCCCCCTTTGCCCATTTCGCAGAACCTTTTTTTTTACTGAGTAAAATGCAAATTATCAGCCTGTGATTTACTGAAAATCCCACTGATCATATGTGGTCTTAAAAACTACAAAAACCATGTGTAGTTTTGAGCTAAGTGCCACAGCCAATCATAATATGACTCATGGAGAAAAGCTCAATTTACTCTGTGCCACTTTGTTCAAAACCGCAAGTGGTTTTCTAGTAGTTTGTAGGACCACAGGTGGTCGAGTGGGATTGGGTAAAGCACAAGTGATAGGTTGCATTTCACTCTCTTTATTCCCCTTGAACTTCTTGTGTTCATTGATATAAACCATTTTAGGATAGGTTGTGCAGTTTGTAAGCTGCATTAAGCATAATTATGGATTTTCGCGCCACAGAAGTTTTAGGAAATAAGGCTTATTTGAATTGAAGTAATGTTTCACTTAAAAGCATTTTGTAGCCAATCCATATGACATTTTGTTCAACTCAACTCAACTCAAAAAAACAAAGCCTTTTATCCCAAACAAGTTAGGGTAGGCTAAATGAATCCTAGTAAAAGTAGAAAGGAAAACTAAAAAGAGAGAACATTTTGTTTATTACATTTGACTTTTGTGTTGTTTACTTTCTTTTGCCTTGATACTAAACCTCTGGAAATATATGTTTTCTGTTTATTTATTTATTCTTAAATAAACAGGGAATATTGTGTGCTTCAGTTTTGTCAATTATCCCGCTTATACGTCCCTATCAGTGGCAGAGCTTGTTAATGCCGGTAAATTTTTCATTCAGTGCATCGTGAAAAGTTATTCGTTCTGGGTATTTGTGTAATAATAATTTCTTTTCCAACAATTCCTTCGGGAATTATTTCAAGTAACTGTATTCATGCAGATTTTACCAAATGACATGCTGGATTTTTTGGATGCACCTGTTCCATACATAGTGAGTCATCCGATATTTTTAGTTTTATGTAATTTACTTTAAAATAGAGCCTTGAAAACATGAGTTGTTGGTGGAGCATCAAGGTTATGAATATGCAGGATTGATTTTGGCTATTGATTGGATATTAGATACGCATTTTCCCCCTTTTTCTATATGAGATTTGTTTGCTATATAACCATACTTGAAAAAGAGAGAGACTTGCGGAACCCCAAATGTGAGAGGATCTTCCCATTCTTCTCCCAATCACTAAACATGATAAAGAGCAAGTTCTTCGTTAACAGAGAGGAAACCAATTTTAAACCAAGACCCCTTACGAGAAACACCAAAGCCCGTATGCTATGGAGCAGTTAATAAAAAAGGTGAGATTGAGTTTCCCTAGCTTGCACACATTACAAATACATTTAAATACATTTAGAAATAAGGATTTGAGGGCCTGAATTTCCGAAGCCTATCACTGGTGTTAAGTCTACGAAAGTTGAAGCGTTAACGACCAAACAAAATGCCTATTCTTAGAGAGAACAGAAATCTCCTGCCAATAGACCTCCAAAAATAAAGTATGGTGACATACCTATATCTGTAAGCAACGAGAGAGAAATCACGTAAAACACTAAAAGATAAACTTTCAGGGACTAGATTTAGTGTCAAAAGAAGGGTAGGCATTGACCGATTCTATTATTTCTATTCGAGTCTACTTACTATTGTTTACTGTGTCATAGAAACTGGGGTTTCTCCATTGAGAATGCCACAACTATTATCTGAAGGAAATGATATCGAAACAACCAAACTCCTCTCAACAGGGAAGATACATGGACCTCCAAGTTAACAAGTGAAGAATGAAAGCCCAAATAACCAACACAAGATCCTACCAAGAGTCTTAGCTACACCAGCAGAAAGCAAATAAAGAATGAAAATACATATGAAGGAGACTCGAGACATTTTTCTCTGTTTCTTATACGAGAACATGAGCAATGTATATGACTAGTTTCTGATGGTTCTTTCTATCAAATTATCATGTAGTATCTGATTTCTTTGAGCTAAAAGTTGTTTTCAGCATTAGTATATACATATTGAATATGGATTGATATTGATTTTTTATTTTCATAACACCCGGTTCTCTGTGAAGGTTGGATGTGAAAAACAAAACTGCTGAAGTGCAGTCAAAGTTGACAAATGTCGTTCTCGTTGATGCAAACAGGAACCAGGTGTGTCTTACAACTGGATTTCCTTTTGTGCTGTTTAAATAAATTAACGGACAGTAACTTAATTTGGTCAAGCTTTCTCTAGATCATTAGGTGTCTGTCAAGATAGTAGGTGTATGATATCGTACTCGGCAGTCCATAATAAAGTAACTAAATGACCTTTATCAGTGCAAAAAGAATATTAATCACCCTACTTCTGTGGGTTGCATTCAAAATTTGATTTCTTTCCCAGTAAAGCCTGACTAGATATCTCCAAAATGGTAAAAAATTAGAAAACTGAAAAGACCTAGAGTAGCATCTCCGACAAGCTATTAAGCTTATAGCTGGAAATTCTTCTAGATAATGTTTGGCATGGGGCTAGTACTAGTATGTGTTTAGGTGCACATGCATGTGTTAGCACATGGATTTGTGAATTTAATGTCCAAGAAGTTATGGTTTACTAGTTTTAGTTTTTTTTCTTTTCGTTCTTTGCAAAAACAGGTGAATTTAGACTTGTTTTGGTAGTTTATAGGACATTTAGTTTCTCTATGGAGCTGCGTTTGTCTTTTTATCCTATGGTCAAACATAAAAGCCTTCAAATGGGACAATCCTAGCCCCATTTGTCGAAGGGAGCATTGGCTTCATTCCCTCTGTTGCCTTTTAAAATCAGATTCACCTCTTCTTGAACCCAAGGGGTGGGGAAATGGTTGAGTACTTGAGAAATAACTTCAAGGTTACTGGCCCATACTTGGGACCTATATTAACATATAAAAAAAATAAAAAAAATCTCATTGATCGTTTCTTTTTAGTTGTAAAATGACTTTCCCTTAAAACAGATCTTGAATAATAAAGTTACATAATATTCTATCCCAGATTTGGCTTAAAAATATAATTTTTTATGATTATTATTTATTTGGAGTATAAATATGGCGGTCTGCATTACTGTTTTTTATTACCATATAGTGCAGATCTGACTTTAAAGATGAGATAATGTGCAATTAACTCTCAACTATGCAATTGATGAAGTTTTTTTTACCCTAAAGCTGCCTTTTCTGTTGTTCTACATTGTTTCTCTGTCCGTGCGTGTGTTGTTTCCTGCATACCAATGTTGATATAGGACTGTTTGGTTTACTCTTTCTAGAACAATTGTTTAACTATATTTTGGTTGCCTTGAGGCAATAGGTGAGGTCATCAACAATACCACAACTACCCCGGCACAGGGAATTATTTTCATCCTTAAGTCCTTACCATGAAAAGCTTGTAGGAGAAAGTTATCTGGGGAGAAAGCG